>OZ018389.1:83901927-84501927 GCA_963969525.1 Ontholestes murinus | reverse complement strand
ACATATTTTTGCATGAATTAAACGATATAAAAGTGAACTAAATGTGGTCCCAACAAGACGGAGCTTCATTCTGCGCAGATAACTCTTTTTAAGAAGACGTGAATTAATCGTTAACAATATTAGATTTAACTCTACTATTGGATTAGTAATGTTAGATAGATTCTTTAGTTAATATTTTTCTTCAGTATACGTAAAAGACATAAGGTTTCAACAAGACGGAGCTACGTGTCACAATGTACATTCTTTAAGGTGACGTGAATTGCCTACCATTAATATTCGATTTAACTCTACTATTGGATTAGTAATGTTAATATTTTCCTTCAGTATACAATTAATAAACACATGTTATTACTTACTACACGCGCGTTATGAATAGATAATGCCGACAATAAAAGTGATTAGCGGCACGTGCACACACACACACACACACATAACACACAAGTGAATACAAATTCCGGACGCACATGTTGCGCACCAGAATGTCCGCGGAGCGTGAAAAAGTCGTTAGAAAGGAAGAAGACGAATGCGAAAAAAACCAACATTTTGACCATAACGCCTCGTCCTCCGACATCGCCGCTTCTTCGTGTGCATAGGTGTGACTATATGGGATATGGTGCGTGCACCAGCAGGTGTCACCTGGTGCATCCGCGCCACGTGCCCCTCCCCGCGCCGCCGGCTAATTACTCTACTCTCCGCGTACGCTAATGACCGTTAGGGGTTAATTGGTGTTTTTGCATCTTCTCCTCATCTTCGTATGCTAATCAACCGCGCGCATTAAGACCCGCTTCGTGACACGATCGGGCGATCGTATCGATTTGTAGGGCACTTAACTTAAGAGCTAAACCGTGTCCATCGGGCCCATATTGCCCGACACGAGTTTCTTCTTATTAATGAAACTTAATTTTTTATATAATAAGATGATTTTTTTGCTCTATATTTCTCCACTTCTTTTCCATCAGAATTAACTTTGATTTGTTCCAAATCTTTAAAAATAATCATTCTGTGAAGTATTTATTCATCTTTTGCATTTCTTCGTAATTTCCTGTAGTATCTTTAGTGATATCCATATATCAATCGTAGATTTGCCGTTTGCAATCCACATTGTATTCGTTCATCTTTTATTTAACCTTTTTACTATTAACAGTTAATATATTGACAGATTGATCCGCAGAACTTTTTTTCCTGTCTTTATATCTCCATTATTTTCGTTTCTTTAGCTTTGTTACTGTTAACTCTTAATATATTCTCAGATTAATCAGCGCTTCTTCTTTTCCTGTCTTTATATCACCATTGCTTATTTATAAATCTCTTCATATAATTTAACAATAAAATATATTGAAGTCCTCTAGTTCGTTGTAGAAAATTTGTTTTGTAGACTCAGTAAGAAACATTGTTGTAGATTTATGAAATATTT
Organism: Ontholestes murinus; assembly: GCA_963969525.1. Lineage (NCBI taxonomy): Eukaryota > Metazoa > Arthropoda > Insecta > Coleoptera > Staphylinidae > Ontholestes > Ontholestes murinus. The sequence continues at coordinate 84,500,513 of OZ018389.1, read as the reverse complement.
TCGTATTATAAAATTATTCATCACGTATTTACTCAATAGATTGTATATCTTCTTCCTTGAGAATTTCTTTGAATATCTTTGGTGTTATTCATAACTCTATCGTAAATTTACCTTCTCTAAATCACAATTGTATGGTCCTCAACTTTTCTTTCGTCTATTTATCAGTTTGTTAATACAAATTGTTTATATCGTTTACAGATTTCTCTATACCTCTTCTCTACATCTTCTTTCTTCCTTTGGATTTTCCATCAGAATCGTCTTTTTCCCTGACAATTCTCTTTCAGTCAGAAATTTATATTCATCATATCGAACATTTCCTCTTATATATTCTGATTTCTTTTATTATCTTCATTAATCCACAGCGATTTAGTTTATCTTTACTTCTACATTATTCTTTAGCTCAATTACCATTAACTGTTCATATATTCACAGATTTATTTGTACTTTTTTCTGTCTTTATATTTTTTTTAGCTTTGTATTCTTTTTCTTTGATTTTCTCTGGTCTTTCTCTATTCTCTATAGTAAATTTGCCTTTCCTAAATTCAAATTGTATGGCGCTCAAATTATCTATTGTCTATTTTTCATTTTTGTTATTGATAATTGTTTATATATTTACAGGTTGCTCTGTATTTTTTTTAATCTTCATCCTTTCTTTGATTTTCTAACAGAATTAGTTTTGCTTATCTTAATACATAATAAGATAAGCAAAACTAATTATGTATAGTATAATACAATTATAGTATCTTTTTGTATATTTCCTGGTGATTTCTTTTATTACCTTTGGTATTATCTATGCCTTAATTGTAGATTTGCCTTTCGTAAATCCACAGTGTATTCGTTCATCTTTTCTCCTGTATCTTTTCTCAGCCTTGTCATTATTAACTGTTAATATAAAAGATCATAGTTTACAGGTGGCAGATCACTCACAGGTGATAGATGACAGATGATTGATAACAGGCAACCCATTAGAATTGATAAATAAGAAATGATAAATTACAGAAAATTATTGTGATTTGGTCATTCCACTTGATATCTATTCTACCTTTTAACTTTTAGATTTTTTTAATTACTATATTTTTAGGAATTGTTCAATTTATAATTCTGATATACTTTTCATTTAATTTTCTTTTATTTTCCCAGAGGTTTTCACTTGTATTTATTAATTATTAATATATATATATATATTTATATATATTTTTTAAATTTAAATTACAGATAACAAAAGACAGGTGACAGATGATAGAAAACCAATTATAATTGATAAATAACAAATAGAAAAATTTCAACAAAAACTTTGGCTCTTATCCTAAAATCTAGAAAAAACTATTATTAAATTGTATTCGTTGTTAACTTTACTTGATACCTATTTTTTTTTTAAAGAAAATGCCTCCTTTCAATTTTTAGCGTCTTTTGATTTGATTTGATTGTCTGTCTGTCTTAATGAGATATGATAGAAAAAAGACGACAGATGGTAGATGATAAAATGACAGATGACAAATTTGTATTAATAAATAAAAAAATTTCTAAACATGTTTAATTTTATTACACATCACAGAATGCCAGGTGACAATTGACAAATGACACGATAACAGACGACAAGTGATGGATGATAGATGGCAGATAACAGTTGACAGATGACATATCACAAATGACAGAATGCCTTGTGACAGTTGACAAATGGCAAATAACAGATCACAAATGACAAAATACCTGGTAACAGTTTCTAGACGACAGGTGACAGATGACAGATCACAAATAACAAGATGACAGATGACAAATGCCATATGACAAATAACAAAAAGATGACACGTAACGGATGGTAGATGACAGATGACAGATAACAGATGACTAATGAAAGATGACAGATGATAGATAATAGATGACAGATCGCAAATAACAATATGCGATGTGACAGAATAACAGACGCCAGGTAAGAGTTGATACATAGCAGATGGCAGATGACAGATCACAAATGACAAAATGCCAGATAACAGATGACAAATGACATATGACAAATAACAGATAATAGATGGCACGTAACGATGATAGATAACTGATGACATATAACAAATGCCCTGTAAAAGTTGGCAGATGACAGAACACAAATGACGAAATGCTAGGTAACAGATGACAAATAACAGATAACAGATGACACGTAACAGATGATAGATAACTGATGACAGATAATGATGGCAGATAACGGATGACAGATAACATAATGACAAATGATAGATAACAGATGACAGATGACAGATAACAAATAACAGATGAAAGATCACAAAAGACAAAATGCCAAGTAACAGTTAACAGACGACAGATGACAAATGGCAGAATGACAAATGACATATGTCAAAAACAGATAAGAGCTGAAAGGTAATAGTTGACAAATAATAGATGTCAGATCACAAATGATAGAATACCATGTGACAGTTGATAGATGGCAGATTACTAACGACATAATAAAAACCGACAGATGACATGATGAAAAATAATAAGATGACAACAGATAACAGATGACAGGTAACAGATGATAGATAACAGAAGACAGATGGCAGATAACAGATGATTGATAATAACAAAAATAATGTATTAAATAAATTTTCTAATCATACTCTAAAGAAATGTTTTATAAAACTTGTTTAATTTTTACTTAAATTTTAAATAGATGCGAGATTAAGAATGACAGAGTAATAGATGACAGATGACAAATAATAGATAAGAGTAGACACTTGACAGATGACAGTTGATTGGCAACAGAAAACAAATGTCAGTTGACAGTTAATATATGTCAAATGATAAATGTTAGGATAACAGATGACAGATAATAGATGGTCATAAAAAATATTTGATTAGCAATAATATTTTCTGGACATATTCTAAAAAAAATCAAAATAGAAACAATTTTATTTCAATTTTTAGTTTCTATCCTCTTTTGTATGAATCATCAACTAAAAATCAGTAATATCAGAAATGATTTTAATTTTTCTGTTCAAATTGTTTCTGTTGATTTATTCATCACTTTTGATTAGATTGTAACTTTAAAGTTCTCTTGTTTATTAATAACAAGAACCAGGCGACAAATTACAAATGACAGATGACAGTTGATGGATGTCTGATAATAGATGATTGATGATTACAAAAATACTTCAACGAATAATAATTTCTAACCGTACTCGAATGAAATGTATTAGAAAATAATTTTGCTATAGTTTTTAGTTTTTATCTTTATCAAAATATTTCTTGCTTAATTCTTTTCAATTATGACAGATGACAGATGACAGATGACAGATGACAGATGACAGATGACAGATGACAGATGACAGATTAATAATGTCAGGATAACAGACGACAGGTGACAAAAGACATATCACAAATGACATATGACAAATAACAGATGACGGAATACCATATGACAGTTGACAGATGATAAATGATAGATGATAGATTACCAATGACAGAATAATAGACGACAGGTTAGATATGGCAGATGACATCACAAATAAAAAATAACATGTGACAGTTAACAGACGATAAATGTCAGATTGCTAATGACAGAATAACAGACGATAGGTGAGAGATGACAGATGGCAGATGACAGATCATAAATGACAAAATGCCAGGTAACAGTTGACAAACGACAAATAACAGATGACAGATCAATAATGACAGGATAACAGACGACAGGTGACAAATGACAGATCACAAATGACAGATGACAAATATCAAATGACAGGATGACATAAGACAAATGACAGAATGCCATGTGGCAGTTGACAGATTATAAATGACAGGTGATAGATTACTCATGCAAGAATAACAGATGACAGTTTGATGAATAAATCACTAATAACCTTTCTTCGCAATTTTGAAGAAAGGTTATTACTGCTTTATTCGTCAAATCATCTGCCATCTATCACTTGCCGTCTGTTAAACTGGTTGATTGAGTCACGTGAAGATCAAATTATTTTGACGAATAAAGCAGTAATAACCTTTCTTCAAAATTGCGAAGAAAGGTTATTAGTGATTTATTCGTCAAATTAATTTGATCTTCACGTAACTCAATCAACCAGTTTAATAGACGACAAGTGATAGATGGCAGATGACAGGTGGCAGATGACAGATCATAAATGACAAAATGCCATGTGACAGTTGTCAGACGACAGATCACAAATGACGGAATGACAAATAACAGATAACAAATGACAGGTAACAGATTATAGATAACAGATGTCAGATAACAAATGACAGAATGCCATGTGACAGTAGACAGACGACAAATAACAAATTACAGATTACAGATTACTAATAATAATAATATAGAATAACAAACGATAGGCGAGAGATGACAGATGGCAGATGACAGATCACAAATGACAAAATACCAGGTAACAGTTGACAGATGACAAATAACATATGACAGATAAATTAAGACAGGATAACAGATGACAGATCACAAATGACAGGATGGGAGATGACAAATGACATATGAGAAATAACAGATATCAGACAACAGGTAACAGATGATAAATAACAGATGACAGATAACAGGTGATTAATAACAGCAAAAATACTTAGATCATACTCTAATCATACTCTAAAGAAATGTCTTAAAAATAATTTTCATTTTCATTTTAACTTATATCCTCTGCTGAATTCAAAATTTTCAAATAGTTTGATTTTTACTCATTTATTTAAAAACTTTGAAGACTTTATAAATTCAGTGCTCTTTTGGAAACATATAACAGTAAACAGCGAGATAATAGATGACAGTTTAAGAATGACAGAGTAACAGTTAACAGATGACAGATGACAAATAATAGGTGACAGTTGACAGTTGAAGTATGACAGTTGACCGGTGACAGATGACAGATGACAAATAATAGGATAACAAATTACAGATAATAGATGATAATAAAAAATATTTAATTAGCGATATTTTCTGGACATATTTAAGAAAAAACGTCTTGTAAATACTTTTGTTTCCTTTTTAGTTTCTATCCTCTTCTGTTTGATCCACTAAAGATTAGATAAATTCATAAATGATTTGATTATTTTTGTAACTTTTTTTGTTTTGTTTATTAATAACAAGGGACAGACGGCAAATTACATATTACAAATGACAGTTGACAGATGATGGATATCTGATGACAGATGACTGATGATAACAAAAATACTTTAATGAATAATATTTTTTAGCCGTACTCTAAAGAAATGTATTAGAAAGTAATTTTGATATACTATTTAGTTTTTATCTTCTTCTAGATTAAATATGAAAACATTTCTTGCTTAACATTTTTCATTTTTTTTTAAACTGATTGTTCTATAACTATAAGACTTTTTTTAGAGACATATAACAGGTAACAAACAAGTAATTAATTACAGTTGATATATATCAAAAAACATATGATAGATGACAGATTACAGATCACAGATGATAGTTGACAGATGATGCAGATTGCAAAAGTCAATTGATAGATAATAGATGATAAATAACAAATGACAGAAGACAGAAGAGAGAAGAGAGAAGAGAGAAGAGAGAAGAGAGAAGAGAGAAGACAGAAGACAGAAGACAGAAGACAGAAGACAGAAGACAGAAGACAGAAGACAGAAGACAGAAGACAGAAGACAGAAGACAGAAGACAGAAGACAGAAGACAGATGACAGAAGATAGAAGACAAATGATGACAAAGGACAGAAGATGACAGAAGACAGGATGATGATAGATAAAAAATGACAAATGACAAATTTCTAGGTGGCAGATGAAAGATAATTGATAACAGATGACAGATGACAGATTATAGATTATAGATGACAGATTATAGATGACAGATGACAGATGACAGATGACCGATAGCAAATTTAAGGTGGCAGATGAAAGATAACAGATGACAGATGGCAGTTGACTGAAGACAGAAGACCTATGAAAGATGACAGATGACAGATATCAAATAACAGATAACAGTTTACAGGTAACATACGATAAATAACAGATGTCAGAATCAGATGACAGGTGGCAGGCAACTAGGTGACAGGTGACAGATGACAAAACTGATGACAGGTAATGATAAAAAAATATTTAATTAATTCTGGACGTATTCTTGACAAAAATATTACAAATAATTTTGTTTCTCTTTTTTAATTTATATCATCTTTTGCATTAATCAACTAAAAATTGGTAAATTTATAAATCATTAAACTTTTTCATTTAATGTTCATCTTGATAAACTCAAAAATATTGGTTATATGATAGCTATAAAATTATTTTGTTTATTGATAGCAGAAAACAGTCAGCAAGTTACAGATGATAATGGATAATGGATGATGGATGAATGAAGACAAACGATTGATGATGATGATGATAATAATAAAAATACTTTAACGAATAATATTTTCCAACCGCACTCCGAATAAACGTAATAAAAAATTATTATGATTTTCCTTTAAATTTCTATCCTTTTCTGGATTAAACATTAAACATGGGTAAGTTTCAAAAATTGTTAGATTGTTTGCTTCAATTTTTTATATGTTTAATTATTTAAAAACAATCAATCTATCGGCTTTATAATTTAAATGATCTTTTAGTAAGATTTAATATTTAATAGACAGTCAGATAGACAGGCAATAGATGACATTTGATAAATGACATGTGACAGATGATATATGAAAAATGACAGATGGCAGATGATAGATGACAGATGACAGATGACAGATGACAGATGACAGATGACAGATGACAGATGACAGATGACAGATGACAGATGACAGATGACAGATGACAGATGACAGATGACAGATGACAGATGACAGATGACAGATGACAGATGACAGATGACAGATGACAGATGACAGATGACAGATGATTAATGATAAATGACTGATGGCAGATGGCAAATGACATATGAATGATGAAAGATGACGGATAAAAGATGACAGATAGTAGATGATAGATGGCGATAGATTGCAGATATCAGTTGACAGATAATAGATGGCAGATAATAGATGTTATATATAATAGATGATAGATTGCAGATAATAGTTGACAAATGACAGTTGACAGATAACAGATAGATAATGATAACAGAAGACATATTACAAGAAAAGAGTTCAGATGGCAGATGCGAAATGGTATATGTCAAATTATAATAGACAAAAAAAATATTATAGTTAAATAATTAATTAATTATATGTAATTATTATGAGAATTAAAAAATTGCAGCTTTCAAATAGTTTCCAAAAGATTGTATTTCTTTTATATAAAAAAAATTATCATTTAAATTGTCTGCATATTTTTAGAAAATTTAAGTTAAATTTAACGCTTTTTACGGTTCGTTTATTTATCTGTTTTGGAAAAATAACAATTTCTGGTAATGTATACTCCAAAGATTCATTCACTAAAATTTAAGTAATAATTTTACTGAAAAAATTTTAATTATTTGTAAAAATAGTATTTATAGTAGCTTAATTATTTTATTCACAAGTTTTAGTTCATTAATGTTTTTACAGCCTATTTTGACCAGAAATATTTTATCATCATTTCTGTGTGTACATTATAATAAAGATTATATATCTTTTATAAAATCTTTCTAATAGTTATAGTGTTTGGTTCTTACGTCCTACTTTTTCTTATACTTTTGCGAAATCGTGTTTTAATTCAAGAAAAGGAAAAAACTATAATAAATGCGCTGCGTTATAATATCCTGCGTGATAATTCCCGTGTTGTTATTATATTGATTCGCCGGTGTGATTTTCTCGAGTGTGATATTTGTGAAATATCGATGATAATAACGATAATGATGGAATGAAATTGGAATTGATTTAGAGGCGCGGTCGCGATTACAGTGATTAACTGACGGCGACCATTACGATACAGCACCTTTGAGCACCTCCGAGAGATCTGTGTACTTAAATAATTATAGATCCGAGTGTAAAATATCCTAGAGGTATCTTGAGCGGTCATTAATATGGCAGCAGATATGTATCTAACCACTGCTACTGGTGTGCTTTGACAAGTGACTCCGTAACTCTCCTGACAAATGACGCACGGCCGCGTTTTTAATTGCTGCCACCGAATCGAGGAGCACAAGGCGCACCTTCTTCTTTACTCCTTTACTCCTTCACTCCTTCACTCCTTCGTTCCGTTCCCGTTTTAACGTGTTTTTCCTTGAACGTGAACTCTCCTGAAGATCGAAGAAAACTAATTATAAATCAATCCGTGGATTATTATTATCATATGATTACCTTAAACGTTTCCAAATATTTGCACCTATTTCCACTCGAGTGCAACGACTGGATTGAATTGAAAACAAAAAATACTCCTATATTATTTCGATACCAAGAACCGTCCCTTTAAAATGCACTTGCCGTGCCTGGCATTGTGCAAGCCGTCATTGTCCGCCCACAATGACCATTCAGGAATGCAAAAAATGTCACCTTAACGCTGCGTAACGGAGATCATCATCCGTGGTGGTTGTGGAGTTGTGTAAGAAAAGATTTCATTCCAATCCAGTTTCACATATTTCCACCGCCCCTATTGTCCAATCAGTACAATGGTGAAATTTCGTAGGTGTGAAAGATTTTCGTGCGTTTTTCGAGTGGTGGATTAGTGGTTTGAATGGTTTGGAATTTACACGCACTCTTAAACGCGTTAATTGCTTCAATGAGTTTTCTTTAAAATGTATTTTTAATGTGTTCAAATAAAAATATCCTTTACGTATTTGTAGATCGAATTGATAGTAATATATTTTTTTTAATTTTATAAAACAACTTATGTCTTTATATATGAATTTTAAAACAATTAGAACATTAAATTATTGTTAAAGTGGTCACTGTCGACAGTTTCCCATGAGGAGGAAAATAGTGTAACACTTAGTGAATAGATGTCACCTTTATGGTCAGTCAAGTAGACATATAATTCTCACATTTGGGACAAAAATGTCTGAATATAAGGGAAAAATAAATCTAAATATAGTTTGGTGGTTTAAATCCTTCATTGTATCAGGTTAATGTTATATTATCAGTGGGTAAAAATATGGTACTTCCTGATAAAGTATACTTTATCAGGAAGTACCATATTTTTACCCACTCATAATATAAATCTAAATATGTTTCATTGATTTTTAGCGCGTTCAGAGTTAGCAAAAGAATTTACTACATAGGGGTACGAGTGGAAGATCATTTAGGATGAACTGTGCCCAATTCTCGTGCAGAATAAATTATGTATGAATATTATTTATATTATTTTTTTATGTATTAGGTTTTTTTATTGACGCAGAGTTAAAATAAATAAGTAAATAATATATGGAATTAGAACATTAATTACATGACAATGATTAATAATAAATTCTAATTTAACATTTGCTATGATTTACATAAGCTAATTATTATGGAAAGAAGAATATAATAAATATAATATATTACACGGAGGCAACAAAAGTTCACCATCTATATTTCATCTCTTATCAAGATGCTCGCAGATTTCATGCGACAGCAATAATAACACTTAACATTCATTGCACAAGAAGCGGGTAAAATATGTTATCAATCATCTAGTACAAAATCCCCGATGTACTGATCAATCTTTAAAATTGCCCATTGCTAATAGACCGTGGAACAAATGCACCGTTTTAGTGCGTAATCTATTATTTGTCACAATCTCTACAACCTCAATAATTCACTCGAAACATAACGTAGAATATATAAATAATCATATATTCCTAAATTATGATATTAATATATTGTATTATATGTTTTGATAATCAACTACCATAATATATTTATGGTTGTCGTTATTATTTTCGTTCCTAGTAGAAATCAAAAATTATAGATTACAAGTCAATCATACTACTTTCTATGTACAAAAAATTACAATTAAAATCCTCTAATAAAAAATATTTCTTCGGTAAAATTACTCTTATGTTTTACTGATTAGAAGGTGAAATAGTGGCCACCCACCCACCCTACATATACATTGAAATTTTAATCACTGTCAGTGTTTTAAAATTGTTTAAACATAACAATAATATTGCTGTTAATGTTGAAGAAATTTTAAACACTTTGGCATTTAAAGTTTAAATGTAAATATATGGTGGGTGGGTGTACACTAATCCATCCTCTAGTTCTTATAACAATCATAAAATAATAGAATTTTAATAACAATTATGGCAATTTTTTTCTGAAAAAATTGTGCAAAAGAGATAGTTTTTACATGAAAAATTCCGATGAATAAATATTCGTCTATATAAAATTATGCTTATGTTTAATTGATTGAAGGGTGTAACAGTAACCACCCACTTATTCCATATATATACGTTAAAAATTCAATAACTGTCAGTGTTTTAATTTCTTGAAAATAACGACAGTATTATTGTTGATTCTATAGAATTTTTAAACACTGTTGCATGTGAAGTTTAAGTGTATATGTAGGGTGGGTGGGTGGCCACTATCCCACCCTCCAATTCTTATAATAATTATCGCGAATTGCTTTAGAAATAAATTACAAAAAAGATCGTGTTACAGTAATAATTACAATGCAAATCTTTTAATAATCAATATTTATTCAGTAAAATTACTCTTATGTTTTACTGGTTGGAGGGTGAAATAGTGGCCACCCACCCTACATATACATTGAAAATTCAATCACCGTCAGTGTTTTAATTTCTTGAACATAACAACAATATTATTATTGATTAAAAAAAATTAAACTCTGTTTCATTTAAAGTTTAATTGTATATGTAGGGTGGGTGGGTGGCCACTATCCCACCCTTCAATTCTTATAATAATTATCGAGAATTGCTTTAGAAATAAATTACAAAAGAGATCGTGTTACAATAATAAATACAATGCAAATCTTTTAATAATCAATATTTATTCAGTAAAATTACTCTTATGTTTTACTGGTTGGAGGGTGGAATAGTGACCACCCACCCACCCTACATATACATTGAAATATTAATCACTGTCAGTGTTTTAAATTTTTTTAAACATAACAATAATATTGCTGTTCGTGTTGAAGAAAATTTTAAACACTTTGGCATTTAAAGATTTAATGTAAATATAGGGTGGGTGGGTGTATACTAATCAACCCTATAGTTCTTAAAACAATCATAAAATATTATAATTTCAATAACAATTATGGCAATTTTTTTCTGAAAAAATTGTGCAAAATAGATAGTTTTTACATGAAAAATTCCGATGAATAAATATTCGTCTATATAAAATTATGCTTATGTTTAATTGGTTGAAGGGTGTAACCGTAACCACCCACTTATTCCATATATATACGTTAAAAATTCAATAACTGTCAGTGTTTTAATTTCTTGAAAATAACAACAGAAATATTGTTGATTTTGAAGAATTTTTAAACACTTGCATTTAAATTTTAAGTGTATATGTAGGGTGGGTGGGTGGCCACTATCCCACCCTCCAATTCTTACAATAATTATCGCTAATTGCTTTAAAAATGAATTACAAAAGAGATCGTGTTACAATAATAAATACAATGCAAATCTTCTAATAATCAATATTTATTCAGTAAAATTACTCTTATGTTTTACTGGTTGGAGGGTGAAATAGTGGCCACCCACCCACCCTACATATACATTGAAATTTTAATCACTGTCAGTGTCTTAATTTTTTTTAAACATAACAATAAAATTGCTGTTCGTGTTGAAGAAATTTTTAAAAAAACTTTGGCATTTAAAGATTTAATGTAAATTTGGGGTAGATGGGTGTATAATATCCCACCCTCTAGCTTTCAATCATAAATGAATTTAATTACTATAATAATCATGCTAAATTACTCAAAAAAAAATTACAAAAGAAAATTAATTAAATTCTGGAATTTTCCATCATATTTTACTTTTAGATTTCTAAAAATTTATTTGGAATCCTAGAATTTTTCAGCAATTTTTCTTTTTATATTTATACTAGTAGTAGTAACATATATTTATTGACAATTTTTTTACATATTTACATTGGAATAATGAATAATGAATGAGGTGTTAATGTAATAATATTTATACTATTATTTAACATTTTTTCTTTTTATATTTGTAGTATTATGTACAGATTTTTCTTCAGATTTCTAGAATTTTGGGTTCAGTAATTTTCATTCATAATTCCTAGAATTTTCTCTCAAGATTTCTAAAAAGTTTAAATTTTTACAATTGTGTAGCATTTTTCTTTAGATTTCGATTTGGTTATTCAAGATTTCTAAAGATCTATTGTTTTAATGCAAAAATGTTTTACAATCATATGGATACAATAAACTACTATTGTATCCAAATGATTGTAACACATTTTTGTATTAAAACAATAGATCTTTAGAAATCTTGAATAACCAAATCGAAATCTATCCACAAATAAATAATCTCTTAATTAGAGAACCAAAATAGAAAAAAAAATGTTAAAAGCTAGTCAAACATAAAAGATTTTTTTTTATTGAAACATTCTTTTCATATTTTCCTTCTCTACATTTCGATTCCTCCATATTTTCCTTTAGATTTATATTTTTTAAGATTCCTACAATTTCATAGCAAACTTTCCTTCTGATTTATAGAATTTTGTTAAAGGGTTCTAGAATTTTTCATATTTTATTTCTAAATTTCTAAAAACTTCTTTGGAGATTTAGTATTTTTTTAGCAATTTTTCTCTTAAAGTATTAGCATTTAGTTTAACTTTTTTTAGAAATTTTTAGGAATTTGTTCGCGATTTTTCTTCAATAGTTCAATAGTTTTCCTTATTTTTAAATTTTCTCTCATTTTTCTAAAATTTTCATATTTTTAAAATTGTGAAGCATTTTTCTTTATTTATTTTCAAAGTGAAAAATGTTTAATTTAATTTAATTTATTTCTATTTGCTCTTTTAAGGATTTTCATCATATTTTGTTTTTGATTTTTGATATAATTTTCTAAAATTCCTTAAATTTCTTAGCACATTTTTCTTTAGATTTTTAGAATATAAAATTTTCCATTATATTTCTAAAAGTTTCCTCGGAATCCTAGAAATTTCAGCAATTTTTCTTTTATAATTGTAGTGTTGTTTAACATTCTTTTAAAGATTTTTAGAAATTTGTTCTCAGATCTAGACCTTACCACCAATATTTGGAATTATGTAGTTTTTAGAATTTTGGGTTTAGTAGTTTTCCTTTCTGATTTTTAGAATCTTCTTTCATAATTCCTCAAGATTTTTAGAACATTTTTTCTTTTTATATTAATAGTTTTATAGTATCTAGAGTTTTTGGTTCAGTAATTTTCTTTCCTAATTCCTAGAATTTTCTCTCAAGATTTCTAAAATGTTTAAATTTTTAAAATTGTGTAGCATTTTTCTTTAGATTACGATATGATTTTAGAATTACGTAGCATATTTTTAGAATTTTGTTAAAGGGTTCTAGAATTTTCATATTTTATTTCTAGGTTTCTAAAATTTCTTTGGAGATTTAGTATTTTTTTAGCAATTTTTCTTTAAAATTTTGTTTAACTTTTTTTTAGAAATTTGTTCACGATTTCTAATTTGCCAGCTCCATTTTCTTCTAGAATTTTGGGTTCAACAGTTTTCCTTATTTTTAAGATTTTCTCTCATAACATCTTCATATTTTTAAAATTGTGAAGCATTTTTCTTTATTTAATTTCAAAGTGAAACGGGTTTTATTTAATTTTATTTATTTCTATTTGCTGTTTTAATATAATTTTCTAGAATTCCTAAAATTTCCTAGCACATTTTTCTTTAGATCTTGTGCAAGAATTCTAGAATTTTCCATTATATTTCTAAAAGTTTCCTCGGAATCCTAGGATTTTCAGCAATTTTTTTTTATACTTTTAGTATTGTTTAACATTTTTTTAAAGATTTTTAGAAATTTGTTCTCAGATTTAGACCTTACTACCAATATTTTTGGAATTACCTAGTTTTTATTCCTTAAGATTTTTAGAATTTTGGGTTTAGTAGTTTTCTTTCCTAATTTTTAGAAACCTTCTTTCATAATTCTTCAAGGCTTTTAGAACTTCTATAATATATTTCTCTTTTAGATTTCTACCTTTTTCCAAGAGTTTCAAATATTTTTATTTTTCTCACAACGTTTTTAATATTACTATAACAGTATTTTTCAGGATTTATAAAAAATTTTAACATTTTTCTCTTCATAGTTCTAAATTTTTAGATTAGTAAAATTACCTAGCACATTTTGTTTCAGATTTTTCTACTAGATTTCAAATGTTTGCGAAATGCTCAAAATTTTCAGCAATTCTTCTATTATATTTTTAGAATTTTTAACCTTTTTCCAATTGATTAAAAAAAATGTTTACAGTTTTACAATTTACCACCAATATTTTTTTAATTTCCTAGCTTTCTCACCTTTTTAGAATTTTTGTTCTAATAATTTCCTTTCCTGATTTTTAGAATTTTTTCGTACAACTTTCGGATTTTTTTTTTCATATTTTGTAAATTGTGTAGGATTTTTCCTTTATTTTTTTATGTTTTTTTTCAAGATTTCCACCATAAATTCTTCCTTTCAGATCTCCGATATTATTTTTAAGAATTTTCCTAGCATTTTTACCTTTTAGCATTTTTCTTTAGATTTCTATTTGATTTTTCAAGATTTCTAAAGATTCTTCCATATTTTCTTTTAGATTTATATTTTTTAAGATTCCTAGAATTTCATAGCATATTTTCCTTCTGATTTTTAGAATTTTGTTCAAAGGGTTCTAGAATTTTTCATATTTTATTTCTAGGTTTCAAAAAATTTCTTTGGAGATTTAGGTAGTATTTTCTAGCAAATTTTTTTCTTAGATTTTAATTTTTTTTCGAAATTCTCCAATTTTCAGCATTTTTTTGGAGTTCTGAAATTTTTCTGCAATATTTTTTAAATATTTTTAATATTACTAAATTTCGGGTTGAGTAATGTGAAGTGTTATATATTATGATGAAACGAAAATAAAATTCCTTACTTCATCATAATTTTTAATATTACCTAACATTTTTTCATTGTTAGAATTTTTTTGGTTTTAGAATGAATTTCTAAAATATTTTAGCTGTTTTCCTTTAGATTTCTAAAATTTTGGGTTCAAAAATTTTCTATCGCAATTTTCTATTTTAAGGTTCAATTCTCACATTTTAAGTTAAGTATTTTCTTTATTTTAGAAATTTTAAGGTTAAGATTTTTTAAGTTATGCATAGTTAAAAAAAAATTTTGGTTGCATATTATCTACTGTTTCATCCTTAAAAATTCATTCAATACTTTTTAGATTTACTTGTAGGTTTTCTTCTAGAAATGATCAAATACAACCAAGATAGATAGATACATATATTTATTGACAAATTGACAAAAAATACAATCAATAATTCTTGAAATTTAAGTAAAATTTGTATTTTTATATTAACGTAAACTTCGACTTACATCATCAATCATTTTCTTAATCCATTCTGACATAACATACCAAGTTGTAAATTGTCCTAGCGTACTCTTGACCTACCTCAAATAATTCTACATTAACCTAGCCAAGGCGATTTTACGTATAAAATCATTGCACCGTCCAGCGTACTCTTGACCTACCACAACTAACGGTTTATTAGGAAAGGTCAGCAGTACGCTAGGTTAATACGTAGCGTATTGAGGTAGGTCAAGAGTACGCTAAGATCACTGCACCATTATTTATTGTGCTAAATAAATCAATGGTTTAATGAGGGTGGAAATAAGTTATGGCTTATTAGGAGTGGATTGTTTTTGTCTAATTCAAAATAAAACAATTATTAACACTTTGTTGGTATCACTTTTTATTTACTTTTAAATTTATTTTTAAACAAAAAGTGATAACAACAAAGTTAATTGTTCTATTTTGAATTATCAAAATGTATTACGAAGTTAAAGCCTCCACAATTACTTATTTATTGTTTTTGTCTAAGCAATCAAAAATTTTTATCCTGACTTGTTTTTTTTTTAAATTTTAGTTTACGACTATTGAATATGTGCTTGATAAATTCAATAAAATCCTATTTAATATAAATAAATTTGCTTTCAATACAATTTTGAGTATGTTCCATTAGTTGGAGGGTGGGATAGTGGCCACCCACCCACCCTACAAATATAATTTTAAATTAGTTACTGTCACTGTTTACGTTTCAAGTCAACTACAACAATCTTAGAGTCGATGTTAAAAAGAAACAACAAGTAATAATTAACGTCTTTATTTGTTAAAAAAAAAAATGTAAGATGAAGTTGGAATGTAAATAAAATCGGGTGGGTTGGTTAATTGATAGTTCCCAACCCTCTTAAATTATGACAGAGAAATTATTTGTGTAATTAATACAGTAAACATTGTACAATTATTAAAAATTTATATAACTCTGGTGAATGTTTAATGATTGGATGGTAGATTAACCTATGATCCACCCTTCAATCATTAAAACTATCCCACTTTTAAATCAATAAAAAATACTTCAGAGTTAATTGAACTAATTTTTAATAATATTAGAACAAAATAAAATTGCATTCTTAGAAAAATATAGGAATATTTCTTTAAGAGAAACTCGTTTATTAACAAGAAAACTGGAGGGTGGGATAGAGTACACCCACCCACCCTACATATACATACAATTTTAAATTACAGTACAACGTTTAAGTTTTTTTTAACATTAGAAGTAATTCTTTGATTGTTTCAAGGAAATAAAACGAGTGACAGTGACTGAAGTAAAACTGTATATGTAGGGTGGGTGGGTGGTCACTATCTTACCCTCCAGTATTTTTTTTAATAAGCAAGTGTTTGTTAAAGAAACATATTATTTTTTAGGATTAGATTTATATTATTAAAAATTAAATTAATTAACTCTTACGTTTTTTGGATCAGTATTATTTTTTCCTGATTTCTTGAACCTTCTTTCATAATTCCTCAAGACTTTTAGAATTTTTATATTTCTCTTTTAGATTTCTACATTTCTTTCAAGAGTTTTAAATATTTTTACCATATTTGCCTTCAAATTTCATTTTCTAGAATTCCTAAAAATTTTCTAGAACTTTTTTTTTTCCTTCAGTATTTCTTATTTTTGTTTAACAATTTTTAGAAATTTAATCACCGTTTTAGAATTTACCACCAATATTTATTTGAAAAAAGGTTCTAAATGCTTTAATCAAAGTTATAATTATCTTTAGTAACTCAATCAACCAAACCAATATTTATCTTCAGGATTTTCAGAATTTTGGATTTAGTATTTTTCTTTCCTGATTTCTAGAATTTTTTCTCATAGCTTCATCAAGATTTTTGGATTTTAAAATTATTTAACATTTTATCTTTAAATTTCAAAACTTTACAAGGAATTTATCACATTTTAATAGATTTATTGTACATATAATTTTTTATGTTGCTTTACTGATTGGAGGGTGGGATAGAGGCCACCCACCCACCCTACATATACATATAAACTTTAATTACTTATCGTCTCGCGGTTTTCAATCAAATTAATTACAAAATTTTTGAATAAAAAAGAAATTAAATAGGTAATATTTTTGACGGAGTGAATTAGTAAAAATTTGATGCATGATGGGTGGGCAGATTTTAAGTCTAAATTAGATAAAATTAGTTGTAGAAAGTCATTTATAATTAAACGTAAATTTTGATTTTGTTTTATTTTTTATTACATAAAGGGTTTGATTCTTTTAGCAGGAAAATCATCAACAATTATCAATTGAAGTTATCATGTATATGTAGGGCGGGTGGGTGGCCTCTATCCCACCCTCCAACCAGTTAAACATAAGCGAGGGTTTTAATTAAAATTGGTAAAATATAAATAACCACAAAAGAATTACAATTTTTAGAGATTTATTCATACATTTTTTTCATATAAATTTTGATGATGTTTTACTGATTGGAGGGTGGGATAGAAGCGACCCACCCACCCTACATACACATAACAACTTTAATTCCTTATCGTCTCGCGATTTCCAATAAAATTAATTACAAAACTTTTGAATAAAAAAGAAATTAAAAAGGTATTATTTTTGAGTGAGTAAATTAGTAAAAATTTGATGCATGATGGGTGGGCAGATTTTAAGTCTAAATTAGATAAGATTAGTTGTAGAAAGTCATTTATAATTAAACATAAATTTTGATTTTGTTTTATTTTTTATTACATAAAAGGTTTGATTGTTTTGGCAGGAAAATCATCAACTAATATCAATTAAAGTTGTTATGTATATGTAGGGTGGGTGGGTGGCCTCTATCCCACCCTCCAATTCTTACAATAATTATCGCGAATTGCTTTAGAAATAAATTACAAAAGAAATCGTGTTACAATAATAATTACAATGCAAATCTTTTAATAATTAATATTTATTCAGTAAAATTACTCGTATGTTTTATTGGTTGGAGGGTGGAATAGTGGCCACCCACCCACCCTACATATACAATGAAATTTTAATCACTGTCAGTGTTTGAAATTTTTTTAAACATAATAATATTATTACTGTTCGTGTTGAAGAAAACACTTTGGCATTTAAAGTTTTAATGTAAATGTAGGGTGGGTGGGTGTCCACTAACCCGCTTTTAAATTTATATAATAATTATCGCTAACTGCTATCATTATAAAAGAAATTGTTTTACCATAGAAATTATCATTAAAATCTTCTAATAATCAACATTCGTTCAATAAAAAATACGCTTATGTTTTATAGCTTGGAGGGTGTGATAGTGTTCACCCACCCACCCTATATATACATTAAAATTTCAATCACTGTCATTCTTTTAATTTCTTTAACATAACAACAATAATTTTGTAGATGTTGAAGAATATTTAAACATTGTTACATTTAATGTTCAATTTTATATGTAGGGTGGGTGGGTGGCCACTATCACACCCTCAAATTCTTCTATTAATCATCGTAAATTTCTCTGAAAAAAATGTGCTAAAAAGGTACTATGTATTAACTTTAAAAGTAACGATTAAAATCCTTTAATAATTAAAATTCGTTTATTTAAAATTACGCTTATATTTTATTTTATTGAGACATTTAAATTAAGTTGATACATTCATAAACACTGTATTATGTTTTACCGATTGGAGGGTGGGATAGAGGCCACCCACCCACCCTACATATACATTTAAACTTACATCAACACACTGTAATTATTTTTTTTAAATTATCATTTACGATTTTGTTTTTATTTTCTCTTTGAAATTAAACTCTGTTTGTAGTTTAAATAAAATTGTATATGTAGAGTGGGTGGGTGGCCTCTATCCCACCATCCAACCAATAAAACATCCTCAAACAAATGATTAAAAAAATGTTTACATTAACAATTTTTTATTCAACCTTTATTACAATAAATTTCTTCTTAGATTTATTTTAAAATAAAGATGTAAAACTTGCCTTTAAGTTAAAATTAAATATTTAATATTAACAGGTGGTTATTATTTTACCCTTAAATTATATTGAAAGCAACGTATAATTTTATAAAATAAATATTATGCAAAAAAATATTTAGAAAAAAAAATTATCATTCAGTTGATTTTTATTTCTTTAAACTCCATTTTATTTTCAACTGATTTGAGGGTAGGATCGAGAAAAACCACCCACCCTACACCTGCATTTCAACTTGCATCTACACACTGTAATTTTTGTTTTTTAATTATCATTTACGATTTTGTATTTTTTTTCCTTGAAATTAAACTCTGTAGTTTGAATAAAATTGCATATGTAGGGTGGGTGGGTGGCCTCTATCCCACCCTCCAACCAGTAAAACATCCTCAGAAAAATTATAGGAATTTTATTTCAACGACAATTTTCTATTCAAACTTAATTAGAGTAAATTTCTCCTAAGAATTAAAAAAAAAAGATGTAAAAATTGCTTTTGAATTAAAATTAAATATTTAATATTAATATGTGGCTATTGTTTTACCTTTCAATCATATTGAAACTAACGTAGAGTTTTATAACATAAATATTATGCAAAAGAAATATTTAGAAAAAAATATATTTATCTATTTCTTGAATTAGTTTCTCATGTAACTCGTGGTGAAACATTTTGTAATATAAAATATAAACAGTGAAACAAACCAATCGAAAATTTTGTTATTTCTATTATTCATCTACTTGATCTTAATCACTTAACTAACGCACTTACTATGTTTTAACCACTAAACCACTAAAACATAGAAAGTGCGTTAGTTAAGTGTTTATCATGAATTACCACATAATGACGGTCACCACAATCCTTATGATTACTTGATTTTAATTTCATGAAACTCTATTTTATATTTAACTGATTGGAGGGTAGGATCGAGGCCACCCACCAATACAAAATCATTGCGTTTTTAATTGATGTATTCATACAAATATTTCAAATAATTTTTGATGATGTATTTCTGATTGGAGGGTGGGATAGAGGCCACCCACCCACCCTACATATACATATAAATTTCAATCACTGATCGAGGTTTTAAATAAAATTAATTGCAAAAATTTTTGATTGAGTAAATTAATAAAATTTTATACGTGATATAATATTTAATATTTAAATTTAAATTATAATTATGCTTTATTTTTTATTACTAACAAGGTGTTATTGATTTTTTTATAGCAACATCATCAACGATTAGTATTTAAAATTATCATGTATATGTAGGGTGGGTGGGTGGCCACTATCCCACCCTTCAATACTTTTAACATCAACAAGGGTTTTACTTAAATTTTGTTTATTATTCATCGCTTTTCACTATTAATTTTTTTAAATTTTGTTGTAAAAAATATGATTTTAGCACTATAGGATAAAACTTTTTTCGTAAATTTATTTAACTTTCATTTCAACATAATTTAATAATTCACTTAACTAAATATTACTTTAATTTCTATCTTAAAATATTATAAATACGTTAATTAATGTGGATAATATAATACGTATAATATTTTCAGTTCGACCTTTTAATGTCCTGCGGATAGTTTTCAATTGTAATCGTGTGCACCTTTAATACGCTGATGCACGTTTCAGCACAAAAAAACAATCAAACAAAAACCTGTGGACCAATGAGCGCTCTCCTACGTCACACTTTTTTTTGCATCTTGCAACGCGTTACCTGCGTTATCATAATCGGTTAGCGTCAGTATCAAAATTATTGTCGTCGTCGTTTATTGTGCGGGCTCGAATATTTTCTAAATAACTCGCGTAAATTATATTATCGTCTAACGCGAACTATTTAAAGAAAACGTGTGTGCAGTGATAATTATTATTAGTGATTCAAGAATAATTCATCGCTGTAATGAAGGAACTGGATTGAAGGTATTATAATAGAGAGATTCAAATAAAAATTGATTAAGATTTCAAGTTAATATTAAAAAATAAAGTTACAATAAAAACTACATCGAATAATTTCATGTTATTTACGGTTTAAAAATCCTTTGAAAACAAATTTTTGTAATTGCTTTTTGTTTAATCACTTTTTATACGTATATCATAAATAACTATTAATTAATTAATGTATTTATTTAATGCACAATTTAATCTATTAAAGTCTATTCAACTTTTCTTAATTAGTTTGTTTATAATATATATTTTTGGTTATTAATTTTTACAGATAATTTCCTAAACTTAAACTTATTTATTCGCATTACACAATTAACTTTAAAATTCTGGATTCATTTATAAAATCTACTACGCATTTCTTTACGATTCGTCATTTTTTACAGGCTGCAACGCGTGTGCTTCGTTTCTCCACATCCCCTCCACCTGTACTTTCCGGATTCCGCTAAAGGTAGGTTCTGCAAGAGATGACGCCAAGACGCCAATGTGAGTTTTTTTTTTCATTCTTTCTTTTTCTCTGCTTTTCACTTTTTAAATCCTGGCAATAATTAATTAAGCGTATTTTGAAAATATTTATTGTTTAACACTATATAAAAACATAAAATCTACTATTAAAAGGTTTTGATGGTAGACCAGTAGGAGTGTTTCAGTCCATACTGAAACCCACCTTGTGATTCTCTTTATTTGATTGTTTTTTCTCTTAGTATTAATATATTTTATAATTATTTTCATTTAAATGATAATGGAGATTATTATTATTATATACAGTATGAATTTGTGAGTTATGTGAAGTTTACTATTTACTTAAATAAACACAGTTATATTGCTTACTTCACTATTTTATTTAATCACTAAATGTACATTTCGAATACTCTGTGTTCATCATCAACACCAGTTAACTACTGATGATGAACACATGGTGTTCGAAATACACATTTAATGATTAAATAAAATAGTAAAGTTAGAAATACAATGATATACAGCATGAAAGTGCAAACATGAATACTATGAAATTTATAATATTTTTTAAATAAAGCAAAACACTTAACTCTTGTTTGTATCACTTATATTTTATTTTCTGTGAAATTGAAGGTAGTTGCAGAAAATAAAAAAAATATTAATTAATAAAATGTATTGTACGTTGTAGTGTATTAAAAAAATAAGTATTTCTTTTAATTATAAAATTGAAAATGAATCACGAAATGTTAAGACAACAATCTTTAATGCTGATTGATGAGTTACGTATATTTAATGTGAATGAATGAAGTTTAAATACGTATTTAATTATATTTTTATTTCTTATCGTATATTTTTCATACTTGTTACAAATAAATAATTTTACGTCAGACCACTTTTAAAAATGTAAACCTACACTTCAATAAAACTCTGGCTTATATTTTGAGAGTTGGAGGGTGGGATAGTGGCCACCCACCCACCCTACATACACAAAGGCATTTCGTCACTATCAAACTTTTCGATATCTTAAAACAACAATTCTGTCACGAATGATTTATTGAACAAATTTAAATGCACTTTTTTAATTTAATGATAAATGTTCCTCTGTCTTAAAAAGGGGGTGATTTCTAATCCACCCTCCGCTCAGTAAAAACCACTCTTGTATTTTTTCCTGAAAAAATTCATGATTAAAAACAATTAATTTTTACATTGATAAATAGTTTTTCGGTCAATTTTTTTTTGAGAAATATTCGTTTATGTTATAAAAAATTGAGGGTAGGCATCCACTCAACATTTGCATTTAATCTTAATGACAAACACTTTCTTGTAGTTTATAAATATCAAGATATCAAACATTTTGAAAGAAAGAAGAGAAACATTTTGAGAAACTTGAATAGTAACAGTAATTAAAATTGCAAAACATAGTGGGTGGGTGTCTTCAAACTCACCCTTCAATCATTAAAAAAAAAACTTGTGTTTATCTAGAATATATGATTATAAAAAGAAATTTTCTTCTTGAATCTTCTCGGCGTTAACTTCGTAGTACATTTTCAATTTTTTTTAAATAAAGAAAACATAACTTTTTTATACCACTTTTTATTTTATTTTTAATTACTCGATTAAGTCAACAATTTCTTGTTTAGAAATAGGCGTTTATATTATAAAAATTAGAGGGTAGGACAGAGAACACTCACCTCTTACATATGAATTTAAAGTTCTAGAAATAAACTGATTTGTTATTTTTTAATGCTGAACAACGAATGTTAGTGTCGTAAATAATTGGGAACCTAAACAATGACAATGACTAAATAGAAGTATACAACTATATATGAAGGGTGGGTTGGTGGCCTCTCATCTATCCTTTAATCAGAGTTTACTATGTGTTATTCCACTGAGACCCTTTTTCTGCTTCATGTGTTAAAATTTTCTATCGACAAAACATTTTAACCATTCGGTAATATTTTAGTCATTACAGGCATAAATATGTCCATTTAAAAAATGAAATTAATTACGTTTTATCACGTTCTTACCAACAATATTACTTTGAAACTCGGCTGTTTCGTCATACAAATTGGAGGGTAGAATAAAAGACACCCGCCCATCCTACTATTTAAACTTATACATTAATTTTTTTAATGTTAAACAACAACAGAATAATTGTGGTAGAGACATTTTTGGAATTCAAATCGGTGATATCTAATTTAAATTTAGAGTCCTCCCACCCTCCATGCATAAAATTTTTACCAATTTATTTTACCCAAACATTTTACCTTTTTTTAATTCCTTTTTTATTCAAAAAGTTTTGTAATTAATTTGATTGGAAACCGCGCGACGATAAGGAATTTATGTTTATATGTATATGTAGGGTGGATGGGTGGCCACTATCACATCCTCCAATCAGTAAATCATTATCAAAAATTATTTGAAAAATTTGTTTAAATAAATGTAGTAAATTTTGCAATAATGTTTATTTATGTTCTGTAACTATTAATTAAAACCTTCGTTTATGTTTTACTGATTGGATGGTGGGTTATAGGCGCCACCTACCCACCCTACATATACATAATAATTTTAAATATAAATCGTTGATGATTTTGCTGCAAAAAATAATAAATCCTTGTATGTAATAAAAAGTAAGGCATAATCCAAATTTAAGTTTAAATATAAATGATTTTCTATAGCTAATCTTATCTAATTTGGATTTTAAGTATACCCACCCATCATGCATAAAATTTTTATTAATTTACTCACACAAATGTTTTACCTTTTGAATTTCTTTTTTATTCAAAAAGATTTGTAATTAATTTTACTCAAGACCACGAGACGATCAGTAATTAAAATTTATACGTCTATCTAGGGTGGGTGGGTGGCCTCTATCCCACCCTCCAATCAGTAAAACATCATCAAACTTTAATTGAAATTTTTTTTAATAAATCAATTTTGCAATAATGTTATGTTTATATACGTTTTACAACAGTTAATTAAAACCCTCGCTTATGTTTTACTGATTGCAGGGTGGGTTAGAGGCCACCCACCCACCCTACATATACATGGTAATTTTAATTGCTAATCGTTGATGATTTTGCTGCTAAAAACAGTCAAACCCTTTATGTAATAAAAATTCAAACAAAATCAAAATTTACGTTTAAATAAATGTAGTAAATTTTGCAATAATGTTTATTTATGTTTTACAACTGTTAATTAAAACCCTCGCTTATGTTTTACTGATTAGATGGTGGGTTAGAGGCCACCCACCCACCCTACATATACATAATAACTTTAAATTCAAATCGTGGATGATTTTGCTGCAAAAAATTATAAATCCTTGTATGTAGTAAAAAAAATAAAGCATAATCCAAATTTAAGTTTAAATATAAATGACTTTCTATAGCTAATCTTATCTAATTTGGATTTTAAGTATGCCCACCCATCATGCATAAAATTTTTATTAATTTACTCACACAAATGTTTTACCTTTTGAATTTCTTTTGTACTCAAAAAGTTTTGTAATTAATTTTACTCAAGACCACGAGACGATCAGTAATTAAAATTTATACGTCTATCTAGGGTGGGTGGGTGGCCTCTATCCCACCCTCCAATCAGTAAAACATCATCAAACTTTAATTGAAATTTTTTTTGAATAAATTAATTAAATTTTGCAATAATGTTATGTTTATATACGTTTTACAACTTTTAATTAGAACCCTTGCTTATGTTTTACTGATTGCAGGGTGGTTTAGAGGCCACCCACCCACCCTACATATACATGGTAATTTTAATTGCTAATCGTTGATGATTTTGTTGTTATAAACAATCAAACCCTTTATGTATTAAAAAATAAAACAAAATCAAAATTTACGTTTTAATATAAATGACTTTCTATAGCTAATCTTATCTAATTTAGATTTAAAGTCTGCCCACCCATCAAACATAATATTTTTACTAATTTACTCACTAGAAAATTTTACCTATTTAATTTCTTTTTAATTCAAAAATTTTGTAATGAATTTCTTTGGATACAGCAAAACTATAATGAATTAATGTTTATATTTATATGTAGGGTGGGTTGGTGGCCTCTATCACACCCTCCAATCAGTAAAACATCATCAAAAATTATTTGAAAAGTTTGTTTAAATAAATCTAGTAAATTTTACAATAATGTTATGTTTATTTACGTTTTACAACTTTTAATTAAGACCCTCGCTCATGTTTTACTGATTAAAGGGTGGGATAGAGACCACCCACCCACCCTACATATACAAATTAATCTCATCCACTGATCAGTGTTTAGTTTCAAGGGATACAAACAGTAAAAGACACAACCTCCAATCAGTAAAATATACGCTAGGGTTCTGCAGTTTAATTAATTAATTACTACATAAAAATTAATAAAAAAAAAATGTCTAATGCACAGTTTTATTTGTTGTGGATCCTTTTACTTTCCCTATATATTAAATTTAAAAAATATCGCATAAGTTTTCAAATAAAGGTTAAAAGGAAATAAGAAACTGAATAAGTTTTATTAAAACATTTTTTTCAAAAAGTTCTTAACTTAAAATCATTTTGACATTGTTTGCCTTTTGCTAATAAACTATACGAATTACATGAAATATATGAAATTTATGCATAACATCATTTGCATTCCTAACCTCAAACGTCAATAAATAAAATGCACATCTAACCTTAAACTTCAAATTTAACGATTAACAACTCAATAAAAGCAAACGTTTTGGTTTTTACTTTAGATAATTGATAATTGAAATAAACAACAAAATAAATGAATCTATCAGATATAAACAATAGTACCATATATACATTGTGAGTTTTTTTCGATGTTCTCTATGGGGATCTTGAAAACTGTAAGAGATAGAGAAACGGTTAAATGGGGAAAATGGGGAAAGAAGTGTAGATTTATGAGATGGATAAAATTCCACTTTCAAACTTTTCAAAAAAGTCAAGGGTAACTCGATATTTTGAAAAAAATAAAAAGTGACAAATGGGTTTATAGCACATACAGAAGGTCATTTGATAATTACAAAATTATTATTCTTATGCTGTTGTTTCATTTTGGTTTATCTCTGTAAAACTAATAATTACAATATTGCTATTATTATAAACAACTGCAATTGTTTTACTTTCACCTTTTTCATGGCTACCCATTTTTTATTTATAATAAAATTTAAAATGACTATAACTCACTTATTTTTAGACATACCTATGTCGTATGCCATATTGGATTAAAGAGAAAAAAATTACCTTTTGAATGAGGTCACAGCCAACTTGGTTTCCATTAAAAAAAAATGTAAGTTTTCGTCATATCTCGGAAAATAATGGCGATAAAATTTTTCTGATTATTTTTTATTAATCTGCATAAAATTATCTAAAACTTTGTCCTTGAGATATATTGATTTGAAAAAATTGACACTTTTTTCAAAATATCTAGTTACCCTTAACTTTTTTGAAAACTTTGAAAATGGAATTTTATTCGTCTCGTAAATCTACACTTCTTTCCCCATTTAACCGTTTCTCTATCTCTTATAGTTTTTCCGAGATCCCCATAGAGATCATCGAAAAAAAGTCACCCTGTATATATATACTTACAATTAATCACTTAATCTTTTCTTCTTTTTTTTTATTTTTCGTCTATTTCGCCTTGATAATAGATTCCGTTGATATCTAGAACGAAATCAAATTATGCAAAGGAGCCGATTTGAATTTCCGAAACTGGCCCCCATAAATAAATTTATAATTTACCATTGTGTTGTACGTTATGCTCGTCGGTATAAAATATCAATTTCTGTTTATCAATTGATTTAAATGCGACCAATTAGACATATATGTATACATAAGGGAAAGGGGGGAAAGACTCATCTCATCTGAATATCAAACGGCCGTGTCCGGAATAAATTAATGGTAATTGAGTATAATTTGTGTACCATATTGTGTCCGTTCGATATGGTACGGTAAATGCCGGAAGTGGCGTCCGCAGTCCATCGCCGGCACGCGTTTTACACTCTTTCACTGTTGACAGTAAATAACGTATCTCTTGCACGCGTCATTATTATTGTGTGCTTACGCCTTTGTAATTGTCTTTTTAAGTTAATTGGTAATCACTTTACTGTAATTTTAAACGCAGATAACAATTTTCATCATTTTTAATGTTAGATTTGACCATTGCATTAAATTTATGCAATCAAATTGTCAAATTGCCTCTAATCAGTAAAACATAAGCGAGGGTTTTAATTGAAAGTTGTAAAACGTAAATAAACATAACATTATTGCAAATTTTAATTGATTTATTCAAACAAATTTTTCAAATAATTACTGATTGGAGAGTGAATCAATCCCAAAACTTACATCAGAAAAAGTGAATAAAGAATTTAATTCAATCAGTTTTATATCATAATTTTCTATCTTTTTCGTGTTTAGCCTAAATATTATTAACTAAAGGGTGGCTTAGAGCCCACCCACACACCTTAAATATATACATTTGGCGTTTGAGCCATTTTTTTTAAATATTACCTAGTAACAAACTCTATTTCTGTTAATGAAATAGAATAGTATAAGTAGGATGTGTGTGTAGCCTTTAATCCACCCTCCAATTAACACATTTTAATTAACGTTAAAAAGAAAACATTACTAAAGAAGTTATATAGCTCACAAAATTATCATTTTTTTGGTAGTAATTAATTAATTAAACTGCAAAACCCTCGAGTATGTTTCAGTGATTGGTAAGTAGGTCCGAGACCACCCACCCACCCAACATATATGTATTCATTTTAGGTACAACACTGCTGATATTTTTTGTTACTTTAAATCAACACTTTCACAGTTGGTTTTCCTGAAAATTAAGCGCCGATCAGTGGGAGGGGTTAATGTACATATGTAGGGTGGGTGGGCGGCCACTATTCCACCCTCTAACTCCAAAACTTACGCGAGAATATGTGAATTAAAAATTTAACAAAATCAATTTCCTAATTCTGTATCATTTTCATGTTTTACCTAAATATTATTAATTGAAGGGTGGATTAAAATTGAATGAAATAATATATATAGGGTGGGAATGAAATAGTATACGTAGGGTAGATGAGTGTCTTTGAATCCACCCTCCAGCTAATATAATTGTCTCAAGAGTTTATAAAAATATCCATTACAAATGAAATTATGCATTTAAGAATTTTATTATCCATTTTTTTTTCTTAAAAATTAATTAATTTAGCAGAAAAACCCTTGCGCATATTTTAATGATTGGAGGGTGAATCTAAGGACACCCACCCACCCTACATATATCTATTAACTTTAGATGAAACACTCTTGATTATTTTCGCTAATTTATTTACGCTTTCTCTGTTTGTTTCCCTGTAAACTAAACGCTGATCAGTTGGTAAAATTAATATGCATATGTAGGGTGGGTGGGTGGCCATTATCCTACCATCTAACTCTAACTTAATAATTTACAAATGAAGTTATTCACTTGACACATTATTTATTGATTTTTTTGTGTGAATTAATTAATTAAATTAACAGTAAAACCCTTGCGTATATTTTATTGATTGGGGCTGGGTTCGAGGCCACCCACCCACCCTACATATATCTTTTAATTTTAGGTGAAACACTGCTGATGTTTTTCCCTAATCCACGCTTTCACTGTTTGTTTTCCTGGAAACTAAACGCTGATCAGTGGGTGGTGTTATTATGCATATGTAGGGTGGGTGGGTGGCCACTATCCCACCCTCCAATTCCAAAACACACCCCACAAGTAGTGAATTTGAAATTTAATTTAATCAGTTTAATATTTTTCTAACTTTTTCCTGTTTTACCTAAATATATTAATTGTAGGGTGGATTGAAGGCCACCCACGCACCTTAAATATGTACACATTTGGCTTTTAAGTCACCGTTTTTATTAGTAACACCTAGTAACAAACTCTATTTCTGTTTATGCTGATTAAAAATATAAGCATTATTTTTGCTTGAATAAAATTTACAAAAAAAACATTACTAATGAAATAAGGCATCTGACAAATATTTTATCGAATTTTTTTTTAGTTATTAAATGAATAAACTGCAAAACCCTCGCGTGTATTTTAATAATTGGAGGGTGTGGCCGTGTACATCCACCCACCCTACATATATCTATTGACTTTAGGTGAAACACTGTTGATGATTTTCTTTAATTTTATTAACGCTTTCACTGTTTGTTTCCCAAAAAACTAAACGCTGATCAGTGGGTGGGGTTAATAGGCATATGTAGGGTGGGTGGGTGGCCACTATCCGATCCTCCAATTCCAAAACTTACGCGAGAAAATGTGAATTTAAAATTTAATAAAATCAGTTTCCTAATTCTGTATCTTTTTCATGTTCTTGCCTAAATATTGTTAATTGGAGGGTGGGTTAGTATTCACCTACGTAACTTAATAATTTATATTTAGCCTTCAAGCCTCTAGTTTCTTTACTTTTACACCCTACGATTAATACATTTTAATTAACATTAAAAATTATTACTGGTGAAGTTATGCAGCTGTAAAAATGTGTATCAATTTTTTGGTAGTAATTAATTGATTAAACTGCAAAACCGTCGCGTAAGTTTCAGTGATTGGAGGGTAGTTCCGAGGCCACCCACCCACCCTACAATATCTATTAATTTTAGGTACAACACTGCTGATGATTTTTGCTACTTTAAGTCAACACTTTCACAGTTTGTTTTCCTGAAAATTAAACGCCGATCAGTGGGTAGGGTTAATGTGCATATGTAGGGTGGGTGGGTGGCCACTATCCCACCTTCCAATTCGAAAACTTAAGCCGGAAGATGTGAATTAAGAATTTAATTTAATCAGTTTCATAATTCTGTAATTTAATCATTTACAAATGAAGTAATTTACCGTTCAAGATTTTGAGTAGTAATTAATTAATTAATTAAATTACAAAACACTTGCAAATATTTTACTGATTGTAAGGTGTATCAGAGGCCACCCACCCACCCTACATATACTTATTTATTTCAGTTAAACACTGCTGATGATTTTTGCTAAGTTAATCAATGTTTCTACTGTTTGTTTCTCTGGAAACTAAACGCTGATCAGTGGGTGGTGTTATTATGCATATGTAGGGTGGGTGGGTGGCCACTATCTCACCCTCCAATTCCAAAACTTACGCCAGAAGATGTGAATTAAGAATTTAATTTATTCAGTTCCATAATTTTGTAATTTAATAATTTACAAATGAAGTAATTTACCTAACAACATTTATATCTATATTTCTGGTAGTAATTAAGTAATTAAATTAAAAAAACACTGGCGTATGTTTTACTTATTGTAAGGTGTGTCAGAGACCACCCACCCACCCTACATATTCTTATTTATTTAAACTGTAAAACTGCTGATGATTTTTGCTAAGTTAATCAACGTCTCCACTGATTGTTCCCTAGAAAACTAAACGCTGATCAGTGGGTGGGGTTAATATGTATATGTAGGGTGGGTGGGTGGCCACTATCCCACCCTCCAATTCCAAAACTTACGCTAGAAGAAGTGAATTAGGAATTTAATTCAATCAGTTACATAATTGTTTACTTTTTTCTCGTTTTACATAAATATTATCAATTGGAGGGTGGGTTAGAGTCCACCCACGCATCTTATATAATCAATATATATTTGGGCTTTAAGCCATCGTTTTATTTTATTATCACCTAGTAACAAACTCTATTTTTGTTTATGCTGTTGAAAATATAAGCATTGTTTTTGATAGAATAAAATGATATATGTAGGGTGGGAATGTAACAGTGTATGTAGGATGTGCGGGTAGGTTTTAATCCACCCTCCAACCAATACATTTTACTCGACGATTTACAAAAACGAAACAGTACTAATGAAATTAAGCATCCGATAAAATTTTAATTGAATTTTTTTGGTAGTTATTAATTAAATAAACTGCAAAACTCTTGCGGTTGTTTTAATGATTGGAGGGTGTATCTGAGGCCACCCACCCACCCTACATATATCTATTAACTTTAGGTGAAACACTGTTGATGATTTTCGCTAATTTAATTAACGCTTTCACTGTTTATTTCTCTGGAAACTAAACGCTGATCAGTGGGTGGGGTTAATATGCATATGTAGGGTGGGTGGGTGGCCACTATCCCACCCTCCAATTCTA
Source organism: Ontholestes murinus (assembly GCA_963969525.1). Lineage (NCBI taxonomy): Eukaryota > Metazoa > Arthropoda > Insecta > Coleoptera > Staphylinidae > Ontholestes > Ontholestes murinus. The sequence continues at coordinate 84,468,628 of OZ018389.1, read as the reverse complement.
AAACACACGCCACAAGAAGTGAAATTGGAATTTAATTTAATCAGTTTCATAATTTTCTATCTTTTTCGTGTTTAGCATAAATATTATTAATTGAAGGATGACTTAGAGCCCACCCACGCACCTTAAATATATACATTTGACCTTCAAGCCCTTGTTTTTACTTTCCCTATATAGTATATATAGTTTTTTATTTCCAATTTTTAACGATAAAACCTCAAGTTTAAAGTTTCATTCGTTTTTGAGATACTGCACCCACCGACAGACACACAGACGTACAGATAGGCAGACACACACACAGACACATTTTTTATTAGTGGAATGGTCTCAGGGGATCTTAAAAGGGATATTTCCGTTCAAAAAAAGTTTCAAAAATGTTTCAAAATAATACTTTCCCTATTTTCCTAAAGTTTTGTTTAGATTTTTTTAATTAGGATGAAACTTAATAATCATTTGTTTATTTAAGCAAAAACAATTACTTTATAATTATGATCAACTGTAATAATTAAATACATTGATATTAGAGTATTGGAATATTAGAGTTACATGTATTTGAATTTCTATAGTAACCCAACACCGATTAGGAAGTCGTAAGATCCACCGATAATTTTTCCCCGTCCGTGCGTGGAAATACTTCGCGGAGATAAGATTATAATATTAACCGCGAAATCAGGTGTATGTAATATCAATCGATGTCAGTGATAGGAGAAAAGAAGCGGAGACCACACAACGCTACACCAGCTCGCCAACTTTTTGCACTTGTCCACACCAATGGGCAATTTTCAAGCGTAACTGGACACACTCAAATAACCGCAGCTAATAGTGTTTGCAAACAAAATAAAAGGCTCGTTTAGGAGTTTATAAACAGAAGCAATAATTTAAATAAATTTTAAATGTATACACCAATTCTAACGTAATAATAATATTGGACGGACCGTGAAAGAAACGGCGCGATGTTGATTTCAGTACGGTGGGTGTTTTGTAATGGTATTGAGTATAGAACGCAACGTGCTATTTAATTAATAAATAACGAAACCGCATTAGGGAAACAGTGTCATCGGACAGAAAATGGCGACTATCGGGTAGGTAATGAATATCGGTTTACAGAAATGCAATTTTAAAAAAGTCGTAATTAATACCGGCGATTAATCGTCGCTTCATTTCACATTCATTCTGCGCTACTTACCATAATCCTCATCAAACTCATTCCGCAGACATGCAGATTGTATCTATGCTCTATTTTATGACTCCCATATATCTTAAGATTTAGAAATCTCAATACTTTTTTTAAATTATTAATTTCAAATTTCTTTTTCAAATAAAAACTTATGTAATAAAGTTCTCTTAACACAATTCAATTTTTAAGAAACACCAAAGATTTCGAACAGAACTTTAATTCTTTATCGAAAGAGCTTAAAAAGATTTTCGTAAGACTGTATGCTAGTGTTTGTAGAAAAAATTCTTCTAAAGGAAAATTTATAAAAATAAAGAACGACCTTGAATAGCGTTATTTATTTTTATGAATTTTCTTTTAGATGAATTTTTGGTAATAATATAAATATTTCTTGAATCACATTCTCATTTATCACTTGGTGAAACATTTTAAACTATTACTAATGAAGGTTTAAATTAAATTACGCTTGGTTTGTTTCACAATTAAATATAAATATCTCGTTTGTATTTTCATTTATTGAAGATTTCGGTTTTCCTTAAATTAGAGGCCAAAACTATTCTGAAAGGAGACGAAATCTTTCTCTAGACGCGTACGGTTCTAAATCCGTGAAATCTTTGAGGAAATTAATGAGCGCAATAAATTTAAGACCGCCTAACCCTAATGTCCTAAACACCTTGCCATCTGTTGCGGCTCACAAAGCTTATCACCTAACCCCAATAACGTCTAAAAATAATCGAATTTCGTTAGAAATAATTAATGGGCAACATTTCTCACACACACCGACCGAACGCGGTATGTTACCACCACCGTACCATCAGTTTTATTCGGGTATCGTTCCCCTAAATAAGAAAAAATAAAAACTGTAAAGAAATGGCACAATCGACGCGGAAATCGCGCCGCCGAACGAAAAGGAAAGAAGGGAATTCGTGACCTGCCGGAGATGTCGAGATTGCGTTCAACTTTTATGGTGCTTGTGACGGTCATGATCATACGTTTCTTTATATTTTCCATATAAATGATAACGAAATTGATATATTTTTCAGCGGCATAAATCATTCGTAACGGTCCGCTGCCAGTGGAAACACAAAGAAAATTATCGCGTATCTTACTGTGCCATCGTGGTACGACTCTCGCCGCAACCACTTCTAAATCTCTGCAGAATATTTTATGCACTGGCACAAACAGGACCACTGCGGGGAAAAAAAATTGTTATTAATTGTCTCCTCTGAATCGTTACACTTTTATAAATGACTCACGCCGAGGTAACTGTAACAGAGGAATTCGTGATTTCGATCTAAAATATTAAACATTAGGAATTTAGAAAGAAAGAAAAACCTTATCGTACTTGTGGTTCAGAAGTGTCCATTTGAAAATAAGTATTGTTTTTCATTTATATACATAATTATACTAGAATAACTTATTACTTTATAAATATATATAATATATATTGAGTTACAGTTGAGAAATCAATATAAACTGTTGTAAAATTATTATTAATCTACATAATTTTTAAAAGCTATCGCATTTCTGACATATCGCAATAAATTATACTACTATAATAATTTAGTACATTTCAGGAGTGTTAGGAGGAGATAGTCAATTCTAGAACCTTGACTCTGACCTTGCCTCCGACCTCTTGATGTCAAGGCCAGAAACAAGGTCAGATGAGGTTCCAGAATCGACTGGAAGTCAAGGTCGGAATCGAGATCACAGGAGGTTCTATAATCGAGTGTACCTCTTTTGACCTTGACCCCAGTAAGAGGTGCCTAGAACTGCGACCTTGATCCTAATAAAGGGAGCCTTATTGTACTTAACAATAAATTATTCATTTCTTAATTTAGCGTACTTCTGGCCTATTACAATAAATTGTCTATCAGCCTTATGTGCTCCTAACTTTTTTCAAAGCACTATCTATAATTTTTTATATATTAAACTACATTGTCTCAATAAATTGTCTATTAATTTAGTTCAGGAATAAAACTCTGTATAGATCATATTTTATATTCGATTTTCTGTTGTCTGTATTTTCTTTTTTTATCCTCTGAATTTATGTGAATGTTAATTTGAATTAAATTATTATTGTGATGTTAATGTTATTTTAAATTGTACATTAATTATATTGCTCTGTAATTTCCTGAAAATAATTTCGCATTAGCACTAATAAACATTATTATTATTATTATCTTGTCTTTTATCTCTCACTATTTTCTGTCATCATTATTTTCTATCTTACATTTTCTTCTATTTATTATCTCCCAACTACACTTTTTATCTTTTCTTTACTCTTATTTTAACACTTTTTGAAATTTGTTATCATTTAATTATCGCCTATCAATTGTTTATCAGTTATACTCTACCAACTATCATCTGTTTTTTTAGCTTTATTCTTCCATTTTATTCCCCTGTCTTCTGAATTGTATTTTTTATTTTCTTTTCTGTCATCTGTTATCTTTCATCAATCGGCAATATTCTTTTGCAATCTTTTGTATTTTTTTTATTCTCCTTCTATTTTATATTTTACATCCTTTGATTTTTGCTTTTGTCTTTTACCTTTTGCATCATCTGAAAAAACACGGCACGTAAAAGTAAAAATAAAAAAAATATACTAAAATATAACTACTTCCATATCACCAGTCATTTGTTAATTGCCATTTGTCAAATACCAATTGCTACTGTCAACTGTCATTTGGTAACCGTTACTTGACAGCTGTTTGTCATCAGCCAACTGTCATATGTCAGTAATCTGTAATTAATTTAATTTTTTTATTTCAAACAAAAAATTGATGACAATTAAATAATAGATTTTTGTTGACACATGACAAATGACACTTGACTCATGGCAGATGACGACTGACATTACATTTTTTTTAAAGAATAATACTTAACTGACGATAGATTACGATTGACAATACAAACAAATGACAAATGACAGGTGGCATATGACAGTTGATATGTAATATTAAAAATGGATGACAGTTGCCAAGTAGCAAATAATAGATTTTTGTTGACAGTTGACAAATGACATTTGACACTTGACTGACAGCAGATTACAATTTTTGACGAATAACACTTGACTAACGAAAGATGACGATTGACAATACAATTGGCAGGTACGATTTGACACTTAACTAACAATAGATGTCTGACATTACAATTTTTGTTAACCCATGATGAATAACATCTGATTGACGACTGATGACAGTCGACAATTGACGACTGTTCTTTTGTAACTTAAAGATTTTGGCATTCCTTTTAATAGTTTTAATTCCGACAATTAGATTATAGATGGCGATTAAAAAGTGATTTATTGTAAAATGTCGTAAAAATTGACAAATGACATGTGGCATATGAAAGTTGACAGTTGATATATGACAGTTAAACATTAAGATACTATTTGTGTTTCGAAATTTGTTCAACGGCCAGATGACAGGTGACAGATAATAGATTCACGTTGACAGATGATAAATGACATTTGACACTTGACTGATGACAAATGGCGACCGACTTTACAGTTAATAAATTGATAAAAGGTATTTGTTTTATTTTTTTCGAACAAAAAATGGATGGCAGTTGTCACGTAGCAAATAGATTTTTGTTAATCGGTGACAAATGACATTTGACACTTGACTGACGGCAGATGACGACTGACATTACAATTTTTTGACGAATAACACTTGACTGACGATAGATTACGATTGACAATACAATTTGCAGATACAAGCTTAATTTGATACTTAACTAAAGACAGATGACGACTGGCATTACAATTTTCGTTGACAGATGACGAATAACATCTGATTGACGTCAGATGACAGTCGACAGCTGACGACTGTTCTTTTGTAACTTAAAGATTTTGACATTCCTTTTAATAGTTTTAATTCCGACAATTAGATTATAGATGGCGATTAAAAAGTGATTTATTGTAAAATGTCGTAAAAATTGACAAATGACAGATGACAGGTGGCATATGAAAGTTGACAGTTGATATATGACAGTTAAACATTAAGGTACTATTTGTGTTTCGACTTTAGTTCGACGGCCAGATGACAGGTGACAGATAATAGATTCACGTTGACAGATGATAAATGACATTTGACACTTGACTGATGACAAATGGCGACCGACATTACAGTCAATAAATTGATAAAAGGTATTTGTTTTATTTTTTTCGAACAAAAAATGGAGGACAGTTGTCAAGTAGCAAATAATGGATTTTTGTTGACAGATGACATTTGGCACTTGACTGACGGCAGATGACGACTGACATTACAATTTCTCGACGCATAACACTTGATTGGCGATAGATTACGATTGACAATACAATTGGCAGATACCAGCTTAATTTGATACTTAACTAAAGACAGATGACTACTGACATTACAATTTTCGTTGACAGATGACGAATAACATCTGAATGACGTCAGATGACAGTCGACAGATGACGACTGTTCTTTTGTAACTTAAAGATTTTGACATTTCTTTTAATAGTTTTAATTCTAACAATTAGATTATAGATGGCGATTAATAAGTGATTTATTGTAAATTGTCGTAAAATTGACAAATGACAGATGACAGGTGGCATATGAAAGTTGACAGGTGGCATTTAAAAGTTGATATATGACAGTTAAACATTAAGATACTATTTATGTTTAGAAATTTGTTCAACGGCCAGATAACAGGTGACAGATAATAGATTCACGTTGACAGATGATGAATGACATTTGACACTTGACTGATGACAAATGGCAACCGACATTACAGTTAATAAACTGATAAAAGGTATTTGTTTCATTTTTTTTCGAACAAAAAATTGATGGCAGTTGTCAAGTACCAAATAACAGATTTTTGTTGACAGGTGACAGATGACATTTGACACTTGACTGCCGGCAGATGACGACTGACATTACAATTTTTTTGACGAATAACAGTTGACTGACGATAGATGACGATTAACAATACAATTGGTAGATACCAGCTGGATTTGACACTTAACTAAAGACAGATGACTACTGACATTATAATTTTTGTTGACAGGTGACGATTAACATCTGACTGACGATTTTATTTTTTGTTTTGTTTTCTGTCATCCGTTATCTTTCACCAATCGGCAATATTCTTTTGCAATCTTTTGTATTTTTTTATCCTCCTATTTTATATTTTACATCCTTCGATTTTTGCTTTTGTCTTTTACCTTTTGTTGTGCATCATCTAAAATAACACGGCACGTAAAAGTAAAAATAAAATAAAAAATATGATACGAAAATATAACTATTTACATACCACCAGTCATTTGTTAATTGCCATTCGTCAACTACCAATTGCTATTGTCAACTGTTATTTGGTAACCATTGCTTGACAGCTGTTTATCATCAGCCAACTGTCATATGTCAGTAATCTGTAATTTGTTTTTTTTTTTGAACAAAAAATTGATGACAATTAAATAATAAATTTTTGTTGACACATGACAAATGACATTTGACACTTGACTGATGGCAGATGACGACTGACATTACATTTTTTTAAAGAATAACACTTAATTGACGATAGATTACGATTGACAATACAAACAAATGACAAATGACAGGTATCATATGAAAGTTGACAGTTGATATGTGACAGTTAAACATTAAAAATAGATAACAGTTACCAAGTAGCAAATAATAGATTTTTGTTGACAGTTGACAAATAACATTTGACACTTGACTGACAGCAGATTACAATTTTTGACGAATAACACTTGACTAACGATAGATGACGATTGACAATACAATTGGCAGATACCAGCTTAATTTGACACTTAACTAAAGACAGATGACGACTGGCATTACAATTTTCGTTGACAGATGACGAATAACATCTGATTGACGTCAGATGACAGTCGACAGATAACGACTGTTCTTTTGTAACTTAAAGATTTTGACATTCCTTTTAATAGTTTTAATTCCGACAATTAGATTATAGATGGCGATTAAAAAGTGATTTATTGTAAATTGTCGTAAAATTGACAAATGACAGATGACAGGTGGCATATGAAAGTTGACAGTTGATATATGACAGTTAAACATTAAGGTACTATTTGTGTTTCGACTTTTGTTCGACGGCCAGATGACAGGTGACAGATAATAGATTCACGTTGACGGATGATAAATGACATTTGACGCTTGATTGATGACAAATGACAATCGACTTTACAGTCAATAAATTGATAAAAGGTATTTGTTTTATTTTTTTCGAACAAAAAATGGATGTCAGTTGTCAAGTAGTAAATAATAGATTTTTGTTGACAGATGGCAAATGACATTTGACACCTGACTGATCGCAGATGACTACTGACATTACAATTTTTTGGCGAATAACACTTGACTGACGATAGATTACGATTGACAATACAATTGGCAGATATAACTATTTAAATACCACCAGTCATTTGTTAATTGCCATTCGTCAACTACCAATTGCTATTGTCAACTGTTATTTGGTAACCGTTACTTGACAGCTGTTTGTCATCAGCCAACTGTCATATGTCAGTAATCCGTAACTTGTTTTTTATTTTTTCGAACAAAAAATGGTTGACAGTTGTCAAGTAGCAAATAATAGATTTTTGTTGACAGATGGCAAATGACATTTGACACTTGACTGACGGCAGATTACAATCTTTGACGAATAACACTTGACTGACGATAGATGACGATTGAGAATACAATTGGCAGATACCAGCTGGATTTGACATTTAACTAACAACAAATGACGTCTGACATTACAATTTTTATTGACAGATGACGAATAACATATGACTGACGGCAGATAACTGTTTTTTTTTAGGTAATTTAAAGAATTTGACATTTCTTTTAAGTTAAGTTAATTAATTCCGAAAATTAGATGATAGATGACGATTAAAAAAGTGATTTATTATAACTCATAGTGAAAGTTGACAAACAACAGATGACAGTTAGAATATGAAAGTTGACAGTTGATATATGAAAGATGGTAGATGACAGTTAAACATGAAGACACTATATATTTTTCGAACTTGGTTCGACGGCCAGATGACAGGTGACAGATAATAGATTCATTTTGACAGACGGTGAATGACATTTGACACTTGACTGATGACAAATGACGACCGATATTACAGTTAATTAATTAATAAAATGTTTAAAGTTGTTATTTTTGTCATATAATAAACAAAAAGTGATATCATAATTGATAGTAATAATAATGAGTGACAGTTGACATATGTCAGTTGAAAAATGACGGCTGATAAATAAAAATTGTTTCATTTGATTAAGTTTTATTTGACATCTTTAATATGTTAGTAATCTGTTGCTTGTTTTAAGTTGAGAGTTGACCTGTCACCTGTCAATAAATTTTTCTTTAATTTAATATTTGACACTTGACTGACGTCAAATCACAACTTACTTAACAATTTTTGTTGACAGATGACGAATAACACTTGACTGACAACATATGACAGTTCAAACAGATGACAGATGGCATATAAAAAATGATATATGTCAGATGGTAGATGACAGTTAAGCATTAAAGTAGTATTTATTTTTCAAACCAAAAAATATTTGTTGACAGATTATAAATGACATTTGAAATTTGACTAACGACAAATGACGACTGAGATTACAGTTGGCATATGGCAGAGAAAAAAAGATTTTGGTTTTTATTTCGATAAAATGTATAGCAGATAAAGAGTAAAGAGTAATATTTAGAAGTTATATTATAACCGATAGTGAAAGATGACATAACAGATGACTTATAAGAGTAGAAAAATGACAGTTGACAAATGATGTATGACCAAAGAATATTAGGATATTTGTTTCTCGAACAAAAAAAAAAGGATGACGAGTGGCTTATAATAGATTTTTGTGACAGGTATAATAGAAAGGATATGACAGTTGATATGTGACAGATAATTAAAGCTGTCAACTGTCATATGTCAGTAATCTGTTATTATTATTTTTATTTTTTTTTTCTCAAAGAAAAACATGAATGAAATTTGACAGAAAGGTAACAGAAAATAGATTTTTGTTGTCAGATGACAAATTGATATTTCACTGACGACAAACGACAATTGACGACTGATACTACAGTCAGAGGTATTTGTTTTTTTTTAGATAAATTATACAGCGGATTATATTAAGAAGTTACGTGATAACTGATAGTGAAAGACGACATAACAGATGACATGTGCTAGAAGAGATCTAACAATTGACAGATGATTGAAGCTGTCAACTGTCATATGTCAGTAATCTGTTACTTGATTTTATTTTTTCTCAAACAAACACATAAACGACAGTGGACAGGTGACACATTATAAATATCTATTGACCGATCACAAATGACATTTGACACTTTTCTGGCTACAGATGACAGTTGACGACTGATATTACAGTTACAGGTATTGTTTTTTTTTTGGATAAATAATACAGCGGATATTATTAAGAAGTTATGTCATAACTGATAGTGAAAGACGACATAACAGATGACATATGACAGAAGGGATGTAACAGTTGACAGATGATTGAAGCTGACTTTTTTTAATTATTTTCTCAAACAAAAACATGAACGACAGTCAGATAGGAGACAGATACTAAATATTTGTTGACAGATAACAAATAACATTTGACACTTTTCTGAAGACAGATGACAGTTGACAGATGGTGACTAAATTTACAATTTCATGTATATGGTTAGCAGATGGCCGATGTAAAAAGGTAAAAGACAGAAGAATAGTAGAAACAAATGAATGTGAGAATGTGTTTACTGTTATTGTTTTCTGTCTCATCTTTTATCTGTAATCAGTCAAGTAAATTTTTCTTCTGTCTATTAAATTGTCTTTTTTGTCTTTAATCATCTGTCATTTTTATATTATTATTATTTTTCTATCTGTTGTATTTTATCTTCAATCTCAAATCATTTGTCGTCTGTTATTTGTAATAATTACAGCTTATTTTTATTCCTACTTTTATATTCCATGTTTATAGTCATATTTTGGCTGTCAATTTTTTTCAATTATAAATTATCAACTTCTGCTTGTTTAAAAATAGCATTCAGTTTATTCCTTACTTCAGTTTATTAAGCGTTAGATGTACGTTTCGTTCACAATGTGAAAATTATCAATAGATTGCCATTGCTCAAATAAGTTATCTCGTGTATTTTTCCGTTTATGTTTTATCTTCTGTCATGACATCTTTTTTTGTCAACTTTTATCTTTCTTCGATTAATAAAATTTACTCTTTTATCCACTGTCTACTTTCTCCTGTCTTTTTTCTTCTTCTTTTGTTTTATTTCTTGATTTGTATTTATATTTCTGAAAAATTCTAGCACTCTCGAAGAAAACTTCTGCAATTTGAAAGAAAAATTGTTAGAGAAGTGTAGATATCTGAATGAAAATTGAATGTTTTATAAATTTGAAATAATTGAAAAATTTTTAGACTCCAAAAATTCTAGCAATATAAAAGGAAAATTCCCTGAAGGAAAAGTGAATGAAAATTTTTAAAACGTTTATGAAAATTTCGCGCAATTAGAAGAAAAATTGTTAGAGGAACAACGTCAGGAACATTTTTGGAAAATTTTAGAACGTCATAGAAATTTTCTGTAATTTGGAATAAATTATTGAATGGTTGCGACCGTTACTACGTAGTAATCCATACTTACTCTGAATTTAAAAATTAAAAATTCACTATGTTTTAACCACAAGTAATATTATTTGTGAATTTTTCAATTCAGTGTAATTATTGAAAAGTTTTTACAAACTAAATCAGCCAAAAAGTACTGAAAAATTATTGAAATCTAGAGAAGGTATGTACTGAAAAGTTTTAGAGTCGATAAACACAATCCTAAGAGTCTGGAAGAGAAATTGTTTGAAAGAATATGGAGGAGAATTTGTTATAAGAAAATAGAATCCTCAAAAAAAAATTCTTAATTTATAAGAACAATTGTTGGAAGAATTTATAAAAGAAAATGATGAAAAGTTCCAGAGTAAAAAAAGGACACAATGAATGCAAAATTCTAGAAAATTCTATATACATATTTCATGTTTTAAGTTTTACCAAATATAAATTATCAATCTCATCTTGTTTCTATATAATTCTTCTGTTTATGGCCCTACGTCATTGTTCATTAGTAATATTATGTTTCTTATTTTCGTCTTCAATTTTCTGGCCTCTGCCTTCTATCATTTCGTTTATCTGTCATCATTCAACTAAATTATTCTTCTGTTTATTGAATTTTATCTTTGGTTTTCATTCGTCTGCTTCTGTTTTTTAATCAGTAATATTTTGTCTTCTATATTTCGTAATATGTTTTTTTTTCTTTTGTCTTCAATCTTCTGGCTTATGTCTTTTATTTGGTTATTTTTTATGTGTCAATACTCAGATAAGTCCCCTCTTATTTTTTTTTTTAGTTTTTGTGTTATGTTCTGAATTCTTTGTTTGTATTATGTCATCTATTTTTGTCATTCCTATGGTTAATAAAATTTTAGTATTTCAGTGTCTCCAGTGTCTACGCTCTTCTTTATTTTGTTTTATTTTTTATCTGTATTTATATTGCTAAAAAATGCTAAGGGTGTTGACGAAAACTGCCGTTATTTGGAAAAGAAATATTTTTAGAAGAGTGTAGATATCTGAAAGAAAAATTGATGGCAAGAAATAATTGGAAACTTTTATAATCCAAAAATTCTAGGAATATAAAAGGGAAACTGAATTGAAAAATTCTAAAGCATTAATAAAAAATTTTCGCAACTATAAGAAAAATTGTTGGAGGAATAAACAATCTTAGAAATTATTTTTTTATAAAAAATTTCACAACTAGAAGAAAAATTATTGGAGGAACAAACAGAAACATTTTTTTTGGAAAAAAATTAGAACGCTAAAGAATTTTTTGTAATTTGGAAAAAAAAAATTACATTACAGATTTGAAAACTGATAAGTTTGACTAAATTATATTAAATAAAATAACTTGTAAAAACTTTCTACGCAGTTTATTTTTATTACACTGTGGAGAAAGTTATTACAAGTTATTTTATTTAATATTATTATATCTCCACGAAACTCATCAATTAACATTATTGACTAAATCAGCCAAAATATACTGAAAAATTCTTGATACCTAGAGAAGGGTGTACTAAAAATTGTTAGATTCGTAAAAACAATTCCAAGAATCTAGAAAAGAAATTGTTTGAAAGTTTGAAAATTGCTATAAAAAATAGAACTCTCAACAATAATGTTCTTAATTTAGAACCATTTTTGGAGGAATCTATAAAAGAAATTTAGGAAAAATTCAAAACAAAAACATTAGATAAATCTTACTTGCTTCATTTTAACAGACTTTTCTTCAAAAAAAAAATAGTAATTAAAGAAATTTCTTGAATTTCTTTAACAATTTTTCTATTTTATCTCATGTTACAAAAATTATTTCTTCCTTGTATTGTTATTTTCATTTACGTCTTATCTACTTCTGTGTTTTTGTTGATTTTATTGTTTGTCTTTTGTCGTCTAATTTTTGTTATCTTTTATCTGTTATGAGTCAATCATATTTATTCTGTTGTCTACTATTTACTTTCTTCTGTATTTTTTCTCGTTCTTTTGTATTTATTTTTGATTTAGATGTTACCTTTTTCTTCTTTCTTTCTTTTCCTCTTTTCTCTTTTGAATTTTGTATTCTATTTCTTTTGTTGTTAATCTTCATACTCCTGTATTTTATTTATTTATTTATTATAATTCTTTGGATTTCCTGTTAACAAAATACATTAATAGATACATACATAAAAAATACAATAAATTTTGAGCACAGGAATCGCAGGCGGACTTCATTCTTCAGAATGTTCTTCCAGTCAGACCCTGATGGAATGTTCCATATATTCCAGAATTTCTTCGGATTATTTCTACAACTGTAGATATTTATTTTAAATTATACTTAATATATTAAGCATTTTGCTTAAAATTTGTAAAATTTGTGTAAATATTTGATTAATGTCAACGTGATATTAATTATGTCATGAAGTTAACTGATTTATATTTTCAGTCGATTAAATTTTATCTTCTGTCTTCAGTCGTCTGTAATTTTTTAACAGTATTATTTAGTCTTCTGTATTAACATTTTAAAAAATCTTGGATCCTAAAAGCATTCACTTCGTGGTACATTTCGATATTAAGAATAAAAAAAAAACACTTTTACTCTTTTATACCACATTAAATATATTTGCAGTGACTAGTTTCGACTACATGGTAATCATTGTCAAACTAAGTCTTCTGTATTTTATCATATGCTGTTTTGTCTTGTCAATATTTTGACTTATATCCTTGTACTCTCTTTCAATCCGTCAATTTTTTTTATTTGTTATCACTGAAATAAATTCTCTTATGTATTTTTCGTTTATGTCTTATTTTTTTACTTCTGTATTTTTCATATTTGTATTGTTTGTCTTATGTTAACTAATTTCTGTTATCTTTCATCTGTCTTCAGCTAATCATATTTATTCTTTTGTCTACTATCTACTTTTATCGGTATTTTTTCTTTTGTATATAATTATCCATCTGTATTTTATATTATTATATTAATTCTGTTCCTCTTATTTTCGATCTTCTTGCTTGTATCTTTTATCTTTTGTTTTGATTCGTCGTCTTTTATCTTAAATCATAAAGTCAACTAAATTTTTCTTCTGTTTCTTGAATTTTATCTTCAGTCTTCAGTCGTCTGTAAATTTTTAATAGAATTATATAGTCTTCTGTATTTTTTTGTATTATGTCTTTTTTCCATCTTGTGTATTTATTGTCATTTGTATTTTACAATCTATTTCTTTTGGCTTCTGTCATTTGTTTTCTTAATCGATGAAATTCTTCTGTTCAACTGCTGTTGTCTATCTTCAGTATTCTGTTTTCTTCTTTATTTCTCTACACACTAAATTTTATCTTCTTGCCTTTCATCATCTATTATCATTAATTTGAAATATTCCGTACTATTTTGCATTTTGTTGCTTTCTTTTATCTTTAGCCCTCTGGATTTTGCCTTTAATCTTTTGTTTTATATCACCTGTTTTCTTTTCATCTGTTATTAGTTAATAATATCCTTTCTTCTGTCTGTTATTTAGTGTCTCCTGTCATCTATCTGCATTCTTCTTGTATATCTTTTATTTTGAAATTTAAAGAAAAAATTAATGTTTGGAATCGATTAGTTAATCAACAAAGTAAGCGTTTTTGTTTAAATTTCCAAAATGTATCGTAAAGTTAATCAATTAATTTTGTATTTGATATTGATCATGTTATGTTATATTAGGCAAGGTAATGCACTTGTTATCTTCCATTTCTTGGTTTTTAGGTAAATGATACATATTTCAATCACTTGGATTAACTTTTTTTATACTTTTTCGCATATTGTGAAGATATTTGACATGCTTGTTCTATATATATAGGTTGATTATCCGTTACAAAAAAAAAATCGATTATCACAGGAAACGTATTTACTTTCGCCCTCCTCTCATTTCTAAAGGACGGAGCCGAAAATTGGCGAGACGAGTTTATAATTGGCCATCATCTGTTACGCCACCATCCATCCAACCATCGATCCATCCACCCACGAGACCCGAGGAATTCCGTACAAAGACATGTGCCGAATGCGGAGTAGTGATACGACACGGCCAACAGGTGTCATCCAATTAAGGTCGCAGGTAAAACCGAAAGTCCTTTTGGTTTCATCGGCGCGAGGACACGGCGAAACGATAAGGCACACACACACAACCATCATCATCATCATCATCCGGCGAACGGTCCGTGACCATCGGCGACCATCAGCCTGAACAACTGTTGTGCCCGTGTGTTTATCGCCATTAATTGGATCACAGATGGGAGGGAGGGTGAGCGCGTGTCCTACCTACAACCACCCAGACCAAATTATTTATGGTCGTCCTATAAACGAAATAAGGGGGTGTTAATATTTAATTAACTCGACGCGAGCCCATATTCAATTTAAACACTGAGATAGAAAAAAAAATAAACAAGCTATTACATGATACACAATAAATGAAGTGTTGGTTTGTTAACGTAAATTTTTAATACATGTATGATGATGAAGAAGAAACTCTATAACACATTGAAATAAAACAACACAGTTGAGAAGAGTTAGTGTTGAACACTGCAATGGCTTCAACAGGCAGATAAATCCACTTTGTTGTGTTTCTTGATAATATTTAATTGATTCAGTTTAGAAATCAAGATTGTACGAATATCATTTCCAAATTTAATAGTACAATCAGAAATAGGTAGAAGTTTTGAGAAAAAAAAACTACAATAATGTTTTATCATTTCATCTTGTACGTTGTTTAAGAAAAAAAACATTTTGAAATGTCATAGGGAATGAAGCGGTTAAGTAAGACCGCGAGACCAGAGGCTGAGACCGCAATTAGTTAAAGGTAATAACAGTAATAACGCTAATCCCGATGAGACCACCGTCGGTGTGTTGTTAGCAACAGAGAGTAGAAGCGCTTTCCTTTGGCCGTTTACTGGCTGCTGCACCCTGTGAATCCATTGGTCACGGTGCACAGACACGTCTCACCGCTACTACGACTACTACTACTAACTACTTGAAGAAATCAGTCCACCTAATGGAACACAATGAGACATTTCGAGTTATCGGCGCGTGAAATGAATCATAGAAAATAAATAAACCCATTACAATTAAGAGTTAAAGATAAAAATTTCATTCAACATTATAAATGATAATTAAACAGTTTATTTATTGGAAGTATCACATCAAAACACAACAAAAATAAGTAGGTCTTGACTTATATAATAAGACGAATAATTATGGTAGTCGTTACTATGAGAAATAACTTTAAAAAACTTAAAATCATCTGCAGACATTAAAGAAAAAGTCTGGTAAATATCATTAGCAAATAAAATAAAAAGGATCACAATTGGATCCTTGAGGAACACCTATGGTAACATTTATCACCTTTATAGACAAAACGTGTCCCACTCTGAGCTTCAAAAAGAACTTAAGCCAATTTACAGAAAGTTTTTTGAATCGCATTTTAAGCAAATTATTAATAATTAAATATCGTGATATCTCAATGAAATGTCTTAAAGAAATCAGTATATATTACACCAATCTGTTTATTATACTGTCATTAAGGTAATTTCTTTTTTTTAATCTTCATTTTTGTATTTTATTAAATTTTCAGTTAGGTTATTTTTTTTTTGTAATATATTTATAGATTTTTTTAAGGATGCCTAAAAATAACACACCTACAAATATCTAATTAGTTTAATCATTATTCATCCAAAACTCTGGTGTATGACGTAGGGATTGGAGGGTGGATAGAGGCCACCCACCCACCCTACATATATATTGATACTTTAATCACTGATTGTGTTTAAGTTTCCGGTATAATAAACACAATTTTATGTTAATGTTATAAATACATTAAAGCACTATTTTAGATTGTGAGCTTTTATATATGTAGGGTGGGTGGGTGGCCTCTATCCCACCCTCCAATCTGTATATCATAAGCAAGGCTTAATTAAGTTTATAAAATATTGGTAACACTTCAGTTCATTTATAGATTTTTTATTGCTAAAAAGCTGTCTCATTATAAAACCCTTGCTTAGGTGCAAATAATTATAGGGAGGGATAGTGGCCACCCACCCACCCTACATATAAAAAATTCCTTACAGTACAAACAGTGTTTCAATTGTAATTTTAATTAAGACAATCAAAAGTTTTATTATTTAAAAATATTCTAATTTAACAGTGTTTGAACGTAAGATTCTTTGTATATGTAGGGTGGGTGGGTGGCCTCTATCCCACCCTCCAATCTGTATATCATAAGCAAAGTTTAATTAAGTTTATAAAGTATTCGTAACACTTCAGTTCATGTATAGATTTTTTATTGTTAAAAAACCATCATAATAAAACCCTTGCTTATGTCCAAATAATTATAGGGTAGGATAGTGGCCACCCACCCACCATACATATATAAAATTCCATACATTACAGACAGTGTTTCAATTGTAATTTTAATTAAGACAATCAAAAGTTTTATTATTTAAAAATATTGTAATTTAACAGGATTTGAACGTAAGTTTCTTTGTATATGTAGGATGGGTGGGTGGCCTCTATCCTAAACAAAGCTTTATTAAGTCTATGAACTATTTGTAACATTTCAGTTCATGTAAGGTTTCTTTACTTTTTACAGTCATCATAAAATTCTTGCTTATGTTAAAATAATAATAAAATAAAAAGAGAGAGAAAAAGGTATAAAAACAATTGCCACAGGCTTAACATTTACTAGATTTATTCAAAATGAATTATTTTAGGTGTTACCATAAAAAAATTAACCATTTCACCCTTAAGTATAAAAATATTTACACCCTAAATTACGATTTGATTATTCAATTCTACACCAAATAAAACGAGTGAGGAAAAATTAAAAAAACAATTGCCACAGACTTAAAATTTACTGGATTTATTCAAAATGAATCAATTTAAGTGCTAACATAAAAAATAACCATTTTACCCTTAAGTATAAACATATTTACACCCTAAATTACGATTTGATTTTTCAATTCTACACCAAATAAAACGAGCGAGAAAAAATTAAAAAACAATTGCCACAGGCTTAAAATTTACTAGATTTACTCAAAATTAATCTATTTAGATGTTAACACAAAAAAATTAACCATTTCACCCTTAAGTTTACACATATTTACACCCTAAATTACAATTTGATTTTTCAATTCCTCGCCAATTAAAATGAGTGAGCAAAAATTAATAAAACAATTGCCACAGACTTAAAATTTACTGGATTTATTCAAAATGAATTAATTTAAGTGTTAACATAAAAAAATTAACCATTTCACCCTTAAGTATAAAAATATTCACACCCAAAATTACGATTTCATATTTCAATCCATCACCAAATAAAACGAGAGAAAACAAATGAAAAAACAATTGCACAGGCTTAAAATTTGCTAGATTTCATCAAAATGAATCAATCTACGTTTTAACATAAGAAATAAAACAATTTCATCCTTAAATATCAAAGTATTAACACCCAAAATTACGATTTAATTTTTCAATCCATCACAAAATAAAACGAGATGAAACAAATGAAAAAACAATTGCACAGACTTAACATTTACTAAATGTATTCAAGTTGAATCAGTTTAAGTGTTAACGTAAAAAATGTAACAATTTCACCCTTAAGTATAAAAATATTTACACCCAAAATTACGATTTGTTGAATAAATTCTTCACCAAATTAAACGAGAGGAAAAAAATAGAAAAACAATTGCCGCAGTCTTAAAATTTCATAGATTTATTCGAAATTAATCAATTTACGTGTTAACATAAAAAAATTAACTATTTCACCCTTAAGTATAAAAATATTTACAACCTAAATTACGATTTGAATTTCCAATTCTTCACCAAATAAAAACAGATAACAAAACATAGAAAAACAATTGCCAATGGATTAAAATTTATTAGATTTATTCAGAATTAATCAATTTAAGTGTTAACATAAAAAATGTAACAATTTCATCCCTAAATATCGAGATATTTACACCCAAAATTACGATTTCATATTTCAATCCATCACCAAATAAAACGAGAGAAAACACATGAAAAAACAATTGCACAGGCTTAAAATTTGCTAGATTTCATCAAAATGAATCAATTTAAGTTTTAACATAAGAAATGAAACAATTTCATCCTTAAATATCAAAGTATTAACACCCAAAATTACGATTTAATTTTTCAATCCATCACAAAATAAAACGAGATGTAACAAATGATAAAACAATTGCACAGACTTAAATTTTACTAGATTTATTCAAAATTAATCAATTTAATTGTTAACATAAAAAATTAAACCATTTCATCTTTTAATTTCAAAATATTTACATCCAAAATTACGTTTTGATTTTTTGATTCTTCACCAAATAAAACGAACGAAGAAAAAATATAAAAACAATTGCCACAGGTTTAAAATTTACTAGATTTTGTCAAAATTAATTAATTTAAGTGTTAACCATTTCATCCTTAAATATAAAAATATTTACACCCAGAATTACGATTTGATTTATCAATTCCTCGCCAAATAAAATCAGAGAGGAAAAAAATAGAAAAACAATTGCCACAGGCTTAAAATTTATTAGATTTATTTAAAAGGAATCAATTTAAACGATAACATATAAAAATTAACCATTTCATACTTAAATATTCAAATATTTACACTCAAAGTTACGATTTGATTTTTCAATTCTTCGCCAAATAAAACAAGGAGGAAACAAATAGAAAAACAATTGCCACACGATTAAAATTTACTAGATTTAATCTAAATGAATCAATTTAAGTGTAAACATAAAGAAAGTGTCCATTTCATCCTTAAATAACAAAATATTTACACCCAAAATTACCATTTGATTTTTCAATTCTACACCAAATAAAACGAAAGAGGAAAAAATTGAAAAACAATTGCCACAGGCTTAAAATTCACTAGATTTATTCAAAATGAATCAATTTAAATTTGACATAAAAAAAATAAGAATTTCACGCTTAAGAATAAAAATTTTGCACCCAAAATTACGATTTGTTGAATAAATTCTTCACCAAATTAAATGAGAGAGGAAAAAATAGAAAAAGAATTGCCACAGTCTTAAAATTTCATAGATTTATTCAAAATGAATCAATTTAAGTGTTAACATAAAAAAGTTAACCACTTCACCCTTAATTATAAAAATATTTACACCCTAAATTACGATTTGAATTTCCAATTCTTCTCCAAATAAAAACAGATAACAAAACAAAGAAAAACAATTGCCAATAGATTAAAATTTATTAGAAATTTTTCAGAACTAATCAATTTAAGTGTTAACATAAAAAATGTAACCATTTCATCCCTAAATATCGAGATATTTACACCCAAAATTACGATTTCATATTTCAATCCATCACGAAATAAAACGAGAGAAAACAAATAAAAAAACAATTGCACAGGCTTAAAATTTGCTAGATTTCATCAAAATTAATCAATTTAAGTTTTAACATAAGAAATGAAACAATTTCATCCTTAAATATCAAAGTATTAACACCCAAAATTACGATTTAATTTTTCAATCCATCACGAAATAAAACGAGATGAAACAAATGAAAAAACAATTGCACAGACTTAAAATTTACTAGATTTAATCAAAATGAATCAATTTAATTGTTAACATAAAAAATTGAACCATTTCATCTTTTAATTTCAAAATATTTACATCCAAAATTACGTTTTGATTTTTCGATTCATCACCAAATAAAACGAACGAAGAAAAAATATAAAAACAATTGCCACACCTTTAAAATTTACTAGATTTTGTCAAAATGAATTAATTTAAGCTTTAACCATTACATCCTTAAATATAAAAATATTTACACCCAAAATTACGATTTGATTTATCAATTCCTCGCCAAATAAAATCAGAGAGGAAAAAAATAGAAAAACAATTGCCACAGGCTTAAAATTTACTAGATTTGTTTAAAAGGAATCAATTTAAACGATAACATATAAAAATTAACCATTTCATACTTAAATATTCAAATATTTACACTCAAAGTTACGATTTGATTTTTCAATTCTTCGCCAAATAAAACAAGGAGGAAACAAATAGAAAAACATTTGTCACACGATTAAAATGTACTAGATTTAATCAAAATGAATCAATTTAAGTGTTAACATAAAAAAAAATGTTCATTTCATCCTTAAATAACAAAATATTTACATCCAAAATTACGATTTGATTTTTCAATTCTACACCAAATAAAACGAAAGAGGAAAAAATAGAAAAACAATTGCCACAGGCTTAATATTCACTAGATTTATTCAAAATGAATCAATTTAATTGTTGACATAAAAAAATTAACAATTTCACCCTTAAGAATAAAAATTTTACACCCAAAATTACGATTTGTTGAATCAGTTCTTCACCAAATTAAACGAGAGAACAAAAAATAGAAAAACAATTGCCACAGTCTTAAAATTTCATAGATTTATTCAAAATGAATCAATTTAAGTGTTAACATAAAAAATGTAACCATTTCATCCCTAAATACCCAAAATTACGATTTCATATTTCAATCCATCACCAAATAAAAGGAGAGAAAACAAATGAAAAAACAATTGCACAGGCTTAAAAATTGCAAGATTTCATCAAAATGAATCTTTTTAATTGTTAACATAAAAAATTGAACCATTTCATCATTTAATTTCAAAATATTTACATCCAAAATTACGTTTTGATTTTTCGATTCATCACCAAATAAAACGAACGAGGAAAAAATATAAAAACAATTGTCACAGGTTTAAAATTTACTAGATTTTGTCAAAATGAATTAATTTAAGTGTTAACCATTTCATCCTTAAATATAAAAATATTTACACCCAAACTTACGATTTGATTTATCAATTCCTCGCCAAATAAAATCGGAGAGGAAAAAAATAGAAAAACAATTGCCACAGGCTTAAAATTCACTAGATTTATTTAAAAGGAATCAAATTAAATGATAACATATAAAAATTAACCATTTCATACTTAAATATTCAAATATTTACACTCAAAGTTACGATTTGATTTTTCAATTCTTCGCCAAATAAAACAAGGAGGAAACAAATAGAAAAACAATTGCCACACGATTAAAATTTACTAGATTTAATCAAAATGAATCAATTTAAGTGTAAACATTAAAAAATGTCCATTTCATCATTAAATAACAAAATATTTACACCCAAAATTACGATTTGATTTTTCAATTCTACACCAAATAAAACGAAAGAGGAAAAAATTGAAAAACAATTGCCACATGCTTAAAATTCACTAGATTTATTCAAAATGAATCAATTTAAGTGTTGACATAAAAAAATTAACAATTTCACCCTTAAGAATAAAAATTTTACACCCAAAATTACGATTTATTGAATAAATTCTTCACCAAATTAAACGAGAGATGAAAAAATAGAAAAACAATTGCCACAATCTTAAAAATTCATAGATTTATTCAAAATGAATCAATTTAAGTGTTAACATAAAAAAAATAACTATTTCACCCTTAAGTATAAAAATATTTACAACCTAAATTACGATTTGAATTTCCAATTCTTCACCAAATAAAAACAGATAACAAAACAAAGAAAAACAATTGCCAATGGATTAAAATTTATTAGATTTATTCAGAATTAATCAATTTAAGTGTTAACATAAAAAATGTAACAATTTCATCCCTAAATATCGAGATATTTACACCCAAAATTACGATTTCATATTTCAATCCATCACCAAATAAAACGAGAGAAAACAAATGAAAAAACAATAGCACAGGCTTAAAAATTGCTAGATTTCATCAAAATGAATTAATTTAAGTTTTGACATAAAAAGTGTAACAATTTCATCCTTAAATATCAAAGTATTAACACCCAAAATTACGATTTAATTTTTCAATCCATCACAAAATAAAACGAGATGAAACAAATGAAAAAACAATTGCACAGGCTTAAAATTTACTAGATTTATTCAAAATGAATCAATTTAAGTGTTAACATAAAAAATTGAACCATTTCATCATTTAATTTCAAAATATTTACATCCAAAATTACGTTTTGATTTTTCGATTCTTCACCAAATAAAACGAACGAAGAAAAAATATAAAAACAATTGCCACAGGTTTAAAATTTACTAGATTTTGTCAAAATGAATTAATTTAAGTGTTAACCATTTCATCCTTAAATATAAAAATATTTACACCCAAAATTACGATTTGATTTATCAATTCCTCGCCAAATAAAATCAGAGAGGAAAAAAATAGAAAAACAATTGCCACAGGCTTAAAATTTACTAGATTTATTTAAAAGGAATCAAATTAAATGATAACATATAAAAATTAACCATTTCATACTTAAATATTCAAATATTTACACTCAAAGTTACGATTTGATTTTACAATTCTTCGCCAAATAAAACAAGGAGGAAACAAATAGAAAAACAATTGCCACACTATTAAAATTTACTAAATTTAATCGAAATGAATCAATTTAAGTGTTAACATAAAAAAAATGTCCATTTCATCCTTAAATAACAAAATATTTACACCCAAAATTACGATTTGATTTTTCAATTCTACACCAAATAAATCGATTGACGAAAAATTAAAAAAACAATTGCCACAGGCTTAAAATTTACTAGATTTACTCAAAATTAATCAATTTAGGTATTAACATAAAAAAATTAACCATTTCACCCTTAATTATAAAAATATTTACACCCTAAATTATGATTTGATTTTTCAATTCTACACCAAATAAAATGAGTGACGAAAAATTAAAAAAACAATTGCCACAGGCTTAAAATTTTCTGGATTTATTCAAAATGAATCAATTTAAGTGTTAACATAAAAAATATAACCATTTCAGCCCTAAATATCAAAATATTTACACCCAAAATTACGATTTGATTTTTTAATTCTTCACCAAATAAAACGAGGGAGATTTATTCTAGCGTACTCTTGACCTACCACAATAAGCAATACAATGACCTCTCGTACTCCTGACCTACCTTAACACTCTACGCGTTAAGGTAGGTCAAGAGTACGCTATCGAGGTGGAAAACTCATTTTAATTTTAATTAGAGAATCAATATTTAAACAGTTTTGATTAAATCACTCATTTTGAACTATTTTTATTTTTTAAATAAATCTTAATATTATTTATTCAAATTTTACATCGGTCAGTGTATGTACATAATTGAATTTAATTCTGTAAACACGATCCCTTTGTTGTTCAGTGTAAGAATGGTTGAGCGTCGTTAAGGATAAGGGCACAATCCGCGGCAAGTGTTTTTAAACAAGTGAATGGTTCCCATTGACAACAAAAGAGCGGTCTCCACGACGTTCACATGTTTTGAAATGGTGCTCTTTGAATGATGGTTAACCTTGTTCGTAACCCGAAACTTATCTACCGACAATGTCTAGGTATACTCAACATTTAGTTGCACCTGAGCCAGTTCACTTGTTCTCCCATTATTTACAATGGGGAACCTTTTTGGTGTGGGTGGCGCGCACACTATGAGAAACTTATTTTTTTCTTCTTCTACTCCGCGCCGTCCACGTTTTCTAGTTCACAGGACGAAATATAATAACTATAATTGAAGTTGAAAGATATCGATCGCGTCTCTCCCATTTTTTCCACCGGATTATTTAAATGTTCATTTACATATTAATGTTTACGGGTTTTTCGAGTAGGCCGTACAGGCTGATACAGACAATTGAATCTCGAGAATCCTCCACGACACTGGTTTTAATGCATGTGCCATAATGATTTCTTTCATTTTTATTATTTATAATTAACTATTTGAATCAGCTTCAAACCAGTTTTGTTTAGTGTTAAGTATAATTCGAAAGTTAAAACTAAACAAAAGAAAACCAATTTTAAAAATGAATAAAATCGCTAAGGAACAAGTTCTAGGAAATTTGAAGGAAAATTCTAAAAATCAGGAAAGAAAATTCTTCAAGCTGAAGCAAAAAAGCTAGAGAGTTCTAAAAATATTGCTAATAAATTCTAAATCTGTGAAGAAATTTCAAAAATTCTAAAGGAGAAAAAAGCATAGAAGAAAAATGAAAAATTCTAAAATTCTAGAAGAAAAAGAAATTTAAAGAAAATTATGAAAAATGCTGAAATATTCCAGAAGTAAATTCTAAAACCATGAACAAATTTGAAAACGAAAGCAAATGTTAAATAATAAAATATGTAAAGGAAAATTACTTAAAAAATCTAAAACACCGAAGAAAATTTTAAAAATGTAGGACAAAAATATGCTGAAGTATTCTAGAACCCCAAACAAAATTCCAAAATTCTAATTGCATTTTATCAATAGGAAATTCTAGAAATCTTCAAAAACAATTAGAGATCTGAAGGACAATGCTACACAATGTTCAATATATACAAATTCTAGAAATCTTAAGAAAGTTGTGAGAGAAAATTCTAGAAATCAGGAAATAAAATTACTAAACCTAAAATTTTAAATACAATCTGAAGCAAAAAGAATTTGCGAATATTACTAGTAAATTCTAAAACTGTAAACAAATTTTAAAAAAAATCTATTTAAAAAAATGTTAAACAATACTAAAAACATAAAAAAAGTTAACTGAAAAATTCTAGGATTTCGAAGAAGTTTTAAGAAATCTAGAAGTAAAAGATGAAGAAAAATTCTAGAAGTCCCAAAACAAGATTCTAAAAATATCAAGAAAAATGTACTAGGAATAGGAATTCTAGGATATTAGTATATATAAAATAATTTCCTATAATATATTAAAAAAATAAATCGGTTGTAATTTGTTATCTGTCATCTATCAGTTGCCAGCATCAATCAATTGTCATAATTTAACAAATGGGAATTAATAAAAAATTGTCATCTGTCAATTGATATTTATCACATTGTCATCAACTGTTTAAAGAAAGATGTGTTTAGAAATTCTAGAAATCATGGAAATATGAAGGAAAACATGGTGGGATGTTTTCAAAGAAAATTCTAGAAAAGGAAATTACTAAACCCATAATTCTAAAAATCTAAAGGAAATAAAAACTAGGGAATTATAAGAATATTGCTGGTTCTAAAATCGTAAACAAATTTCTAAAAAATCTAATGAATGCTGAAATATTCTAGAATTCCGAAGAAGTTTTTTGAAATCTAGAAAAAAATTCTATAACTCTCGAACAAGATTGAAATCTGAAAATATTAGAATTCTTGACAAAAGTACAAATCTGAAAGAGAATATAGTGGAAATCTTGAAAAAAAAAATTAAAATCTAAAAATGCTATATTATTTCAATATTATAAACTTTTAAAAATCTCTAGAAAATTGTGATAGAAAATTTTTGAACCCAAAATTCTAGAAATCTAAAGAAAAAAAGTATTTTAGCCTTTATACACTTGGAAAATAAAAACACTAACACTAAAATAAATCTTCACGTTACTCAAAAACAAATTTTAGCCTTTATTCTTTAGATTTCTAGAATTTGGGTTCAATATGTTTATATTCTAGAAATAAATTCTAAAACCACGAACAAATTTCGAAAAACAAAAAAATTGTTAGATAATACTAAAAATATAAAAGAAAATTGCGAAATAAATATTAGATATATAAAGGAAATTTTGCTGAAAAATTCTAGAACCCTCGAACAAAATTTAAAAAATCTTAAGGAAACGGCTAGAATATTCTAGAAATCTTGACAATAAAAATATAAATAGTTTACACAATTTTAAAAATATGTAAAGAAACACTGAGGAAGTTATTAGAGTAAAGAAAGAAAGAAATCAGAAAAGAAAATTTCTTAACCAGAATTCTAAACATCTAAAGAAAAACAAAATCTAGAGAATTCCAAAAATATTGCTGGTTAATTCTAAAATTGTAAACTAATATCTTAAAATGTAAAGAATAATTAATTGTTAAATAAAACTAAAAATAAATAAGAAAATTGTTAAAAATTTCTTAAACTACAAGGAAAATTTTTGAAATAAAAAAAATATGTTGGAAAATTCCTTTTTTATTAATTAATATTTTAATTTTATATTTTCAAATTATAATCTTCGTTATGTTCTTTCCTATGACAATTGTAATACATGTATTCATGTCCTACTACAAATAAAGATTTATTTATTTATTTATTTAAAAATCTGAAGCAAAAGAGCTAAAAATTCGAGGAATCTTGCAAAAAAATAGTAATCTGAAGGAAAATGTGGTGGAAATCTCTAGAAATCTTAAAAGCAAAAATATAAATTTAAAAGAAAAATCATACACAATTTTAAAGATATAAAAACTCTATAAATCTTGTGGAAGTTATAAAAGACAGTTCTAGAAATCAAAAAATCCCAAAATTCTAAAAATCTGAAGCCAAAAAAAGCTAAAGAATTCTAGAAATATTGTTAGTAAATTCTAAAATCGTGAACAAAATTCTAAAAATCTAATAGAAATTTGCTGGAAAATTCAAGAAAATCAGAAGGAAATTCTATGAATCCTGAAAAATGGTAGAAATCTTAGGAAAAATATGGTAGAAATCTTTTCAAATATTTTGAAATGATGGAAAATTCTAAAACCTTTGAAATCCAAGGAAAAATATGGTGGATACCTTCAAAAATCTTGAAAAATATAAATCTAAAGAAAAATTGCTACACAATTTTAAAATTCTAGAAATCTTAATAAGAAAATTTTAGAAATCTGGAAAGAAAAATACTAAACCTGAAGGTAAACAAATCTAAGAAATTCTAAAAACATTGCTGATAAATTCTAAAACCGTTAACAAATTTCTAAAAATGAAAAATTATTAAACAAAACTAAGAATGTGAAATAAAAAATTCTGAAAAATTCTAGAATTCCGAAAATATATTTTGAATTCTAGAAGAAAAATGTTATAGTAAATTCCAAAAACCTCGAACAAAATTCTAGTATAACTTAACTTTAAAATTTTTAAAATAAAGTAAACACTTAACTCAAAATTCGCGAATTAAACCTTAAAATAGAAAATTGCAATAGAAAATTTTTAAACCCAAAATTCTAGAAATCTAAAACCATGAACAAATTACTAAATAAGTTTTAAGAAATGTTAGATAATACTAAAAATATAAAAGGAAAATTACTAAAAAACTTTCTAAAATTGTAACCTTGCAGAGAATTATGCTTAAAAATTCAAAGAAAAATTCTAAAAATCTAACGCAAAAAGTGCTAGGAAATTCTAGGAATCTTGAAAATAAGTCTGAAAAGAAAATGTTACACAATTTTAAAAATATGTAAAGAAATACTGAGGAAGTTATGAGAGAAAATTCTAGAAATCAGGAAAGAAAATTACTGAACCAAACATTTTTGAAGAATGAAGGAAAAAAAGCTAGATAATTCTAGAAATATTACTGATAAATTCTTAAAGCGTGAACAAAGTTCTATAAATTAAAAAACAAAAGTTAAACAATACTAAAAATATAAGAGAACAATTGTAGAATAACTGAAAAATTAAACCCAAAATTCTAAAAATCTGAAGGAAAACAAAAAATATTGCTGTTAAATTTTAAAACTATAAACAAATTTCTAAAACTTCGTAGACTATTTTTGAAATCAATAAAAAAATATGTTAGAAAATTCCAGAACTCTTGAACAAAAATCTAAAAATCTAAAGGGAAAAAAGCTAGAAAATTCTAGGTATCTTGAAAAATAAATTAGAAATCTAAAGGAAAATGTGATGGAAATCTTTACAAAACTTTAAAGAAGAAATCTAAAACAAAAATACTACACAATTTTAAAAATATAAACATTCTATAAAACTTAAAGAAGTTATAACATTGAAGAAAAAAAAGCTAGAGAATTCTAGAAAGTGTAGCTGGTAAATTCTAAAAAAAATCAAAGAAAAAATGTTAAACAATAATTAAAATATATTTTTTTAATCCAGAAGTAACATATGATGGAAAATTCTGAAACCCTCGAACAAAAAGAAAAAATCTAAAGAAACATATGCTAAGAAATCCTAGGAATTCTAAGAAATAAAATCAGAAATCTGAAAGAAATTATGGTGGAAGTCTTTGGAAATCCTGAAAAAAATAGAAATCATTATTATATTATTCATTTCTCTTGAAATTCTTATTTTGAATTGTTTTAATTCTTCGAATAATTTTGTTACTTTCTGTAGATTTTCCGTAACTTAATTAAATACTACGTAATTTTAAAAATATAAATATCCAAGAAATCTTAAGTTATGAGTGAAAATTTAAGGAACGAGGAAAGAAAATTACTCAAATTAAAATGCTAGAAATCGGAAGAAAAAAAAAGCTAAGGAATTCTAAACATATTCCTGGTAAATTCTAAACCTATGACCAAACTTCTAAAAATATTTTAAGAAATGTTAAATAATCCTAAAAATATTTTTTAAAAATGTCGAAACATTGTAAAACTCCGAAGAATATTTTTGAAATCAAGAAAAACAATATGCTGGAAAAGTCTAGAACCCTCGAACAAAAATCTAAAAATCTGAAGAAAAAGGGCTGCGAAATTCTAGGAACCTTGTAATAAAATTTAGAAATCTGAAAGAAAAATGGTAGAAATCTTTAAAATTTTGAAAGAAGGAATAAAAATATAAAAAAATGTCTTGAGTAATTTATGAGAGAAAATTTTAGAAATCAGGAAAGAAAATTACTAAACCCAAAATTCTATAAATTTGAAACAACAAAATAGAAAATTGTTAAACAGAAATTTAGAAATCAAGTACGAAATCTATTGAACTCAATATTCTAGAAATCTGTAGGAAAAGTTACTAGAAAAGGCTAGTAACATTGAACAAAGTAACAAAGAAAAAATATACAAAAATATATAAAAGGAAAAATTTGCTTAAAAGTTATAGAATTTCCAAGAATTTTCTGGTAATATAAGAGCTTGTGTTTAGAAATATAGTAGAAAATTATATTTAAAAATTCTAAAATATTGTACAAACTCCTAAAAATCTACAGAGAAATGTTAAACAATTTTAAAAATTTTAAAGAATAATATGCTAAAACATTCTAGACCCCTCGAACCAGATTCTAAAAATCTGAAGAAAACAGTGCTAGAAAATTCTAAAAATCTTAAAAACTAAAAATCTAAAAGGTAACTTCATCACAAATTAAAAAATATGAGAAGAAATTGTTAAAAAAAATCTAAATCCCTCGAAGGAAATACTAATTTCTAGTTCTAGAAATCTGAAAGGAATGTTGCTTGAAAATTCTAAAACTTGAGAACAAAATTCTGGTTCTAAGAATATGAAAGAAATGAAAGTAAAATTGTTGAAAAATCTCTAAAAGAAAATACTAAGAATGTAGAGGAAAATATTCTATAAATTATCAAGAATTTAAATATTCTAAAGATTTTTTTCTTTTTTAAATATTAAAGAACAAAAATAAAAGATTTAGTAAACTTAAAATATTTGAAAGATTCCATTTAGCCCAAAGCTTCTAGAGTTTCCAAAGATACTAGGAAGTATCAAGAGTTTTAATATTGTTAAAGTTTTTTTTTCTCCTTTTTTTAAATATTTCGAAGTATTAAAAATTTTAAAGAAAAATTAAATATTTTAAAGGTTAATAGCACCTTTAAAATATTTAATTTCTTTCTAAGAACCATTAAAAATTTGTTAATAAAATAGCCATTTAAAATCTTTCTTCACTATAAGGACGTTTTATCTTAACTGATCAATATTATTATATGCAAAACGACTTCTAAGTCTATATTTTTTCAGTGGTTTTCCTTCCTGTTATCTATAATTTTTAATCATGCTTCGTTAATTTAAAACTTCAGCAATTTTCCGTTCAAGAATTACCAAGAATTTATTTAATAGTTTTAGAATTTTCCAGCATGTTTCCTTCCAGATTTTGAGAACTAAAAACACTAGTATTTTCTTCGAGGGTTTTTTTTTCAAGCTTTCAAAAAATTTCTAGCAGTTTTTCCTTCAGATATTTCTATAATCTCTTAGCATTTTTTTGTTCTGAACTTTCGAATTTTGTTCTAAGGTTCTAGAATTATTGAGCATTTTCTTCTAGATTTCTAAAAATATTTTAGAATTCTAGAATTTTCAGCAATTTTCCTTTTATATTTTTAGTATTGCTTAACTTTTTTTTCTTTGGATGTGTAGAATTTTATTCAGGGTTTTAGAATTTATTAACAATATTCCTAAAATTTTCTCGAAGTTTTTCCTTCAGATTTCTAGAATTTTGAGTTTAGTAATTTCTTATCAGAATTTCCTCAATATTCTAAAATTTGCATATTTCTCAAATTATGTAGCATTTTTCCTTTAGATTTTAAGTTTCGACATATTTTAGCATATTCTGCTGGGGGAGGACATTAAGACATTGTGAGTAGAATTATTGGTGCTGTGATAAGGAATCAGTAGCTGTGATTTGTGCTTCATTTTGCAAACCAACGTTGAAATAAATCAATAAACTCTTGAAGGAATTGAATAGCTTTTGGTAATGTAGGAGCTTATGTAATTAAAGCACTATCATTTGCCAATTGCAGGAGATATTTGAAAGGATTAAAGTAGAGAAATTACAGGCATTAACACAAAAAGTTTAAATAATTAATAGTTTGAGAGTAAAAGAAAGGAAAGGTTAATGATTTTAATTTGTAGGGATTTATTGGAGAGAAATTGTTTAATAATGAGAATGATATGAGGAGGGATATTTAGGAGGTGTTACTTCTATAATAAGCCTTGATGCCAGGCAGATTCAAAAGCTTTCCGGACATCCAGAAATAAAGCTGCAGAAGCTCTTTCTTCAAGATGAGATGTCTGTATGTTCGAAGCTAAGATAGTTAGTCGTCAGGGAAGAAAACCAAAATCATATTTGGAAATGTGTTTAGAAATCAAAGAAAAGATTTTTGAGGAGGGATTCATTAATTTTTCCAATAATAGTTAAGTGTGCGATGAGACGATAGCTGGATGGTAAAGTAGAGCCATTAAACCTGCAATAAGGATAATTGACAATATATATATACATAATAAAAAGATATACTCGTAATAAGTAAAGAATGTCCGAACCTTGAGTTCAACAAACCATCACAAGAACAAAATCGGTGGCCGATGATTAATCAAGGAATTATTTACACAAAAGCAAACTGAATCATACATATATAATTTTATTGAAAAAAAAGTTTGAATCACCACAATTACTTTAACAATAACAAATAACTGCATTAACATACTGGCGCCGGTAATGAAATCAATTGGGATTGGGATTAGTTGCTGCGAGCGCAAGGCTCGAATCGAAATGAAACTAACCGCGAAAGGTTAAGAGGGCCGTGACTCTGGTCATGGCACAGATTCGTTCCCCGGCTGCAATCAATAATCAATATCGGCGATCTATCGATCCGCGGATCGGCTTAAGTGTTGCGATATGCGGACGCGGAGCGTTGCGGTGGGTGGTCCGACACTTATTATTACGTGCGACGTGTAAGTGTAGTATTACAAAGATATTTACACTTAACTTCAATAACGGTTCATTAACGTATTCAAGTAATGATCGTTATTTTCGTTTTAATATAAATATTGTGTGCGATGTTATCAATGCTCCTGCTCCTCAACACCAGATGATTATTGGGTAACTTTCTATTATTACGTACTGTCATAAGCTTAAGCAATATATTGTAAATCATAGTTCTTAAATTGTTAGATTTAAAATAAAAATGAAAAAAATAGTATACTCGTTGCATTACAGGGTTTCTATATTTCAATTTGGATTATTATGTGGAAATGTTGGACAATTTTATGGTACAGAAATTACAAAACTCTTCTGGCTATAATCTAAGAATATGATGATTCCAGCAGGATGGAGCAACGTCACTCAGGTACGACATGTTTGTGCTGCGAGTTGGTAAAATTATTCCTAGCGAATTTATCACCAGAAGAGGTCTCTTCAAAGTCCTAAAGATTGATTTTGCTTTAAAATCGTTTAAAAAAAATTTATGAAATAATGCAGTAATTTTTGATAAAAACACTACAAAGGATAAAATTTTTAGAAGGCTTTGTTTAACTTACTGTACTTACTTAGATACAAGTTGTCTGGTTTTCAATAGAGGTAATAAAGTTTGTTTAATACTATTATACATATTTATTTAAATAACAGCACAATGTTTTTTTAAACATAAGATCACACTGAATACAATTTCTAGATTAATTTTTATTTCTAAAACGATAGCAATTTTCAACACAATGTCATAGTGGATGCAATTTCTAGAAAAGTTTATGCATCAATTATGGTGCATCAATTAGGTGGTGTAGATAAAAAGTTTTAAATGAAATTCTCGCGAATGATTTATAAATTGGAGGGTAGGATAGAGGCCACCCACCCACCCTACATATATATGGATATTTCAGTCACTGATTGAGTTTAAGTTTCCAGCATAATAAATACATTTCTGTGTTGATGTTATAAATAAATCAACGCGGTGTTGTAGATTGTGTGTTTATGTATATGTAGGGTGGGTGGGTGTTCACTATCTCACCCCCCAATCAGTAAAACATCATCAAAATTTATTTAAAAAATTTGTATGAATAATTCTCAAAAAAATGGAATTATTTTGTGTTTATATGTATTTTACAACTTTTAATTAAAACCCTCGCTTATGATTTATTGATTGGAGGGTGGGATAGAGGCCACCCACCCACCCTACATATACATAAACACACAATCTAAAACACCGTGTTGATTTATTTATAACATCAACACAAACATGTATTTATTATGCAGAAAACTTAAACTCAATCAGTGACTGAAGTATCCATACATATGTAGGGTGGGTGGGTGGCCTCTATCCCACCCTCCAATCAGTAAAACATCATCAAAAATTATTTGAACAGTTTTTATGATTTAGTAAACCCAGAAGGAAAGAAAAAATTCCTAAAAATATTTATAAATATCGCTGGTAAATTCTAAAACTATAAACAAAATTCTTCTTCTTCTTCTGTGGGTGCCTCTCCTAGCGGAGGGTGGCGACTATTTCAGCACGAGGAAATCTGTTGTTGCTCTCATCAGATCTTCAAACCGCACCCCTGACCACTTTCCAATGTTCCGGAGCCACGACATTATTTTCCTTCCAAACAAAATCCGAAAAAATCTAGTAGAAAATATTCTACAAACTCTCGAAACCGTCGAATAAAATTCTAAATACCTGAAGAAGAAATAGAACTACAAAATTTTGGAAATCTTGAAAATAAAATAGTAATTTTAAGAGAAAAATACTAGAAATCTGTAAAAACATTAAAGAAATAAATTAGAAATATAAACGGAAAATGCTACACACTTTAAAAAATATAAAAA
Source organism: Ontholestes murinus (assembly GCA_963969525.1). Lineage (NCBI taxonomy): Eukaryota > Metazoa > Arthropoda > Insecta > Coleoptera > Staphylinidae > Ontholestes > Ontholestes murinus. The sequence goes on along the minus strand of OZ018389.1, from coordinate 84,434,597 downwards.
AATTGGAATATTGAGGAAATTGTGATAGAAGATTCAAGAAATCTGTAGGAGAAATTTCTAGACAATTCTAGGAATATTGTTAATAAATTCCAAAACCATGAATAAAATTTTAAACATCAAAAGAAAAAATGTTAGGCTATTCTTTAGATATAAAAGGAAAAAATCGAGAATTCTAAATTTTTAGAAATCTAGAAGGAAAATATGCTTAAAAAGTCTAGAACCTTTCACCAAAACTCTAAAAATCTGAAGGAAAAAGTGCTAATAAGCTCTAAAAATCTTGACAGAAGCAGAAATCTAAAATAAATCCACTAGAAATCTCTTGAAATCAATGTTGAAGAAGAATTTTAATTTTTAAAACGACGGCAATTTCTAGTTTACAGTTTAAGCATCACCTATACTAAGCGGTGTAGATAAAAAAACAAGCTACAAATTTTCTAAACTTTTATATCCTCTTCTCATAAACGAAATATTTTCCTGTGAATTAGAAATATAAACATTTTGAATAATTGATTGATGAGGCTGATAAATGTTGAAAGTTCATTTTCACTTTTATATAAATAAAACTATTTAATCACTTTCAAATATATTGTAACAAATTGTAGCGTTTTACAATATATTTTAAAGTGATTAAATAGTTTTATTTATATAAAAATAAACATTTTGAATACATTCACAATTTTCCATACAATTACCAATGGGCTAATAATTTAAACTCAACGTCGAATTTAATATTTATATACCAAATATTTTAATGCTTTAAAAAATATGTAAATTTTGGGCATTTTTATAAATTTAAAATATTTCAATTTTAGGTTTAAAGATTTTTATATAGCGAAAGTAAAAGATAATAAAATTCAATAAGAAAAATGTTACTAAAAAAAATTGACAACAGATTGTTCTAAATACATTTTTTTTTCTTAAAATCAGATGAAATTTTAAAAACAATTAAGATTTGCCAGAAAAAAGAGTGGTAAAAACGATAATAAAACTAATAACCAAAAAACAACTAAACATTGTTATGAACCCCAATAAAAAAAAATTAAAACCCTTGAAACAGTTTCTGAAAATATAATTTATGATTTCCAAAAGAAAAAAATAATACAACCCAAAATATTTCTAGACAAAAGCAAGTTAAAAAAAAACGGTTTTGTCTTTCTAGAATAAATGAATTGATAATAAAAATATATAAGTCCTTTATGTTGTAGAAAATTCACTAATATTTAGAAAAAACTTGAAAATATTTTCGTGTTTTTTCTAATTATTAAATGAATTGAATTGAAAATTTAAACTAAAAAAAACTGTTCAAATTCAATGAATTCAGGGGTTAAAAAAAGTATTTTAAAACTTTCGCAAATAATTTTGAAATTAAAAACAGTTGAATCTTAAAAAGAAACGCACGAATTTTAATTTTAATATTTTCATCTGATTTTGAGAAAATGTTAAAATATTTTTTTAGAAAACTTGGCAAATTTGTGTGTTTCTTTTTAAATTTCAGCTGTTTAGAAATTTTAACAAATTTATATATTTGTAGTTGAAATATAGTCTTCAATTTAGTTAAGTATGTATTACCACGTAATAACGGTCGCAACCATTATGTCATTGAGAGAAATAAGAAGAGGTTAAAATTTGCAATTCAAACGATTGGAATTTTACAACAGAAAGCAAAAAAACAATTGAAAAGTTAATTGACAAAACAGTGATGAAACGATTGAAGAGTTTAAAATTTACAATTCAAATAATTGGAGTTTTGCTACAAAAAACAATTGAAAACTTAATTGATAAAAAGGTGGTGAAAGAATTGACATTTACTTTAAAAACAGTTTTTTTTTCTTCTTAAAAAAAGCGAATTGAATTTTTTTACAAAAAAAAAATGCTTAAGAATAAAATAAAGCACTAAAAACCTTTCTTCACACAGTTTATTTGAAATACCAAATATATATTTCGGACACAAAGTGACCATTATCAATGGTTTATGTCCGAAATATATATTTGGTATTTCAAATAAACTGTGTGAAGAAAGGTTTTTAGTGCTTTATTTTATAATCAAGTTTATCTTCACGTATTAATTTACTAAGAATAAAACAGATAAAAATTTTAAGAAAAAAATCGATTTATTTTTGTAAAATTTTTGCTAAGAAACAATTGATTTAAGAATTTATAAAAAAAAATCTATTAGAGTGATTTAAAAATTCTAACAGATTTTTTTTTAGAAATTCTTAAATCAATTTTTTCTTTGCAAAAATTTTGACTGTTAAAAAAGGCGATTTTTTTGTAAATTTTATATAAATTTTTATAATAAATAAGACAACAATTTGGAGCCTTTCACTACGTCAGTATTTTATTAAGTGAAAATCTGTTAGAAAACGAGAAAAGCAAAAAAAAATTTAACAGAAGAAATTTTTTCTCAAATAACAATAAATATTTTGTCGACTAACAAAATCAAGTAAAAATTATTAAATAATAAAATTTTAGTGTTTTACTCGAGTTAATATAAACATATTTGATATTTACACCGAATTGAAAAATTCACTATGTTTTATTATTAGTTTAAGTTTAAGTTAAAATTAAATTTAAAAAAGTAATACTTGGAATGATAATTTTGAATATTTTTTTCCTGATTTGTAGATGTATTTTCCATACAAAACAGTTTTCAAAATTTAAATATTGTAACTGTAACGAGAGTTACAAATTTTTGAATTTATCTCTGCAAATTTCTAAAAATATTAGTTTAAGTTAAAATTACATTAAAAAAAACAATACTTGGAATGAGAGTTTTGAATATTTTTTTCTTGATTTGTAGATGTATTTTCGATACAAAACAGTTTTCAAAATTTAAATATTCTGACTGTAACGAGAGTTATAAATTTTTGAATTACCCTCTGCAAATTTCTAAAAATATTAGTTTTAGTTAAAATTACATTAAAAAAATTATACTTGGAATGAGAGTTTTTAATATTTTTTTCTTGATTTGTAGATGTATTTTCCATACAAAACAGTTTTTAAAATTTAAATATTCTGACTGTAACGAGAGTTATAAATTTTTGAATTTACCTCTGCAAATTTCAAAAAATATTAGTTTACGTTAAAATTAAATTTAAAAAAATAATACTTGGAATGATAACTTTAAATATTTTTTTCTTGATTTGTAGATGTATTTTCCATACAAAACAATTTTCAAAATTTAAATTTTCTGACTGTAAGGAGAGTTACAAATTTTTGAATTTACCTCTGTAAATTTCAAAAAATATTAGTTTACGTTAAAATTAAATTTAAAAAAGTGATACTTGGAATGATAACTTTAAATATTTTTTTCTTGATTTGTAGATGTATTTTCCATACAAAAAAATTTTCAAAATTTAAATTTTCTGACTGTAACGAGAGTTACAAATTTTTGAATTTACCTCTATAAATTTCAAAAAATATTAGTTTAAGTTAAAATTAAATTAAAAAAAGTAATACTTGGAATGATAATTTTAAACACTTTTTTCTTGATTTGTAGATGTATTTTTCATATAAAACAGTTTTCAATATTTAAATGTTCTGAGTGTAACGAGAGTTACAAATTTTTGAATTACCCTCTGCAAATTTCTAAAAATATCAGTTTTAGTTAAAATTAAATTAAAAAAAGTAATACTTGGAATGATAATTTTGAATATTTTTTTTTTATTTGTAGATGTTTTTTCCATACAAAGCAGTTTTCAAAATTTAAATATTCTAACTGTAACGAGGGTTAAAAATTTTTGAATTTACCGCTGCAAATTTCTAAAAATATTAGTTTTAGTTAAAATTACATTAAAAAAATAATTCTTGGAATGAGAGTTTTGAATATTTTTTTCTTGATTTGTAGATGTATTTTCCATACAAAACAGTTTTCATAATTTAAATATTCTGAATGTAACGAGAGTTACAAATTTTTGAATTTACCTCTGCAAATTTCAATTTAGTGTAAGTATGGATTAGCACGTAGTAACGGTCGCAATCATTCTCTTTATATTTGATATTAATTAATTTAAATATAAATATGTATTAATTAAACATCACTTCTAAAAACAAATAAATATTTATATAAAAATTTGGAAAAAATGCAATATTAAAAAAATCAATAAGAGCATTTAAAAATTGAAGACTAAAAAACCAAACATTACTTAAAAGAAACAATTGAATTACCAAATACGCTAAAACAAATGAATATCGATTCAGAAAACAATTTAAATTATCATATTTCTGTAAGAACGTAATTGATAATATTGAAATTACATCTAAAACAAAAAAAACAATTAAAATTTATAAAAGCAACAAACAGAGAGAGAGAGAATAACATCTTTATTCGAACAATAAATATGGTTTGGGATTATTCATTTATTTATTTATATCTTTGGTCTTATAAAATATAGAAAGAAAAAAACAAATTATATAGATCGTGACAGAAAATGTAGATAGGTAGATAGATAAATGTATTCATCCAAAAAAATACAAATGTAGTAAAGAAGGGGTGATAGGGGAGAGCCCTGGGGCACACCTTGATAGATTGGAAATGGATCGAAAAGTGTTGCAGCAAACAGATTAATATTAGAAAGTAATTAAACTTATTAAAAAATAATAATTTATTAATCACAAAAAATCTGAAAGTAAAATTACAACATTCGAATTAATTATGTAATTTTATAAATTACCTGCTGCTTAGTTTTAGATTGTGCCTTAATGTATATGTAGGGTGGATGGGTAGCTTCTAGTCCACCCACCAATTATACATGAAAATTAATATGCAATTATTAAAAAAATGGAAATATGTTTAATTTATTTTATGCAATATTTTAATGAAAAAAACAGTTGATAATGTTATACCAATTGGAGGTTGGGATAGAGGCCACCCACCCACCCTACATATACATAAACATACAATCGAAAACACTGTGTTGATTTATTTACAACATCAACACAAACATGTATTTATTATGCAGGAATATTAAACTCAATCAGTGATTGAAGTAACCGTATATATGTAGGGTGGGTGGGTGGCCTCTATCCCACCCTCCATTCACTACGTCATACACCAGATTTTTGAATTAATAATGATTTAATTAATTAGATACTTAATTGTTGTAGTTTTTAAACAAATTCTTCAAAAAAGAGAGATTTTATGCAATATTTTAATTTTTTTAATAACAGTTGATAATGTTATACTTATTGGAGGGTGGGATAGAGGCCACCCACCCTACATATACATAAACATACAGTCGAAAAAACTGTGTTAATTTATTTACAACATCAACACAAACATGTATTTATTATGCAGGAATATTAAACTCAATCAGTGATTGAAGTAACCGTATATATGTAGGGTGGGTGGGTGGCCTCTATCCCACCCTCCATTCACTACGTCATACACCAGAGTTTTGAATTAATAATGTTTTAATCAATTAGATACTTAATTGTTGTTGTTTTTAAACAAATTCTTCAAAAAAGAGAGATTTTATGCAATATTTTAATTTTTTTAATAACAGTTGATAATGTTATACTTATTGGAGGGTGGGATAGAGGCCACCCACCCACCCTACATATACATAAACATACAATCGAAAAAACTGTGTTAATTTATTTACAACATCAACACAAACATGTATTTATTATGCAGGAATATTAAACTCAATCAGTGATTGAAGTAACCGTATATATGTAGGGTGGGTGGGTGGCCTCTATCCCACCCTCCATTCACTACGTCATACACCAGAGTTTTGAATTAATAATGTTTTAATCAATTAGATACTTAAGTGTTGTTGTTTTTAAATAAATTCTTTATAAAATAGTAAAAACAAATACACTACAGTAAACAATTTTTTAAGGAAATTGCATCAATATTATGAATTGTAGATTATGCATTACTGAAGATTAGGGATGGATGGGTGCCTTTTAATCCACCCATCAATTAATGTAAACTAATTAAAACAATAATGAAATGAAATTTCAGTTGCTTGAAATATAATTTGTTTTAATCATTTATTTTTATAAAATTGTTGAAAATGTTCAACTGATTGGAGGGTGGGATAGAGGCCACACACCCACCCTACATAAACATACGCACACAATCTAAAACGCTGTTTTAAATTATAATTTATCAAACTGTTAACGGTGAAGGCTTCTACTTCGTTATACATTATTCTTCACAAATAAAACACTTTTTAACTTTCTTTGTATAACACTGACTTTATTTAGTGACTATAGTTTCGACAATTTCAACTTGTCATTATCAAATTAGAAGTTCTAGTTTGGTAATGACAAGTTGAAAACTATAGTCACTAAATAAAGTCAGTGTTATACAAACCAAATTTTTTATTTGTGTTTAATTTATCACACCAACACACTATTATATTTATTATGCTGGAAACTTAAACTCAATCAGAGGGTAAAGTACTCTTTTAATATGTAGGGTGGGTGGGTGGCCTCTATCCTACACTCCAATCACTACATCATACACCAGAGTTTTTGATAAGTAATGATTAAACTAATTAGATACTTGCATGTTGTTTATTTTTTATGTGGAAATTGAATTGTAAATTTAAATAAAGTTAAATTACTCAACATGGGGTTCAGCAATCTTAGTGTAAATTGGCTGGAGTCCTTTCTAAAGGATAGATTAATATAAACAGGGTAGAGCACATTTTCAAGGAAATTATTCCAATATATTAGCTGATCTACAAGTGTATAGTTTAAGAAATCGGAGACTTTTGGTGGATTTTATTTTACTCTCATAAATGCATTGGTGTTATTATCGAGAGTAGCTGATTGTTACAGGAAATGTGTTTCTAAACAGTTAAGATGTATTCCTGTATATCAATACTCGAGTACATAGAACAAATTGTCTATAACATTGTCGATTTTGATGAAAAAACATTAAACAGTATTTTGGCTTAAGGTTCAAAACATATGTAGGGTGGGTGGGTGGCCTCTAACCCACCCTCCAATCACTAAAACATAAGCCACGATTTTGTTGAAACTTTTATGACCATTAACACAATTTTTTTGATATTCAATTTGAAACTAATAGAAAGTTTGAGATTAAAGAAAACATATTTAAGTTGGGTGGGCTAGATTTGATAGGTGGCGCTATAAATTATAATGTGAATCGTTTTATATTTATTTATTTATTTACTTACTTATCTTTGGTCTTCTTTCTTCCACTCAAATCCTTTCTTTATCTTCTTCGACATCCGGAATCTTCTATATTTATTTTGGTTAGTGTTTTTGTTTCCTTTTTTTGGAGAGAATTTTCTGGCTGTTAATGTCAGCATGACAGATGTATAAATACCTTCAATAATACGCTATGATAAAACCACCACGGAATTACAAATCAGCATTTCTGGCTTCAATATTAGCCTTCTAATCATCAACAGGTGGTAGTCTTCTCCAGGAGTTTTCTAATGGCTTGGTAGTCTCAGACCTGACACTACCAGTCCATTAGTCTTGCAGACTCTGTGCGAATTTGTCTCCTCAGGGTGGCCTGCACAATCCCTGGAGGCATATGAAGGTAGGACCTCAAATATTCAAAACCTTTATTTATCAAATACCAATAGAAATGCGTCCATGCAAACTAACTACTTCCTCGCGTATCTATCCCCTTGATTTCAAGAATTTCAACGCCTTGATGACTTCTAATCTTTTAATTTGATTCAACTCTAAGTGTTTGATAGCATGATACTCTTTTTCTTTAGTAATCATGACTCCTTATGTGAAGAAGCCGCATCAACATGTTGATAAGTTTGTATGAACTTCTTCACTGTAGTTTTCTTACATCGGTAAAACGCCCTCGCCGTTCTCAATTCCAAATATATAAAACGAATCCCTACAGCCTATCTAACTAACAATCTCCACTTAATTAACGTAACAATGGGTAATTACAGGCGACGTTCGATTCCAATTATTAAACAAGAAGGGAGAAAGCAATTTTCGAGCGCGGAGAACGGAGTGAAGACAAAAAGCGGATTTAATAACGCATTAAATCGACAATGAGATTATTACACGGATGAGTTAAATAATTACAGATCGGATCGGACAATTATGGTGCGCATTTGTCCAAGTCAGGTCTCGAACGCTAATTGCGATCTCTACGTTATTGTTCTTCACCTGAACGTAACGTGTGTGTTCGCGTCATACACAAATAGTTAATTAAAAGAGTTTAAATACACCTATTCCATATCACGAAACCAAAAAAAAAACAAACATCAATTTATTAAAACTATTTTATAATAAACTAAACTTGATTTGCAGGTGCAGTAAATAATAACTAGGACTTAATTATTATTTATTTTTTAATACTTTTACTGATGAAGATTTAAATTAAATTACAAAATGTTTCACCAAGTGTTAAATGAAAAGGTCATTCAAGATATATTTTTAGTTTTTAAATAGAATAGGTGTATTTAATTTAAAAGTAAATAATATATTAAGAAAGAGCGCGTGTAATTTAATCTCCGTAGCCGTCCGTTTAATTTATTAATGGAGGCAGCCACTTTTGGTGCGGTGGACATTTATAATTTGTATAGTATTAGGCCCAGCGATTTGCATATCGGCCCGGAACATCGACACGGGGGCCCCTCGTTTATTTGTTCGTAACTCGATGAACCGATAACACTTCTTCTTGAAATGTTATCGACTCGATCGGCCGGTCACGATGAAAATATAAATTAATCCCCCTCTTGATTACGCGAACAATTCATAAATATGTTAATCCTGTGTGGAGATTGGCGTCGGTCCGTTTAATTGGCTTAACTTTTTTTTTCAGTCGAGGTGTTATTATTTGATGTATTCATTATGTAAATAATAAGATTTGTTATAGTAAACTCTTTTATTTTGGTTTTGATTTAAGAGTTTTCACTATTAAATTTCATGTTCGTAAGTGATTAATAACGACGAACGTTCATTTCCATATCACATAACAGTCGTGAGAGATAGGCTTAAGTGATTAACGTTAAGTGTTCCTATAGTTGACGTTCATTAAAACAAATTAAAAAGAAACGGCGAGACGAATATCATGCACACCGTTATCCAAATCTATTCCTACTATTATTTTAAACCAATATAAAATTACATTTTTGTAAATAAACACTATTAATTTAATAATAAAATATATTAAAGTCCTTTTCTACGTTGTAGAAAATGAACTAATAATTCGAAGTTTTTCTAATTATTACTATTAATGTATCTATTGTATTTTTTATTAATAAACAAAAATGGCATTTTAAATACGATTAGCTTTATTATCACACACTGTATATTTTAATAGTGACTATACTTTCGACACACTTGAGCTCGTTTGAGAATGACAAGCTCAAATGTGTCGAAACACTTTAAAAACACAAGTTGGAAACCTTAATAAATTAGAATGCAGATTAAAACTCTTGGTTTTATTGTTCTCCTTAAATAATTTATAGAATCTTTCCTCCTTCTTCATTAGAATCTTTTCTATTTCAAAATTTATGAACTAAATATATATAAAATCCTTCAGTTCGTTGTAGAAAATTAACGAATAATTTAAAAATACGAAAACATTTCGTGAATCTACAACAATGAGTCTTACTAAGACTACAGTAGTAAGACTTATTGTTGTGGATTCACGAAATGTTTTCGTATTTTTAAATTATTCGTTATTTTACATTTTAATGAACTAAATGAAATATTACTACAAACTTATAATAACTCAGTAATTAAAATGAATCATCACGTGGGCGTCGAAATAAATGTATGCATAAATTTATATCGAATCCAGCAAAATCGAAATTTGATCCGTTGCACGTGGGCAAACAAAAATCCTCAACGCCAACATCATGTTAACACTTGTTCACGACAATGGGAGTGACTGTGTGCACACAATTTAAATTTTTTTCACTCTTTCTTAATTAAAAGGCATTATTATTAGTGTGGGAAAAACGGGCGGACGGTTTTAATGCGAAGAAAAGAGCTTCAACTTTTCAATCTTCCGGCGTTGACACTATTTACACAAAAGTCTTTCATCGTCGAGTGGGACGAGGTGAGAATTTTACTTTGATCGTATTGAAAAACTTGCGACAGGCGTGGAAGAATTTTTTTTTGTATGTGCGTAGGTGTGCGTGTGCGTTATATAAGGTACAATTAACAACGCACGGACTTAATCTTGTCTCTGGAAGATTATTTTCATATTTTCGAAGTTTTTCATATTCAAATTTCTTCTCTGTGTTGAAAATGATTGACGTGAGAAAGTATATAATGTGTTGATAGTTCAAACATAGAAAAAAATAAATATAAAACATATTTAAATGTAAAACCACTTATTTACATCTTTGTACAATTATTTCCACTTGATTGGAGTTTCAAAATCATATATCAAACTCCAATCAAGTCGAAATAATTAAAAAATTCAATTTATTACTTTTTTTTCTTAAAACAAATTATCTCAAAGATAACTTTGTTTCAGCACTTTTGGCATATAAAAGTATAATCATAAATTAATATACTCATGTTAATAAAAATAGAATCCACGAAAATAAAGTAAAAACATAATTATAAAGTATTAACTTACTCATTTTCAAACAAGCAACAATTAAATAAATCTAAAACGATAAAATATTCAATTAATAAAAGTCAATGAATAATATAAATATAAACTTTGTTTGTATAACACTATTTATTTTTTGTTGACTATAGTTTCAGCAACTGAGTTACAATTGAGTTGCCGAAACTATAGTCAACAAAAAATAAATATTGTTATTCAAACAAAGTTACAAAGTGTTTTTATTTATACTCAATATGTATAACGAGGTAGAAAACGCAAAATCAGTAATAAAAATAAACTATTTAATTTAATTTAATTCATTAGCCTATTCTTTTCTATTAATTAGGATGAAATTTATCGTCATTAATAATTTAAAAAGTATACATTTACCACCCTTCATAATTTAAAAAAGCAATTTAATTTATTTATATAATTTTAAAATTATTCTATCAAATAATATCTTATGCAACACATTATTATAACATGTAATGCGTGTTGCCTAAAAAAACAATACCTAAACAAATAATTTTATAAAAATCACTAATAACTTTTAATAATTAATTAGAATTAATCAATTACTTAAATAATTAATTAATTTTAATTAATTATTAATCCTTATATGTAATTATCAAGTTAAATGTTAATAATAAATATATCTATCAAATATATTATCAATGGTTATTTTATAACCTCCATTCTTCCAAACATGTATACGGACAACAGATGACTGAAAATTAAGTATTTTTGTATTAAAATAACATGAATTCACATTAAGCGTCATTCCGATTCGTACGAGCATAACGTAAACGAAAATGTTTTACCTAATTTTCGCCTCCTTATTTTACACCGTCCTAAGTGCCAACTACAGTTTCATCGATTTGCCCGAGGAACACCTGCAGTATTATTTCCACGCCAATCCGAGGCTGGCGAGACAGTGTGTGGAGGATGAGGAGTGTCCGTACAAGCAATACGCCGAGGGGGACAAGTGCTGGGGTTATGAGTACGGGTGTGAGTTGAAGGAGAAGTACTCGGAACCCCACTGCCCCGGTGATCATAAGGGTTGGGTCAGGACCAAGGAGCAGCAGGAGAAGACGTTTTACACCCAGGCGGACTTCGGTTACGTGAAACAGCAACTTGCGGAGATGAAAGTGCTGTGCGAACCCATGTTTCCCGACGATAGCTCCCTGGAGTGTTCGGATCACCTCAGATTTTGCAGGGGGAGGAATCTGATGGTTAATTTCACCTCGCTGCTTAAAAGGGATGAACCCATTCGTTATAAAATGGATGTTTTGAATAATGGTGATATTGGTGAGTACGATGTTTATTTCATTATTAATTAACAGTTATATATATAAGGTCCAAGAATTATTTTGTGGTTGTTTACATTTTACAACTTTTAAATAAAACCCTTGCTTATGTTGTACTGATTGGAGGGTGAATAGAGGCCACCCACCCACCCTACATATACTTGATAACTTTAATTGCTAATCGCTGCTGATTTTACTGCTAAAAAAAATCAAACCCTTTATGCAATAAAAAAAATCAAACAAAATTTAAATTTAAATGACTTTCTATAGCTAATCTTATCTAATTTAGATTTAAAGTCTGCCCACCCATCATGCGTCAAATTTTTATTAATTTAGTCACTCAAAAACTTTACCTTTTTAATTTCTTTTTTATCTAAAAACTTTGTACTTAATTTTGTTGGAAACTGCAAGACGATAATGAATTAAAGTTTATATGTATATGTAGGGTGGGTGGGTGGCCTCTATCCCACTCTCCAAACAGTAAAACATCATCAAAAATTGTTTGAAAAGTTTGTTTGAATAAATCTATTAAAATTTGCAATAATTTTATGTCTAGTTGCGTTTTAAAACTTTTAATTAAAACCCTTGCTTATGTTTTACTGATTGGTGGGTGGATAGAGGCCACCCACCCACCCTACATATACTTGATAACTTTAATTGCTAATCGCTGCTGATTTTGCTGCTAAAAAAAATCAAACCTTTATGCAATATAAAAATAAAAGAAAATTTAAGTTTAAATATAAATGACTTTCTATAGGTGATCTTATCTAATTTAGATTTAATGTCTGCCCACCCATCATGCATCAAATTTTTATTAATTTACTCACTCAAAAACTGTACCTTTTTAATTTCTTTTTATTCAAAAAGTTTTGTAATCAATTTTATTGGATACAGCGAAACGATAAGGAATTACAGTTTATATGTATATGTAGGGTGGGTGGGTGGCCTCTATCCCACCCTTCAATCAGTATAACATCATCAAAAATTGTTTGAAAAGTTTGTTTCAATAAATCTATTATAATTTGCAATGATATGTTTATTTACGTTTTAAAACTTTTAATTAAAACCCTCACTTATGTTTTACTGATTGGAAGGTGGGTTAGAGATCACACATCCATCCTACATATACATAATAACTTTAAATACTAATTGTTGATGGATTCTACATTTTATTACTTTCCCTATATAGAAATATAGTTTTCAAAAAAAATATAGGGAAGGTACTATGATGGCCACATCACCATTTTTTTGTTCAATTCTTTTATTATTGTTTATGTCAGCATAATAATACTCACCATCAGTAGATTTTAATCATTTAGGTAATATTTTGACCATTGACAGCTTACTTATACTCATTTCGTATGAGAAGTTTAATATCAGTGTCAAAATTTTTGAAATTAATTATAATATGTTTACAGGAGGCTATTGTACATTTTATCCAGACCGTTTAGAGTCTCAAACCGACCACTTGAGTCCACTACAGAGTTGGGCACCAGAACTGCGTTACTTTACTCAACTCCGCGAACGCCCAATCGTTGAAGGAAAATGTGATGTAGTTATAGATAAACCTACTTTTATTTTAAAAATAGACGCAAGTACGTTATTCTAAAATAATAGAATTCTGATTCAAAGCTATTCATTTGTGACGTGTTTTCCAGCAGTAAACATGTACCACCACTTCTGTGATTTCCTCAACCTGTACGCCTCCCAGCACTTGAACGCCACCGCCTTCGACGCGTTCACGACTGACGTGCACATTCTGGTGTGGGAGTCCTTCACCTACAATTCGGCATTTAGGTCGACCTTCGAGGCTTTCACGCAACACCCCATCTGGGACCTGAAGACGTTCCGCGGCGAGACGGTGTGCTTTAAAAATGTGATATTCCCGTTGTTGCCGCGGATGATTTTCGGCCTTTACTACAACACCCCGATTATTTACGGGTGCGAGAGGAGCGGACTGTTTCACGCCTTTTCCAAACATATTTTACACCGTCTCAGGATTCCTATCGTGGAGAGGACTGATGATAAAATAAGGGTTACTCTATTATCCCGTGATACTAAGTATAGAAGAATTTTGAACGAGAAGGAACTCGTCGCAGCTTTAGAGGATGACGATGATTTCGAAGTTAGAAAGGTGGTATTCAATCGGGATATCAGTTTCAAGGAACAATTGGAGGTCAGCAGGAACACGGATATTTTAATTGGGATTCATGGAGCTGGATTGACACATCTATTGTTCATGCCGGATTGGGGAGCAGTTTTTGAATTGTAAGTAACAGTAGAGATGAAAAGGTATCTTTAACATCCTATACTAAATGTAGAATGAAATAAAGAACTATTTTCTATGTTTTTTACCACTGTATATATACAGGGTGTCCCAATTTCGATGCTCACCATTGGTATCTCTCCGTTATTAGAAGAGATAGAGTAAAATGGAGAATGTTTTGCAGAAATCGGTGCTCATAACAAATCCCATTTCAAATTCACCTTAACTTTTTTCAATTTTATGATATTTTGAAAAAAACCAAAATGTGACAATTTTAATTATCCTCAATAACTTGATAACAAGCAAAATATTAATAATAACGTAAATTAATCACTGATTGCTGCAAAACATTCCCCATTTAACCGTGGCTCTATCTCTTCTAATAACAGAGATACCAATAGTGAGCATCCGAATTGGGACACACTGTATCTCTTAAACATGTTAAATGTTGCGCTCAACACGCCTCCTAGTAGCGTTCCAAGAAAACTGTCACGATTCTACAAACGTAGAAAACAAAAGTTGCATTAAAAAGAAACATTTTCTATATTGACAATATGTAATGTATAAATTCGTTAACATATTTCATTATCATTTTAACTTCATGATGGTTGTGACCGTTACTAAGTGGTAATCCATATTTAAAGACATAGTAAGTGTTTTCATTTTAATTTTCTATTATTTATATCTATTTTAAAGATACAATTGTGAAGACGCCAACTGTTACATGGACTTATCCCGTCTGCGCGGTCTCAAGTATATAACATGGGAGGACCCTACTAAACTCGAACAAGAAGACGAAGGCACACATCCGGACGGAGGCGCACACGCCAAATTTACAAATTACTCGTTCGACGTTAAAGAATTCCTGAGGTTGGTGCGGAAGGCGAAAGACCACGTTAAAAATCATCCCGACTTCGAACGACACATGCAAGAAAACAACATGGAAGAGGCAGATTGTTCCAATTTCGGTACAATCGAACCGATCGATTACAACGACATCGAAGACCTGGAACTCATCGATGATATGGAGGCCGATTTAAATAAAAGCGATCCCGACGAGGATTCCGTTCCTAATAAAGTTAACATTGTTGACACCGTCTCGCACGACGAGCTGTAAGTGGCTATAATGAATTTAATATTAACGCTATTTTTAATTAACTCAATAATTGTGATAACACTTTTTACACTATTTTATATTATTATTATTTTTTTGGTATTGATTGGAGATGTTTACTATTTACTAAATTAACTTTTTTAAATTAAATAAATAATGAAAATTAAATATTCAATTTTTTTTTCGAATTTTAATTACCGTCATCATTTTGATTCCTTCTACGAAACATCAAACACTTCAACAAATCCATGAATCCTCCTTTGTGTTTCGAGCTTTCATTCGAGTGTTCACTGTTGGTTTTCTCTGGTTCTGTAGTGATCTCCACAGCTCCTGTAGGTACAGTCGGCTCCCACGAAGATAAGGGCAACATATATTCGTGTTCGATTTCGTTGTCGTCTTTTTTGTCGGTTTTTACGTTTTGTTTTGAGGGCATTACTAAGGTGACGAGGTTGACTAGCGATGGACTTTCCGCCAAGTGCGTTCCATCGCCCGGTATCGCTCTATCCTGCATGTCCCAGTTTTTCCCTACTTGGGTTCGGTACTGTGATCCTTCGCGCTTAACCCGGATCACGGTAATTTCGGAATCAGTTGGTCCCACGTTGTTGTAATCTGTTAACTTGAAGTCGTTGTTGTTTTCGCCCTCAATGTTACACATTGGCATATCGTCTAAAAAATTGTTAAATGGGTAAATGAACAAGCACATAGTAACGGTCGCTACCATCATTTTCATAGTTAAATGGATTTATTATATTAGTTTGTTAATGTTGTAATTGATCAGTGATAAATTATTTCGAGATATAATGATGGCTCTCCCAATGTATAATTTATTGCAATAGACTGGTAAAATACTATATTAATTCAATTGTTTTAAATGAAAAACCCTCGTTTATGTTATAGTAATTGGATGGTGGGATAGTGGCCACCCACCCACCCTACATATGCACTTAAACTTAAACCAGAATTTACTTATAGATTTCTTGATGTTAAAACTAAAATTACTGACCTATTTCACAAAAACAAAACCAAATATTGTGGTTTAGTTGTAAACGTATATGTAGGGTGGGTGGGTGGCCTCTATCCCACCTTCCAATCAGTAAAACTTACGACCTGGTTTTAAAGAAAAGAATTTAAAATATTAAAAATATTATAAAAAGGTTTTTGTATAAAATCAATATTTTTTTTCACCAAAACAATTTCTTTTTAATTAAAAACCCACGTTTATGTTATAGTAATTGGATGGTGGGATATTGGCCACCCACCCACCCTACATATGCACGTAAACTTAAACCACAATTTACTTATTCATTTCTTGATATTAAAACTAAAATTACTGACCTGATTCACAAAAACAAAACCAAATATTGTGGCTTAGATGTAAACGTATATGTAGGGTGGGTGGGTGGCCTCTAACCCACCCTCCAATCAGTAAAACATACGACAAGGTTTTAATGGAAGGAAATTAAAATATTAAAAGGTTTTTGTACAATTAAAATCAATAATTTTCTTCACTGAAACAATTTTTTTAAATGAAAAACCCTCGTTTATGTTATGGTAATTGAATGGTGGGATAGTGGTCACCGCCCACCCTACATATGCACGTAAACTTAAACCAGAATTTACTTTTAAATTTCTTGATATTAAAACAAAAATTGCTGACCTGTTTCACAAAAACAAAACCAAATATTGTGGTTTAGATGTAAATGTATATGTAGGTTGGGTGGGTGGCCTCTAACCCACCATCCAATCACTAAAACACGCGACAGAGATTTGAATGAAGGAAATTAAAGTATTAAAAAGTTTTTGCACAATTAAAATCAATAATTTTCTTCCCCAAATATTATTTTTAATTAAAAACCCTCGTTGATGTTATAGTAATTGGATGGTGGGATAGTGGCCACCCACCCACCCTACATATGCACCTAAACACAAACCAGAATTTACTTTTAAATTTCTTGATATTAAAACTAAAATTACTGACATGATTCACAAAAGCAAAACCAAATATTTTGGCTTAGATGTAAACGTATATGTAGGGTGGGTGGGTGGCCTCTAACCCACCTTCCAATCACTAAAACACGCGACAGAGATTTGAATGAAGGAAATTAAAGTATTAAAAAGTTTTTGCACAATTAAAATCAATTTTCTTCCCTAAATAATTATTTTTAATTAAAAACCCTCGTTTATGTTATAGTTATTGGATGGTGGGATAGTGGCCACCCACCCACCCTACATATGCACGTAAACTCAAACCAGAATTTACTTTTAAATTTCTTGATGTTAAAACTGAAATTACTGAACTATTTTACAAAAACAAATCAAATATTGTGGATTAGATGTAAACGTATATGTAGGGTGGGTGGGTGGCCTCTAACCCACCATCCAATCAGTAAAACATACAACAGAGTTTGAATAGAAAGAAATTAAAATATTAAAAGGGTTTTGTATAAATGAAATCAATAATTTTCTTCAACAAAACAGTTTTTTTAAATTAAAAACCCTCGTTTATGTTATAATAATTGGATGGTGGGATAGTGGACACCCACCCACCCTACATATGCTCATAAACTCAAACCAGAATTTACTTTTAAATTTTTTGATATTAAAACTTAAATTACTGACTTATTTCACAAAAACAAAACCAAATATTGTGGTTTAGATGTAAATGTATATGTAGGGTGGGTGGATGGCCTCTAACCCACCTTCCAATCAGTAAAACATACGACAGAGGTTTAATGGAAGGAAATTAAAATATTAAAAGGTTTTTGCACAATTAAAACCAATAATTTTTTTCACCAAAAGAGTTTTTTTAAGTAAAAACCCTTGTTTATGTTATGGTAATTGGATGGTGGGATAGTGGCCACCCACCCACCCTACATATACACTTAAACTAAAACCAGATTATACTTATAAATTTCTTGATATTAAAACTAATATTACTGACCTATTTCACAAAAACAAAACCAAATATTGTGGTTTAGATGTAAATGTATATGTAGGGTGGGTGGGTGGCCTCTAACCCACCTTCCAATCAGTAAAGCATACGACAGGGTTTTGAATGAAGGAAATTAAAGTATTAAAAAGTTTTTGCACAATTAAAATCAATAATTTTCTTCCTCAAATAATTATTTTTAATTAAAAACCCTCGTTGATGTTATAGTTATTGGATGGAGGGATAGTGGCCACCCACCCACCCTACATATGCACGTAAACTCAAACCAGAATTTACTTTTAAATTTCTTGATGTTAAAACTAAAATTACTGACCTATTTCACAAAAACAAAAGCAATTATTGTGGCTTAGATGTAAACGTATATGTAGGGTGGGTGGGTGGCCTCTAACCCACCATCCAATCAGTAAAACATACGACAGAGTTTTAATGGAAGGAAAATATAATATTAAAAAGTTTTTGCACAATTTAAATAAATTATTTTCTTAATCATGACATTTTTTTAATTGAAAGCCTGGCGTATGTTATACTAATAAAGGGTGGGTGGGTGACCTCTAACCCACCCTTCAAACAATAAAACACACAACAGAGTTTTAATGAAAAGAAATTAAAATGTTAAGATTTTTGCACAATTAAAATCAATATTTTTTTCATTAAAACAGTTTTTTTTTTAATTGAAATCCTCGCATATGTTGTAATAATTGGATGGTGGGATAGTGGCCACCCACCCACCCTACATATGCACTTAAACTTAAACCAGAATTTACTTATAGATTTCTTGATGTTAAAACTAAAATTACTGACTTATTTTACAAAAGCAAAACCAAATATTGTGGCTTAGATGTAAACGTATATGTAGAGTGGGTGGGTGGCCTCTAACCCACCTTCCAATCACTAAAACACGCGACAGAGATTTGAATGAAGGAAATTAAAGTATTTAAAAGTTTTTGCACAATTAAAATCAATAATTTTCTTCCTCAAATAATTATTTTTAATTAAAAACCCTCGTTGATGTTATAGTTATTGGATGGTGGGATAGTGGCCACCCACCCACCCTACATATGCACGTAAACTCAAACCAGAATTTACTTTTAAATTTCTTGATGTTAAAACTGAAATTACTGAAATATTTCTCAAAAACAAAACCAAATATTGTGGATTAGATGTAAACGTATATGTAGGGTGGGTGGGTGTCCTCTAACCCACCTTCCAATCAGTAAAACATACGACAGGGTTTTGAATGAAGGAAATTAAAGTATTAAAAAGTTTTTGCACAATTAAAATCAATAATTGTCTTCCTCAAATAATTATTTTTAATTAAAAACCCTCGTTGATGTTATAGTTATTGGATGGTGGGATAGTGGCCACCCACCCACCCTACATATGTACGTAAACTCAAACCAGAATTTACTTTTAAATTTCTTGACATTAAAACTAAAATTACTGACCTATTTCACAGAAACAAAACCAAATATTGTGGTTTACATGTAAACGTATATGTAGGGTGGGTGGTTGACCCCTAACCCACCTTCCAATCATTAAAACATACGACTTGGTTTTGAATGAAGGAAATTAAAGTATGTATTAAAACGTTTTTGCACAATTAAAATCAATAATTACTTATTTTATACCCTTCAAAACTGCTTCTTTTTGCAATATTTAAATAAATATAACTAATTACACACCTAACTTTAACCTTTGTCTTTCGGCCTGCAAAATATGTTTTCTTAATTGTTAATAATTACTTCACAATTTTCTATGGGCAGACATGCGAAATGAATGTATTTTTCAAGTGGAACTTAAGATTGTAATCAGTCTGCAACTCTTATTAAACTCTACTCAATGCGAATGGTTAGTCCTAGACTGTAATCAACACAAGACTTGTAGTTCCTACTTAAATAGGCACCCTGTTTTTGGGTCATACGTACGAGGATAGTTTTAAAAGTCCGAGAGATGGCACCATCGGCACGTATCAAGATCATGTTTAGTTAGTAGCATCTCTTGAATGAACGCACACCAAGTTTCAGCCATATTGGTCTATTTCTTTGTGTTTGGCATTTGAGTGAATCAAGAAGTCGATTGATTTTCAAGAAATGGACGAAAAAGAATTTCGTGTGGTGACTAAACATTATTTTATGAAAGGCAAAACGCTTCAGGAGACTAGAGAAGATGCTTGATAAACATTATGGTGACTCTGCACCTTCGATTAGAACAGTTTATAAGTGGTTTCAAAATTTTCGGACTGGCCATATGGGCACAAGTGACGCTGAAGGTTCTGGACGGCCTGTGAAGGTTACGACTCCAGAAATCATTGATAAAATCCATGATATGGTGATGGATGACAGAAGAGTTAAGGTGCGTGAGATTGCTAGTGCTGCGTGCATCTATATTGAATGGGTACAGAATATTTTGCATAAACATTTGGACATGAGAAAGCTATCCGCAAGATGGGTGCCGCGATTGCTCACGCTTGACCAAAAATGGAATCGTGTGAAGTGTTGCAAAGATGGTTTGTAGTTGTTCCAGAAGAATCCGAAGGACTTTAAACGTCATTTCGTCACTGTGGATGAAACATGGATACATTACTATACTCCTGAGACCAAACAACAATCTAAACAATGGATTACCAAGGAGGAATATGCACCAAAAAAGGCGAAGAGCGTTCCTTCGGCCGGAAAGGTTATGGCGACTGTGTTTTGGGATTCGCAAGGGATAATCCTCATCAACTATCTGGAAAAGGGTAAAACTATTACAGGTAAATATTATGTATCCTTATTGGACCGTTTGAAAACCGAGCTTCCATCACGACATCGCACCAGCACACACCTCAGCAGTTGTGATCGCAAAATTAATGGAAAAATAGGATTCCAACTTGTTTCACATCCCTCCTATTCTCCAGACTTGGCTCCCTCGGACTATTATTTGTTCCCCAATTTGAAGAAATGGTTGGCGGGACAAAGATTTTATTCAAACGAGGAGGTGATTGCAGACACTAATTAATATTTTGCAGACATGGGCAAATCCTATTATTCGGAAGGGTTTAACAAACTAGAACATCGTTGGACGAAGTGTAGAAGCCTAAAAGGAGACTATGTCGAAAAATAAAAAAGGTTTACCCCAAACACGTTAGTAGTTTCTATTTTTGCACGGACTTTTCAAAAGCCCCTCGTATAAGCGGTGGGCCAATTTGGTGGTAGTACGCCATAGTTTCCGTATCCGTAGCACGAATTTTTTTTGTGTTTCCTCCTGCTTAATTACGACCGTTGGACATTTGGAGCAATAAGTAGCTATTAATTGGGTTGTTCGTTGTACTTGAATATGTTGATATGTGTCGTTTACTCAAATTAATAGCTATGATTAAAAAATCGAAAGTAAAGTATGAAGATGAAGACATGTAAATAAATATAAAAGTAAATAAATTACAATATTACCGCAGACATCATCAGTAGGCTGCGTCGGCGTCGAATACGCGTACCTTACGTTGGCGTTCTGCTGCAGCGTCGGCTTCAAATTGTTGATCAGAATGTCGTACTGTCCGCTCTCGATCTTCGCGTTGATTACATCCTCGATCTGCTTGTGAGACTCGTCGTACCCGTCCATGTTAACACACTTAAATTTTGAATTCAAAATGCGGCCCCCTTTTAAGACATTGTCAGCGCGTAAAAAGGAAAAAAACAAATTTTGTTTTCGCCACATTTACCAACTGAAAAAAAAGGTAAGTAAACAAATTGTAAAATAATAATAATAATAGCTTTAAGAATATAAATTATTATTAAATTATCAATTGGTTTTTAAAATTATATAAAACGTAGCGTAATGATTTAAATTTTTAAATTATTGCACGAGAGAGTTGGTGGCGACATCTGTGAATGTAAAGAAAAAAAAAGGCGCGGATTTTAATTAATCAACAGATTGTAAAATAATAATAGATTTAAGATTATTAATTAATTATTAAATTATCAATTGGTTTTTAAAATAAATTATAATGTAGCGTAATGATACATTTTTAAATTATTGTACGAGAGAATTAGTGGCGACATCTGTGAATGTTAAGCAAAAAAAAGGCGCGCGGAGTTTAAATTTCGAAATAGTCTTGATAAATTTGTAAATGTTTAATAAACTACGACTACACCGAGAAAAAAGGTATATATCAATAATAATAAATTAGAGGAATAGTAACCGGAAAGGTATTTATATTAATGCGAGTATTTTTTTTTTAATAATGCATACATATGAGTTTTTAATTACAATAATCTCAATTATAGAATGTTTAAATTTTGAATGAAAACCTTTCTACATAATTGTTATTTAAAAATATTAATTAATCCTCCTCACAGGGTTATTATTAAAGTTTATTTTCATAGAATTATTAATGTTTAGGATTGAGGTTATGTCATGATTTAAATTCCTCGATTAAACATAATCAGCAATTAATTGCCAAATTAATAAACGAAGAATTAATATAACAGAATAGTCAGTAAGTAAATAATTAGAGAGAGCTTCAGTAGCAACAATCCCAACCAAATTTAATTGGGCAATAGTGGAAGATTAATAAGTGTAAACTCAAGCCTTTCCATGTATATTCAAAATTGTTATGTTTTATTTAACAAGGATATAAATAAATACTACTACTAGTTAATTGAATTATTAATATCGTGTAATTGCAAAAATCATATCTCAATGGCCACACTCGACCGATGAGCATTGTATTTGGTCGAGTGAAAGAACACAAGATATCGTGAACTCCACTTTCAGGATCTATGTTTCAAATTTTAAAGTGATTTAGTGTTTATGTATATAATTTTATATGCTTTATAATAGATATAGTATAATAATAAAACTGGAAATGAATAAAACAAATATTTTTTTTTTAATATAAACAATGAAATATATTTTTATTTAGCAGTACATTTTTATCTTTACAATTTATACACATTTCACATAAACATAATAATATTCAAGCGTTGTACATTAATTAACACCGTTGCACGTAAAATATAAAAATAAAAAAAACGATCCAGAAAATAATACTATTAGAATTTGGTTAACTGATAAACGTATCACAAACTTTATTTATTACATAACACAATTAAATGCGACCACTAGAGAGAGGTGTGTGTGTGTGCGCCTATGTCCTATACGCAGTGAGGCACGCAAGCGATCACTAAAATACATACAATAACTTGCGCCTACCTAAAATTTTACACGTTGAATAACCAGCCACGTTTCGTTTCGATAATTTAACACCTAGCTGATGTAAATTAATTTCTATCGTTTCCCTCATACGTTATGTCTTTATTATTATTTAATTTTGCTCTCAGCAGTTAGATCCGTACGATACATTAGTTCCCTGTTTAGCACGAGATGATGGTGATGATGATGATGGAGAAGGGAGGGTGCGGATTGTGTGAAATTAAAAACTCGTATAAAACCGGTTGTGCATCATGTGCCTAATGTCTACAGATATCGGTAAATGTCAGGAGTTCCAAGAAGTCCTAAAACAAAAGAAATTAATTGAACAGTTTCGTGTTGTAAATTGTCATGTTTGCGATAACAAATTTAAAAACTGGTTGACTCTTATTTACTGGACTATTTATACAGGGTGACTGACGAAAAACCTTTGGTGCTGTATCTCGCTTATTTTTGATCCGATTTGAATAAATAAAACCTCAAATTATATGATTTTTAAAAAACTTTAATATGAACTGTACTGATATTTTTTCTTGCATCCAGTTTTTGACAAAAGACGATCAACTTTTTTTTTCAAATTGCACTGTATATATATTTTGTACTGATCCGCAAGGAGATTTTTTTCTGAATCTAAATTTGTAAACGATTTTATCCATTCATCAAATCAAAATTGAGAAATTGAGGATTAAAAAAAAATTAAAAATCAAATACCCATAGTAAACAATATACAGAGCCTATTCCAAATGTCAAAAGTGACAGTGTCAGTCATTGGTACAATACTGCAATGATTTTTAATAATTTCATAATAAAAATGTTGCAAGATTTCAAAAACTGAAAAACGATTTCTGTAGAAGCACAAAATTCTAGTACAGTGTTTGAAATATTGCAACATTTTAATTATGAAATAATTAAAAATCGTTGCAGTATTGTATCAATGGCTGTCACTGTCACTTTTGACATTTAAAATAGGGTCTGTATATTGTTTACAATGGATACTTGACTTTTTATTTATTTTTTTAATCCTCAATTTCTCGACTTAAGTTTGATGGATGGATAAATTTGTCTACAATTTTATATTCAGAAAAAAATCTCCTTGCGAATCAATAAAAATATATATACAGTGCAATTTAAAAAAAAATGTTGATCGTATTTTGTCAAAAACTGGGTGTGAGAAAAAATAACAGTTCAGATCCTATTAAAGTCTTTTAAAAATGGTTTAATTTGATGTTTTATTTATTAAAATCGGATAAAAAATAAGCGAGATATAGCACCAAAAGTTTTTCGTCAGTCACCCTGTATATTGTTGCTGTACTTCCACCAGGGAACAAATTATTATTATTATCATTCATCATTATTCTGATAATTATCGAATTTAATCCAAACTATTAGTCACTAAATAAAACAATTGTGTGTTATCAAAAAAACGTTTTATTTATAAAGTTAAAAAGTTTTATTGATAAATAAATAAAACCCTCTTCGATTAGCAGCTTGTAATGAATAATAAAGAATAAAATAGCTCAGTCCGGACACTTTCATTGACAATACTCATCGTTTTTATGTTTAAAAAAGTCATCTACTTCATTAGCTTAACATTTTTCAAGCACACGGCTATATTCTTTATAAAACGATCTGACCTGATTAGATCAGCAAATACTATTTTAAAACTGTGTGTAAACTGTACTCAAAAATATCAATTATAAAAAGCTTTCGATCATTACAGTCACCTTCAATTGTTTAAACTATGTTGAATGCTTTATAAAAAAAACTTAAATTAATTTAAACTAGTTGATTTCTCACTTAGATCGTTTTTAAATAAAACATCAAAACGTACCACCAAGTAAACGTATAAACAAGTGAAATTAAACTAAACTAAAGCAGCCCCCACACGATCAATATATTGCACAATAATTGACATTGTACAATAATATTGAGCGTTTTTAGAGCACATTAAAAGATTGCGCAATATATTGAGTCAATCAAAAACAGTTTGTTTTTTATTGTGCAGTCTAATAAATATTGCCTCGTCTGTTGATAATATTGAGCAATACTAGTTCAGTTCTGTGTTAACAGTGTTGTAATAAGCATCTACCATGGCTACTAAAGGAAAAGATGATGAAAGAAAATTCATTTCACCTGTTAACTATTTTATTGAGCAATAATATTGCACTGTGTGGGTTGGCCAATTAATACAAAATGCTCTACAATATATCGACGTAAATCTTGATCGTGTATGGGCTGCTTAAGAGTTTTAAAAAACATTTTGATGTTTGAGTTTGTTAATTTATTACTTTCTGCATTTTTAATTTTAAAAATTAATATCAACACTGATTAATGAAAAATGGATCATATTTTCTTTAATAAATCAATAATGACGTTTTTTTTGTTTGTAGAAAATAATAATATTTTATGTGTGTTTTTTTATAAATAAATTTAATGTAATATTATTATTATAATATGAAAGGAACAATTTAAAAATGTATTAAACAAACTTACGTCTTTATTTACTCAGCATACACAATGTACAAAAAAATTAATATTATAAAATAAATTAAGTTTATATCTGTGGTGGAGGGGTGTGAAATACGTATTTACCTGAATAACGACAGGTTACTTTCGGTTGCTCGGAAGTAAGCGTACAGGCCGACGAGGATGGTAGCCGTCGCGAACAGTATTCCATACTTGTTCCTGTAGTGCAGCAACAGCCACCTCGGTATGATCCCTATCCAAGCCGACTTGTTCCTGTTGAGCCGGTTCTTTATCCTCCTCTCCTCCCTCTCCCTTCTCTCCGCTCTAAAAACACAATGTAAAATCAAACAGCACCACCGAGAGCGGCAGGAAGGAGATGATGATAGAGTTGTTACGGGTAATCGACACACATTTACGAAAATAATATGGTTTATTACAAAAAGCGTAAATACATGGCACAAATTAATAATAAAAAAAAATGACTAGATGTGCTAAGGCCTACTCTACGTTAAGCATGCTTGGACTTTCCACTCGTCAGAGTGTAAATACCAAATAATCTAAAGTAAAAGCTCAGCCTGAACAGTTTCCTAAAAAGCACCGCCACCTTGCGGAAAGCAAAGATCAGGTTAATGTATACGTACTCTCGTTTCAGTCTGTTTTTAACGTCTTGTTCGATTTTCTCCGGTGGGTGTTTCTCGTACAGTGTCAGCGCCCTCTTTAGGACGGCCTCGAAATCCAGCCGGTCGGGGATGACGGAGAGGAGGCAGTGCAGCATGGCCATGTCGCAACCCACCTCGAACATCTCAGCGCGGCGTTCTATCACCAGTGAGGCGGCCACGTAGATGGGCATCAGCGGTGGCGAGGCCAGGAAGAAATCGTACAGTCGAACCACGTCTTTATATCGATTCAACGAGTGTCCGAACCAGGTTAGGTACCAGGGCAGGGCGAACATTGTACCCAACATTGCGCTGTAATAAATTCACATACAGGAAATTATAATTTTTAAACGATCCACACTCACCTGTCCATTAAATCGTGTAATTCTTTATCCACCTTCTGTATAATCGGATAAATATAATTAAGCCTGTAAGAAGTTTTTTCCATCGTAGGTTCCATGCACTCGTGCAAATGATCTGTGCTTAATCGTTCCATTATCCTAAAAGATACTGTCTCGCCGACGACTAGAAGAAATGTAATTGCTACATCGTGATAGCCCTAAAAAACAACATGTTTTACTAAATTATTAAATAGTAGATAATAAAAATACTTAATGACTTGTATGTATAATAAGTTTTAATCTTTTAAATACAAGTCATTAAGTATTTTTATTGTATATTAAAATGTATAACGGTGTAGATGCCTCGTGAATCAACGATAAATAGTAGATATATTTAATTGAACTCACCTGATAATACCGAAGATTTGGATACTTCATTATTACCCTTAAGATAAGAACTGTTAGTTGATCTTGTAAAGCTAATCTCTGTTTGTAAGGAATGCCTGTGAAAATAGAGAGTTGTAAACGCTGCAAACGTTTTTTTTTAATTGTTTATGTATGTATTACTGATGAAAAGGTTTCAATTTAAATTACACTTTATGCGCGTATTAATAAAATAATAGCTGACCTGGGGGGAAGCGTTTTAGTGACCTGTTTACGTCCAGAACGACTTGGTTGTATTCGCTGTGGAGTGAGAGGTCGGCTAGTGATGGTACGTGTTCTGCATCTGAGGGATCCACTTCTAGTAGAAGTGGCCATATTTTCCTACGTAAATTATCTGTAAAGTAAAAAAATTATACAGATAATAACACAAATATGGTAAGGAGAGTTTAGAATAAATAAATAATTACATTTTCATTAGGCCACTGAAAATAGAAATAAGAATTGAGAAAAAGAGAGAGGAGAGTGAGGAGCAAGAAGAGGAATAGAGAGAGCTGGATAAAGGTGATGAGTGGGGGGTGAGAGAGACAAGAGACGCTGTAAGAAGTTAGGTGGGATAGATAGATATCTATCTATCTAGGTGGGGTAAGGTGAGGCCAATAGAATAGTTGGAGGATGGAGAATCTAAGAACTTGTAAAAACAGAAATGTGGAGGTTACCAAAGAGTGGGAGAAGGAAGAGTCAGGCGGAGGTGGTGCAGAGAAATATAAGAAAGAGATAGGGAATCCGGGAGTCGTAAGGAAAATAGGAGGAAAGGAAGAGATAGTAGACTTCACAGAGGTGGAAGTAAAAGGAGTTTTCGAGGATTGAAGGCAGAAATTTGGAAGGAAATATAACGTGAAGGAAAGAAAAGGTTCAGGTATATATATTAAGAGGGAAGAAGGATATCCCGGGATCGTTGAAGGTAGGGACAATATGCCCTATCCATAAGGGATGAAAGATGAAAACTATAGAGGGTGACGGTGATGAACACCGGGATTAAGTTAGGGATAATGATACTGAAGAACAGGCTGGAGAAGGGGATGGAGAAAAGGCAATTGATGCGAGAAACGCAGGGGGTTTTAGGAAAGGAAGTGGAATGAAAAACCAGATCTTTACTCTAAGGGTAGAGCTTACGATGAAAGAAAGAGGGAGCACGATTGCGGTTTTTCTGCATCTGAAAGCAACATATGACTCAATATCAAGCGAGAGATTGATATAGTATCTAAGAAAGGGAGGAATGAGTATGGGAATGATATATTGAGTTCATAACGAAGAAACGTGGGGTGTGGCGAGAGTGGTGGTGAATGAAAAATAGAGGTGACAGTGCGAGAGTCACATATGATCTATGGGATGAGAGGATAGAGGAACAGGAGGTTTTAAAGATTTGGGAACAGTAGTGGTTCTCAAAACAGATCGCTTGAGGAAACGAATGGGAAGTGCGTATGGAGTGAAGAAATAAGGTGAGTGGCTGGGTATGAAGCTGTGTGGATTGGACGAGGGAAGATTAGTGAAAGAGGTACGGTACGGAAGGGATGCATAGACGCAGGGGAGGGTAGATGGAGAGCATAAAAGGGGAGAATGTATGAGAGGGTGCGTTTGTCAGAGGGGATGAGTGCATGAAAAGGCAAAAGAGGTGATGGGGCATCAGAGGGGGACAAGGATTGAATACAGCAGTTTTTGAAAGATTTCGTTTTTTCCTTACAATTTTTAATCCGTTTTCTTAAATCAATCAATTATTTCTTTACAAATAAAAAGCTTTTTAACTTTGTTTGTATAACTTTGACTTTATTTAGTGACTATAGTTTCGACACATTTAACTTGTCATTATCAAACTAGAAGTACTAACTTCTCATCTAAGATGTTTTATGCAAATATTATATTTTCAGTACGATTGCAATTGTTTTTTTGTTTTGATCTTCTCTAAATAATTTTTTTGATCAATTTTAACTGTTCTTAACAAATTTGAATTATTTTTTTTATTTCTTTTGTATACAGGGTGACTGACGAAAAACCTTTGGTGCTGTATCTCACTTATTTTTTATCCGATTTTAATAAATAAAACATTAAATTAAACCATTTTTAAAAGACTTTAATATGAACTGTACTGATATTTTTTCTCGCACCCAGTTTTTGGCAAAATACGATCAACATTTTTTTTTTAATTGCACTGTATATATATTTTTATTGATTCGCAAGGAGATTTTTTTCTGAATATAAAATTGTAGACAAATTTATCCATACATCAAACTTAAGTCGAGAAATTGAGGATTAAAAAAATAAATAAAAAGTCAAGTATCCATTGTAAACAATATACAGACCCTATTTTAAATGTCAAAAGTGACAGTGACAGCCATTGATACAATACTGCAACGATTTTTAATAATTTCATAATTAAAATGTTGCAATATTTCAAACACTGTACTAGAATTTTGTGCTTCTACAGAAATCGTTTTTCAGTTTTTGAAATCTTGCAACATTTTTATTATGAAATTATTAAAAATCATTGCAGTATTGTACCAATAACTGACACTGTCACTTTTGACATTTGGAATAGGCTCTGTATATTGTTTACTATGGGTATTTGATTTTTAATTTTTTTTAAATTCTCAATTTCTCGACTTTGGTTTGATGAATGGATAAAATCGTTTACAAATTTAGATTCAGAAAAAAATCTCCTTGCGGATCAGTACAAAATATATATACAGTGCAATTTGGAAAAAAAAAGTTGATCGTCTTTTGTCAAAAACTGGACGCAAGAAAAAATATCAGTACAGTTCATATTAAAGTCTTTTAAAAATCATTTAATTTGATGTTTTATTTATTCAAATCGGATCAAAAATAAGCGAGATACAGCACCAAAGGTTTTTCGTCAGTCACCCTGTATCTTAACGCTTTTATTATTATTTGTTCTTGGTAAATTTCAATTCGTTTTTGTTTTTATAAAATTTCACCAATTTTACATGATTTTTTTTAAATCTTAATTATTTTTTGTTGGGCAATTTTTTTTAATTGTATGTTTTTATATTTCTACTGTTTTCAGCTTATTATTTTCAAATGCATTTTCTCTCAGAAAGTTTTTTTCAAATGTCTTAACATTTTTTTTATTTCAACTGTTTTTTTTCTAAAAATATTTTAATTATTTTAGAAAAGTTCGTAGGGTTTTTACGCAAATTTTCAAATGTTACGGTTTTTAACAATTTTTTATTCTACTTTTTATAAAATGGTTTCTTTCTTTCATCTATTTTTGTTGTTTGTTTCCATAAATTTCAATTGATTTTTTTTTTGTAAATTTTCTCTTATTTTATGCAAATATTTTGTTTTCAATAGACTTGGTATTGTTTTTTTTTAATTACCTTTTTAGAAAGTTTTCAGCTACTTTAAAACAAATTTTCAATTTGTTACAATTTAAAAAAATACATATTTTTCAGTTTTCAATTGACTTTTTAGAAATATGTAATTATTTTGTTTCACTTGTTTTTTTTCTTCTGAAATTTTTTTATGCAATTTCTTTCAGAAAGTTTTTTCAATTTAAACAAATTTTTAATTTTTTTGTTCCAACTATTTATTTTTGCTGAGAGTATTTTAATTATTTTAGAAAAGTTTGTACAGGTTTTACGCAAATTTTCAAATGTTTTTATCAAATTTTCAAATGTGTTTATCAAATATCAAAATAATTTTTTTGTCTGAAATTGTAATTTTTAATTTTTTTTTAATTCTTGCACATAACAAGTAGTTTTTGAATTTTATATTGATTTTATTCAGTTAATAAAAATTTCATAAGTAAAATTTAAGCGATGTTTTACTGATTAGAGGGTGGGATAGTGGCCACCCACCCACCCTGCGTTTACATTTTAACATAAACTAAAACAGCGACGATGCTTTTGTATAATTTCAATTTTAGGTTTTGTTTTATTTGAAACTTAACGGCAATTATTAATTTAAATTACCATATATATGTAGGGTGGGTGGGTGGCCTCTATCCCACCCTTTAATTTTTTAAATATTCTCGAGGGTTCCTTCAAAAATTCTTATACACAACAAGTAATTAATTGATTAAATTTTACATTGATTTTATTTAGTTAATAAAAAATTTTATAAGTAAAACTGAAGCGATGTTTTACTGATTGGAGGGTGGGATAATAAATTAAAAAATAAAATTTAAACTGTTTTTTTTTCATCTATTTTGTTTCCTTAAATTTCAATTGTATTTTTTTGAGCATTTTCTTTCCTTAAATTTCAATTGTATTTTTTTGAGCATTTTCTTTTGTTTTAGGCAAATATTTTGTTAATCAGAAGTGCAATTGTTTTTCTTTTAAATTTATGTCTGCATTCTTCTTAATCAATTTTTTTTGTGTAATTTTAACTGTTTTTAACAAATTTAAAGTGTTATTTTTTGAAAATTTTATCCATTTTGTATTTCTTAACGATTTTATTATTTGTTTGTTTGTTCTTGGCAAATTTCTTTTAATTAGTTTTTAGTTTTTGTAAAATTTCTAGAAAATATTTTAAATTTTAATTATTTTTTTATTTGGAATTTTTTTTCTCAATTGCATTTTTTTATTATCTCCACTGTTTTTGGCCTATTTCTAATTTCTTTTTTAGCTACTTTAAAACAGATTTTAAATTTGCTGTAATTTAAAAAAAAGAAACATATTTTTCAGAAAGTTTTTCTTTTTAGAATTTTTAATTTTCATTTGTTTTTTTTTTTTTTTCGTTTCATTTGGTTTTTTTCTTCTGAGAATATTTTTCTTTCATAAAGCTTTTTCAGTTTAAACAAATTTTTATTTTGTTTTGTTTCAACTGTTCTTTCTTTTGCTGAGAATATTTTAATTATTTTAAAAAAGTTTCAAATGTCTTAACAAATTTTAATTATTTTTTTTTTCTAAAATTCAATTTTCTATGAAGTATGTAATTATTTTGTTGGCAAAATTTTAGAAAGTTTTTTCAGCTACTTTAAAGCAGATTTGTTGCAATTAAAAAAACAGTTTTTAGAAAGTTTTCAATTGTCTTTTTAGAAATTTTAATTTATTTATTTTGATTATGAGTTTTATTTTGAATTATCAAAATGTATCTCTAAGTAAAAGCCTCCACAATTTACTTATTTTGAATATTTTCTTTTTTTGAGAATATTTAAATGCAAATTCTTTCAGAAAGTTTTTTCAATTGTGTTTAAACGAATTTTTAATTTTTTTGTTTCAACTGAGAATATTGTTAATCATTTTAGAAAAGTTTGTACGGTTTTTACGCAAATTTTCAATTGTTTCAACTGTTTTCAATAAATATTAATTATCTTGTTTAGTATAGTTTTATTTTTTATGTTTTTGTCTTCATAAGGTTATTTATACTTTTCTTAAGTAAATCTCAATGATTATTTCCAACTACATATTTAGTTTTATTTATTTATTATTTTTAACTTTCCACAATTTAATCGTTTTTTTTCTCGTTTTGTAAAAGTTGTATTGTTTAAAACAAATCAATTGTAATTAACATATTTTCAATTGCTTCTTTATTGCAATTTTTTAAATCAATTATTCCTTTTTTTGAAATAGTTCAACTGATTTTTTTAATAAAATAATGTATTTATTTATTAATTCATTAACAATGAAGATATAATTGAAATTATTAGTCATTGTTTTTTTCTTAAAGTTTTTACTGTTTTTTCCCATTACAAATTTCAATAGTTTTTGTAAGCAATTCATCTGGTTCTTTTTATACAGATTTTCAATTATTTTTTCCCTGTTTTAAATGAGTTTCTTATAAATATAATTAATATCGAAACCTGACACTATTTCAATTTGTATGTAATTTCTTACGACACCTGTGAAATTCAATTTAGTTTCTTTGTTTTCTCTTGCAATGTTGATCGATACAAAACCAATAATTTTCGTAAATCAAATGACTATTAATTTCAACTGTTTTTTTTTAATGCATTTCTTGCAATTGTCTTTCAATAAAAATTATTTTTGTTATTTAAACCTTTTTAAATAAAACTCATAACATTCTTTAATAATACTTGATTAGAAGTTAATAAAACAATTGGTGTTTAACCTCCAATTAATATAAAAATATCTCAACACGGGTTAAGTGAGTATTTAATTCATCGTTTAATAATACTTGTTTTCAAAAACTATAGTAACAAGTTTGGATAAAGAAGTGATACCAAAAAAGGTTATGAGTTTTATTTTGAATTATAAAAATGTACCTCAAAGTAAAAGCCTCCACAATTTACCTATTTTCATTGTTTTCAACTGTTTATATTATAGACCAATTTAAATAAATATTTGTGTAAAAATTGCGGCTGGTCAGAACCCCACCCACCCTACATATATTTTTGAAATTACAGTTCAAATACTACTTTTGAATATTGGAAAACCATCAATTGTAAAACTGCTGGTAGTTTTTGAAAACCAAACCTGTGACAGTGATTAATAAAGTAAATATATGTAGGGTGGGTGGGTGTCCCCCATCCCACCCTCCAATCAATAAAACATATGTGAGGGTTTTAATTTATAATGTTTAAATACGAAGAAAATGTTTGTATAATTATTTCATAAATATTGGTTTAGAATTTGTTTTTCTTGATAAACCGTCGTTTATTAAGTAGTTATTGGAGGGTAGGATAGAGGCCACCCTCCCACCCTACATATATTTTTTTAATTACAGTTCAAATACTACTTTTAAATTTTGGAAAAATTTCTGTTGTAAAACTGCTGGTGATTATTTGGAAACCAAACCTGTAACAGTGATTATAGTAATAAATATATGTAGGGTGGGTGGGTGGCCCCTATTTCACCCTCTAGTCAATAAAACATACACCAGGGTGTTACTGAATAATTTTTTGATGCGTTAAAAACGGTTGTTTTAATTATTCCATGAATATTTTCTTAAAATTTTTGTTTTCTTGTCAAAAATCTCGCTTATAATGTAATAATTGGAGGGTAGGTTAGTGGCCACCCACCCACTCTATATATATTTTTTAAATTATAATTTAAATACATCTTTTAAATTTTCAAAAAACATCACTTGTAAAACTGCTGGTGTTTTTTTGAAACCAAACCTGTAACAGTGATTATAGTAATAAATACAGGGTGAGTTTTTTTCGATGTTCTCTATGGGGATCTCGGAAACTATAAGAGATAGAGAAACGGTTAAATGAGGAAAGAAGTGTAGATTTACGAGATGAATAAAATTCCACTTTCAAAGTTTTCAAAAAAGTCAAGGGTAACTAGATATTTTGAAAAAAGTAAAAAGTGTCAATTTTTTCAAATCAATATATCTCGGTTATTATAACAGATAGAAAAAAAATTGTAAAGGACAAAGTTTTAGATAATTTTATGCAAATTAATAAAAAATAATCAGAAAATTTGTATCGCCATTATTTTCCGAGATATGACGCAAACTTACATTTTTTTAAATGGAAACCATATTGGCTATGACCTCATTCAAAAGGTAATTTTTTTCTCTTTAATCCAATATGGCATACGACATAGTTATTTCTAAAAATGAGTGAGTTATAGTCATTTTAAATTTTATTATAAATAAGAAATGGGTAGCCATGAAAAAGGTGAAAGTAAAACAATTGCAGTTGTTTATAATAATAGCAATATTGTAATTATTAGTTTTACAGAGATAAACTAAAATGAAACATCAGCATAAAGTAATTCTGTAATTATCAATATATCAATGGGAGAGAAATTTTAATATGGTCAAAGAGTCCACTATTAAAATACTATTATGACATAAATTATATCTTTTTAAAATTGAATGTATGCCTTTTTGACTATTCTCATGTAAATACAATTAAAAGTTTCAATAACAACTAGTTTATGATCCTCTACGGATTGATATGATTTTTCATATACTTTGTTTTTTACATAACCCCACAGAAAAATTCTAAAACGTGCAGATTGGGAGATCTAGGTGGCCCTGGGATTGATTTATTTCTTCCCACTTATGAGTTACGAAAAGCATCATTTAAATAATTTGTAAAGCCAACATGTTATGAGGTGGAGCACCGTCATTTTGGAACCATTTTAATCTTGCTTGTAATGATAAATTTAAACAATCGAGTGTATCTTCAAATGTTTTTTGAAGAAAATGAAAGTAATCAGTTTCACTTAGTGAGCTTTCAAAAATATATGGACTAAGAATTATTAATCCAAACACACCATGGATTAAACCCAAATTTAATTTGTAGTTTTCTCTGTGAAACTTCTCGTGGATTCTCTTAAGTTCATCTATGTTCATTGTGGCGATTAAAAATACCACAATTAGTGAATCAATCTGTTTATAATATTTTTGTAAGAAACGTATTATCCTCTTGACAAATGGGTTTATACCACATGCAGAAGGCCATTTGATAATTACAAAATTATTATTCTTATGTTGGTTTTTCATTTTTATTTAACTTTGTAGAACTAATAATTACAATATTGCTGATATTATAAACAACTGCAATTGTTTTACTTTCATCTTTTTCATGGCTACCCATTTTTTATTTATAATAAAATTTAAAATGACTATAACTCACTTATTTTTAGAAATAACTATGTCGTATGTCATATTGGATTAAAGAGAAAAAAATTACCTTTTGAATGAGGCCATAGCCAACTATGGTTTCCATTTAAAAAAATGTAAGTTTGCATCATATCTCGGAAAATAATGGCGATAAAAATTTTCTGATTATTTTTTATTAATCTACATAAAATTATCTAAAACTTTGTCCTTCACAGTTTGTTTCTATCTGTTATAATAACCGAGATATATTGATTTGAAAAAATTGACACTTTTTACTTTTTTCAAAATATCTAGTTACCCTTGACTTTTTTGAAAACTTTGAAAGTGGAATTTTATTCGTCTCGTAAATCTACACTTCTTTCCCCATTTAACCGTCTCTCTATCTCTCATAGTTTCCGAGATCCCCATAGAGAACATCGAAAAAACTCACCCTATATATGTAAGGTGGGTAAAGAGTGTGTAAATTAATAAAAATTACATAATACTCATAATCAATTTAGTTATTAACTATACCATGCAGGTATTAATGTATTCATTTCACCTTGAATATTTTCTAATCAGTAGCAATGAACAGTTGCATAATTTTCTGATAAAATTATGAATATGATGAAATTAAACTCAATAACTTTTTTTTTACTACTTTATTTATAAAGTTACAAGTGACTATAGTTTCCATTAATAATCTATTGGTCAAAACTATAATTAGTACAAATATATTGGTAAAACAAAGTTAATGAATATAATTTCATCCAAAAATGATTAATAGTTGTTTAAAGTTTATGATGTCATCGCTATTCAAAACAATTTTTTTATACTGTTGATAAATATTCTCCTTTTTTTTCAATCTACACAATTATTATCAACAATTATGATTTAATTTCAGCTGATAAATAAATAATAATTTCATTATCTACATAAATATTTCAACATAATCACACTTCAATTAATTTTTATACATAATTTAAAACACTGTTCTATTTACTACTATCGACAAATTGTTTAAATCTAATCATAATCAAAGAAAAAAAAATTGAGAAAATTTATTGTAAAATTTAAATACACATTGTGTTTGAGTGTTTGATGATTAATTAAATATAATATTGATTTTTAACTAAATGCCTCGTAAATCAGTTCATAAATAAACATTGTAATCAATATTTAGAAAATAATTTACTTTCAAAAATATGATTTTATGAATATAATCAGTTGATAGTAAATAATAAATTAATTAGTATTTTAAAATGATTACTACAGAACTACTAACAGAGAAATTAAAAATTAAAAACCCCTTCAGTTTTAACATTTAAATATATTACATCATCTACAGAATAATGAATTCGGGACTGAAACATCACAGGTCAAACGATATTAACATAATATTAATATATATACACATATATTGTAATAATTATTTTATATAGTTGGTGTAGTGTTAGCTTCCTTGAATTCGTATTTCTTTGGGGTTTGATGGTCAGGCACAGGACCACACATTCCTGTGCCCGACCATCAAACACCAAAGAAATTATTTTATATATTATTCACAATTACTTTCACTTCATGTTAAAATAATTGGAAAGTAACAATTTAACTAATAATTTGAAAACACGAAAACATTTCGTATTTATTAATTATCAATACGTCAATACTTACAATTTTTTAATATTATAAATTACTCACCGTTTACAAAACCGAACTCCTCGATAGCCAACTTCCTCCACGTCTGCAGGGAAGTGCCTAAATCATCAAGCTGCGTTTCTATCCGCACCCGCTTCAGCCTTTCTCCTTCAGTCTCGACCACTTTAAAAAAAAAAAAACGAAATATATTATTAACAATTTCGTGAGTGAGTCATTGATGTGCACTTTTACCTTCATCGAATTTTAATTCGCTCCTGTTGTCTTCGTTGTCAGAGGTCGACTCTGAAATCTTGCAGTCCTGCGTCAGGCAGGAATCGCTCTCCTCGCCCATGATGGAATTGTTTCGGTGTTGTTCACCTGCAGCACGGTTGATCGGTTATTGCGCCGGGCACAATTTCATCGCTGCTAATATCAAAACACGGTCTTTTTAACCTTACGCTCTAAAACGTCAGTCGGATCAGCTGTGAGTGTCAGTCGTGTTGCCAACGTGAGGATGTTTTATGCGCGCCCGATTTTCGATCACCGCGCCGTTATCTGATTGAATTCATTATGATAATAGACGGATTTTCTATTTTTTTGCTGTGATTCATCGAGATAATGTGTTTTACGGTCTATTTGTGCGGATGCGAACGTTTGGGGGAATTGCGTCATGTTGGCTAACCTAGATTAAGGTGCTGTATTTACGCGTAAGGCGGTAATGGAATTTAAGATTTTTAAGGCGAGTTCACATAAGGTGATTTTATTGATATACGTGTATTTATGATGTGCTTGTTAAATTGATTTGCATAATACATTAAGTTAATGATGAATGAAAAAAAATATAATGGATATAGTAAAATTTTAATTTAAAATTCTATAATTGGGTACAGTTTATTTTTCATAGAACAAAACAATGTTTTTTTATTATACGAGGGCCATGCAGAAAGTAGTACCAGTTCGGAAATACAAAAAAATTATATTTACAAATATTAATGTCTTATTTGTAAAGAACATACCTTAAACTACTTTTCTACATAGTCAACTCGCAAATTTAAATATTTGTCATAACGTGTGAGGAGTTTTTGTATCCCAGTATAGAAATTTGTTATTGAGTTACGTTAAGATATGATTAAAACTTAACAATTGACAGATGACAGTTAACAGTTTACAATTTGACAAAGGGCAATTGACAGTAATCAATAGATAATTATTTAACGAACAATTAACAGTTGACAGCAAACAATTCATAAATAGCAGATGGCAGTCAGTCAATTAACTATAACTGTTAACTGTAGGCATATAACAGGATAATAATTAATTTGTAGGTGATAGTTAAGAATAACATTTGAATGACAGGTGACAAATAACAGTTGATAGTTAATAACGATGATAATGGTAATAATTAATGTATAATTGTCAGCTGACAATTAACAATTGACATTTTATAGATAATAGACGACAGTTAACATTTGATATGTAAGTAAACATATGACAGACGATAGATCACACTGACGACAGTAGAGAGTTGATAGCTAACACTTGAGGAATGACAATTAAAATTGTGTACTTGATAGTTAACAGTTGATAATTGATAGATGATACATGACAAATAATAGTCAATAGTTGACAATTAACATATGACAAATTAATGTTGATAACTGACACCTGACAATCGATACATGATTGATGACAAATGACAGTTAACAATTGAGAATTGATGGATTACAGATGACAATTTAATTGTAATCAAACAACAGGCACGTGGCGAATTTCTATAAATTGAAGTTATTTAACTTATTAACAGATGACAATTGATATTGACCAAAGTAAAATTGACAGTTGAGAGTTACAACTCAAAATTGACATATACATATACAGTTAATCACAAAATTAACAAATGGCAGTTATTAATTGGTGAATGACAAGAGACAATTAACATTTGACAATAAACAGACTTAATAATTGACTATTGACATATGGCAGTTAGCGATAATTGAGAAATGACAGTTAATAATTGATATGTGACAGTTAACAATAGATAACTGATAAATGACTTTTGACAGATAATACTTGTTGGCAATTAACAATTAGTAGTTGACAGTTTGACAGCTAACAATGGATAATAAAACAAACATCACAGTCAATAACAGCGAGACGTAATTTGCACACAGACACATGAAATACAACTGAACATGTTAGCATACATTCGGCGTCTACTCAATTCGCCAACGCTCCGCACGGTGCAAACGGGTACTACTTTTCTACCATCCCTCGTATAAAATAAAATAAATCGTATTTAGTATTCCACAAACAAATATTTAAGTATGTTTGAATTATTACTATGAAGGTTAATGCAAACAAAAGCTCTCTTTCATCTACTTTCAATTTTTATTCGATAAACTAACCTTTTCTTTCACGTATTATATTATTTACAATTCTATAAGGGATTAAAATGGCAAGACAAAAAATCACATTCAGAGTATTTTTTAGGTGGGGCACAGCAACAATACAGAGGATTGCATCAGTGATGTTCACACGATAACTTAAATAGTAATAAAATTAAATGTTGTTCGATAAGCAACATCAATAAATTAAAATTAAATTTTAAAATTATTAACAGTATTAAAAATTAAACTAAAATCATTGATTGAAATATTATACAATATTTCAATCAACGCTAAAATCTCGCAATGTTAAATTGTATAATTTATAACATTAACGTTGCGTGATAATAAATACATGGTTTTAATTAAATAATTAAAAAAATATAATATTTGTTCCAACAAACACATACACTCTGTGCTCAAAATAATATTTAACTTATTTAATTGCACTTAATAATGGTTCGAAAATCGATATTAATTAGAAGGAAATTATTGATTGAAATATTTCAACAGTATAAGCTTATTTTTCCTTTCTATTTTAATCAATATCAATTTGAACATAAACAATTGTTAAATCTTATTGTTCCACCACCATCATCTTTAAAACCATTTTAATTAATGCACAACAGTAATTCCACTTTTTATCATGCAATTTTATACTAATAAAATTTATAAATATTGATCAGATCAAACGATAAGACTATAACAACATACTTATAAATAAAAATTTGAACTTATTGTACGAATTCGGAAATTCGAAATACGTTAATTTACCGAAATTAGTTACTTATAAGTACTTGATCGTTCCATTCGAAGACGTTGAGAAGGTAGCGTATTCTTTTTCAATTAAACTATTTTAATAAATTAATTTATCACAGGATGCTAGAAGATCGAAAGCCTTAGGGTTCGTTCACGTGGCTTAATATATACGATAGGGTCATGGGGTGAGAGAGGATGGACATGTGGTCGACCTTAGGCAACGGGGCGTAGTGTATTTGTTGGGATTGCATCTTTTTCCAGTGCAGGCAGCCTTCCAGAGACCTACGGTTCACCGTGCCGTCGCCGTCTCCGTTAACTAGTGTGGGCGTACCGTCTAACCAAGTTCCAGGCTTATAATACAACCTAAAATATGGTAAAGTTAATAAATAGTATATTAAACGAATTAATCTCTTAAAACAGTTTTGTATTAATTAGATTATTAATTAATAAAATAGTTGATTAAAACGTTCGGTTTTGTTTCTTCTCTGACTAGTTTTGATTATGTTTCATTCTCAAGGGGATATGTTGCAAAATTTACAAAGTTGTTTCTATTGATACAGTTTAAAGTCAGTTAATTTTATTTGAATCTGTGTAAATTGGGGCAAGTTTAAGGAACAGTATGGTGGTGACCGTTATTATGTTATTCACAAAAACGTGGAAAATCGTGTTTTTTTTTTCATTCTACACGGGACAAGTTTGTTTGATTTTATACATATCTCCTTGAAAATGAAATATAGTCAAAATTAGTTGGAAAGAATAGAAACAAGTAAACCAATCTATTAAACATTAATTATTGTTCCCTGTCAACAACAGTCAAGGACCGGTTTTGATCTATTGGTGATTATCCACTCATAGGGATCTAGTGCAACATTTAGACAATAGATGGCACTTTTATGGTAATATCTTAATCAATCCAATTAAATATTGTTATTGTATTTGTAATTAACGGTATTACTCTACCTTTCTACAGTTGGTACACTGATTCCGTACAAACAGTGGACTTCCACTCCTGGAGCTGTAAAATTCATGGTGTAGGGTTTTGTGTCTTTATACATTTCCCATCCATCCATGTATTGTAGGTCACTATAAATAATTATAATTATATAGTACTTTGGAGTAATTAAAAAACCTTTGATCAATAATTTAAGAACATGCAAGCTTTCCTATTTTATAAAAAAAATGATATAGCTTATAAACAAACATAATTTTAATAACGCTTACTAAGGAAAGTATGATGGCCACTTCACCATTTTTTATGTTTCTTTACATTTTACAACTTTTAAATTAAAACCCTCATTTATGATTTACTGATTAGAGGGTGGGATAGAAGTCACCCACCCATTCTACATATACATGATAACTTTAAATACTAATCATTGATGATTTTAGTTTAGAGTTTGAATATAAATGATCTTCTTTAGCTAATCTTATATAATTTAGATTTAAAGTCTGC
Organism: Ontholestes murinus; assembly: GCA_963969525.1. Lineage (NCBI taxonomy): Eukaryota > Metazoa > Arthropoda > Insecta > Coleoptera > Staphylinidae > Ontholestes > Ontholestes murinus. The sequence goes on along the minus strand of OZ018389.1, from coordinate 84,392,635 downwards.
CCACCCATCATGGATAAAATTTTTGTTAATTTACTCACTCAAAAATTTTAGTTTTGAATTTGTTTTTTTATACAAAAAGTTTTGTAATTAATTTCACTCCAAACTGCGAGACGATCAGTAATTGAAATTTATATGTATATGTAGGGTGGGTGGGCGGCCTCTATCCCACCCTCCAATCAGTAAATCATCATCAAAAATTATTTGAAAAATTTGAATAAATCTCTAAAAATTGCAATTATTTTGTGTTTATTTTTATTTTACAACTTTTAATTAAAACCTTTGCTTATGTTTTCCTGATTGGAAGGTGTGATAGAGGCCACCCACCCACCCTACATATACATAGTAACTTCAATTGCACCGTTGACGATTTTGCTGCTAAAAACAGTAAAACCCTTTATATAATAAAAAATAAAATAAAATCAAAATTTCAGTTTAAATATAAATGACTTTCTGCCCACCCATCATGCATCAAATTTTTACTAATTTATTCACTCAAAAATTTTACCTTTTTAATTATTTTTTCATTCAAAGAGTTTTTGTAATTAATTTCATTGGATACAGCAAGACGAGAAGGAATTAAAGTTTATATGTATATGTAAGGTGGGTGGGTGGCCTCTATCCCACCCTCCAATCAGTAAAATATTAGCGAGGGTTTTAGTTATTATTTATTCATAATTGCTGATAAATTTTAAATGCTTATTATAAAATTTTCCAAGAAATTCACGCCAATTTTAAGGAAAGTTGTTGAAATTGTACAAATCATTTTGTTGGCTTGAAAATTTTATAAAAACAATTGCCATCGATTTGAAATTTAGTAAATTCACTCCAAATACATACAGAATTAACAGTATTGAAACAATTTAAACACTTATAATAAAATTTTTCAAGAAACTCACGAGAATTTTAAGAAACCTTGTTGAATCTGTAAATCATTTTGTTGGCGGCTTAAAAAAAATATAAAAACAATTGCAATCGATGTGAAATTTAGTAAATTTACACAAAATACACACAGAATTGATACTGTTGAAAAATTACAAACGCTTATTATAAAACTTTTCAAGAAATTCACTTCAATTTTAAGGAAAGTTGTTGAAATTGCAAAAATCATTTTGTTGGCTTGAACATTTTATAAAAACAATTGCCATCAATTTGAAATTTAGTAAATTTACTCAAAACACATACAGAATTAACACTGAAGAAAAATTACAAAATCTTATTATAAAGTTTTCCAAGAAATTCACATTAATTTTAAGGAACTGTTGAAATTGTAATGATCATTTTGTTGGCTTGAAAAAAAAATAAAAACAACTGTATTGGTTTGAAATTTAGAGAATTTACTCAAACCACGTACAGAATTAATACTGTTGAGAAATTTCAAATGCTTATTATAAAATTTTTTAAGAAATTCACGTTAATTTTAGGGAAAGAAAATATACAGAATTAACACTGATGAAAAATTACAAACGATTATAAAAATTTTCAAGAAACTCGCGAGAATTTTAAGAAACGTTTTTGAAATTGTAAAAATCATTTTGGTGGCTTGAAAAGATTATAAAAACAATTGCCATCGATTTGAAATTTAGTAGGTTTACTCAAAACACATACAGAATTAACACTGATAAAAAAATTCAAATGCTTCTTGTAAAATTTTTCAAGAAACTAACAAGAATTTTAAGAAATGTTGAAATTGTAAAAATCATTTTGGTGGCTTGAAAAAAAATATAAAAACAATTGCCATCGATTTGAAATTTAGTCAATTTACTCAAAACACATACAGAATTAACACTGAAGAAAAATTACAAACGCTTATTAAAAATTTTCCAAAAAATTCACATCAATTTTAAGGAAATGTTAAAATTGTAAAAATCATTTTGGTGGCTTGAAAAGATTATAAAAACTATTGCCATCGATTTGAAATTTAATGTACTTACTCAAAACACATATAGAATTAACACTGAAGAAAAATTTTGAACACTTACTCAAAACACATACAGAATTAACAATGTTGAAAAATTTTAAATGCTTATTTTAAAAGTTTCAAAGAAATTCATGTCAATAAATATAAAAGACCTTCTATAGCTAATCTTATCTAAGCTTGATTTAAAGCCTTTCCATATAATATCATGTATATAATTTTTATTAATTTACACACTCAAAAATTTTACTTTGTCAATTTTCTTTCATTCAAATTTTGTAAATAAAGTTATTGCAAACTGGGAGGCGATCAGTAATTAAAGTTAATTTGTATATGTAGGGTGGGTGGGTGGCCTCTAACCCACCCTCCAATCACTAAAACATAAGCAAGGGTTTTAATTAAAAGTTGTAAAACGTAAATAAATATAACATAATAGATTTATTCAAACAAATTTTGAAATTTAAGAAATTTTGATTAATAAGACATAACTTTCAAAACAAAAGTTAAAGAGAATGAAAAACTGAACAAGTTTTATTAAAACATGTTTTTCATAAAGTTCTTAATAATTTTGACATTTTTTGCCTATTGCTAATAAACTATAGGAGTTTAATTAAAATATATAAGAAGTAAATGTAAAGAATTTAAAATTGAGCAAATTATTACAAATAGCCTTTTTGCGTAAACATCATAGTTTTTGAGAAAAAAATAGGAAAGTATTATCTTTTTTTTTCAATGCAGAAATTATTCCTTAATAGTAATAATACCTGAAATATTCCTTGAGATTTGTTAAAGTGTAATTCTTCTTCTCGGTTTGCACCAGCACTTCATCGGGCTTCCAGAAAAACGTCGAGGGGAGCAGCCAGGCCAAGCTGGGATTCGTGATTTGCTCTTGTTTCATCACGCTGGACCTAAGGACGTACGATCCCAGATCATCACCTGAAAATATGAAAAAATGATTTTTTGCACAAATCACACCTGACCTTTGTAAGAGGTCGGATTTACCACTGTTAAGGGAAATTAATTAATCAACATGTGTAAAATATAATAAGAATGCAATATGTTAGGGACGACTGTTCCCTTCAAGGGTCTGGTCAATGATTTGATCACCCTTGGCAAACTCAATCCAGATCCCTTCAAAGGTTACAAAGAGAATGTACATAATATTCAAATTAGGAGAAGTAAAACTCTTGTTATGGTCAGTTATCTGAAAATAAATAAATGGAACATAACAAGAGTTTTACTTCTCCTAATTTGAAAATTTGGTTCCATCAAGAGAGTAGCAGAACAAGTATCGATTATATTAAGTACATAATATTTATAAAAATTTGTAAGACAGCCCGGAGTGGTTAGGGAGTGACAAAGTAAAATTTCCAAGAAAATACATATCTGTTGAGCAGATGCCTGTTACGAAGGGATGGTCCGCTTTCTCCTCTATGGGCACCAAGAGGCTTAAAGGCGACTGCAGGTCGCAACAATGGTAATGGCATAAAGTTCGATCAGCCAAGATATACAAAAATAATTGTTTGAATTATCTATGGAATTAATCAATTAATTTCTACTACAATATTAAATTCAGCCAAGATATTTTAAATCTGGTCAATAAAATTGGTGAATTTAATGCTTTTTTAACCAATCATAAATAAGAATAATGATAAGAAAGTTGGGTAAACTTTTACGTCATTAATTCTAATCAAACTACTGATACACCAACAGTTAAATTAATCTAATTACGAAAAGAAACTCATAGTATTTTAATTTTTTCATTTTGTTTCTTTGTACAGTTTTTTTTTTTTATACAGGGTGAGTTTTTTTCGATGTTCTCTATGGGGATCTCGGAAACTATAAGAGATAGAGAAACGGTTAAATGGGGAAAGAAGTATAGATTTACGAGACGAATAAAATTCCACTTTCAAAGTTTTCAAAAAAGTCAAGGGTAACTAGATATTTTGAAAAAAGTGTCAACTGCAATTGTTTTACTGTCTTCTTTTTCATGGCTACCCATTTTTTATTTATAATAAAATTAAAAATGACGATAACGCACTTATTTTCAGAAATAACTATGTCGTTTGTTATATTGGATTAAACAGAAAAAAATTACCTTTTGAATGAGGCCATAGCCAACTATGGTTTTTTATTTAAAAAATGTAAGTTTGCATCATATCTCGGAAAATAATGGTGATAAAAATTTTCTGATTATTTTTTATTAATCTACATAAAATTATCTAAAACTTTGTCCTTTACAGTTTTTGCCTATCTGTTATAATAACCGAGATATATTGATTTGAAAAAATTGACACTTTACTTTTTTCAAAATATCTAGTTACCCTTGACTTTTTTGAAAACTTTGAAAGTGGAATTTTATTCGTTTCGTAAATCTACACTTCTTTCCCCATTTAACCGTTTCTCTATCTCTTATAGTTTCCAAGATCCCCATAGAGAACATCTAAAAAAACTCGCCCTGTATAAGAATATTGGAACTCGATAATATAATTATGTATTTATTATTTAACTCGATTTATTTCTTTTGATTTTTTGTCTATCACATTAACTTACAGTGTTTGTATTGTTATTTAAAATGTTTTAATGAGATTCAATGATTTATTTTACTCAATTTATTTCTCTTAAATTAATTTAGAGATTTCTCTTATATTTTAGAGATTTGTCTTATTTTTAAACTGTACATATTGAGTAAATAGTTTGTAGTTATCATATGAAATTTCCATTATAAATGTAATTTGTTGCAAATAGAAATATATATTATTATTAGAAGAGTTTCAATGACTTATTATTTTACTCATTGAATTTCTTTCAGTTTTTCTATTGTGACTTACATATTACATTTAAAAATCAAAGTTGATAATGACCGTCAAAAGTCAAAACTTAAGTCGTCTGTGTTGTAATATATTCATATATTAAATAAATTATAGTGGTTAAAACATAGTAAGTGTTTTATTCAGTGTTCATAATGGTTAACACTTACCGATAGCGTAAACTTTGATGGCTTTCATAGAACCACCCCAAACTGCGCTCAGTGTAATAATGGATTTTATAAACTTGTCCTTCCAGATCTGTGTCTGTAAGTTAAGGAAAAATAGTGACATGGGGCCGCCCATCGAATGCGCCAGCAGAATAACTGGGGTATTACCGTTCTCGTAGTAAGTGTCTTCCACCAATTTTTTCAGTTTCACAAAATAATCGAAATTCTCATCTAAAAAACAATAATAAAAAATATTAGCTAATAAAATGTATTGAAGTCCTTTACAATGTACTTATTAGTTAATTTTCTACAACATAAAGGACTTTATTAAATTAAACTTCGTGGTTAATTAAAAAAATTAATTTTAAACTATTTCAAAATTTGATTAATAAATTATATGATTTATAATGGTTTTAATAAATTTATTCTTAATTAAATTCTTTAATTATTTATTTGAATTTATTATTTTATACTCACTAGGTGCTTTTCTAAAATCGAACGGAGCCCCTTTGATAGTCTTATTTCTCACGTACCCTATACTGACTAGAGCGGTTGCGATGGTGTTAAAATAGGACCCCGTAGTCGCATGACTAGGATCCAACCATTCCACAGTCTCCGACCCTCCAAATCCCGGTATCCTGGTCTCCACACCGGCGACATTACTCGTCGTCCTCGTCTTGTTATCGTACACCAGCCTGATGTTATCAATCCAGCAGTCTATAACAATCGGCACCAGCAATTCCATGTTCAGCCATATATTGAAAAAGTCCTTGGTGGTCTTCTCGCATATGTAGTGCACCGTCTGGGTTTTATTGAGCCTGGCCTCGACCTGCGAACCTCCATCGCCTGGCACTAAAATCACCGGATTTAAACCGCACACCGCGGTGGTGATGGTGAGTGTGAAGATGAAAAGAATCCGAAGGTTATGTTTATTGTTCATTCCGTCCGAGAGGATGATTAGAAATAAAAGTTGCGGGAGTGCGAGTGTATCGTGTTACTCTTAACAGTGTGTGAAACGAGCGGTGCTAATTTGGAAATGGATTTATTTCTCAGTGTTTTTCACTTTGAAACGTAATCCAGCGCGCATGCGTTTGTTGTCCGATGCTGCCTTGCGCGTGTATTTAATAACGCAAGATGTTTTTATTATCAAAACGATAATAATTTTTAAAAAACATCTAATGACGGTCGAATCGATTACAAAATGCTTGCGTTAATATTTGATTTAGAAATAACCATCACATATTTTTACTTTCCCTATACACGTAGTATATAGGGGGAGTATTGTTTTCGTGATTTTTTTTTGAAAAATTTTTTTTGCGGAAATATCCGTTTTGGGACTCCCTGACCCCAAAACACTAATTTCTGGAAAAAAAAATTCTGTGTCTGTGTGTGTGTGTGTCTGTCTGTCTGTGTGTCTGTCGGTGGGCGCTGTATCTCAAAAACGAATAATCTGTCTGAGATGAAACTTCAAACTTAAGGTTTTATCGTTAAAAACTGGAACTGAAAAGCTTTTGGTAAACATTCATAGACCGGAAGTGGATGTTTACTCGAGGCGTTTTTTTGTTTTTTCGTTTTATTTTTCTAAATATGAAAAATTTTAAAAAAACGGTTCAAATAAAAGTTAAAGGCAATAAAAAACTGAACAAGTTTTAGTCGAACATATTTTTCATAAAATTCTTAACTTTTGAGAAAAAAAATAAAAATTGAAAATTTTGATATTTTTTGCCAATTGCTAATAAACTGTTGGAGTTACATAAAATTTATATAACAAATAATTGTAGAGAATTCAAAACTGCACAAATTATAAAGAGTAACATTTTTGCATAAACCTCATAGTTTTCGAGTAAAATATAGGGAAAGTACTATGATGGCCACATCACCATTTTATAGTATAGTGATGGTATTATTATTATTTAACAATTAAGAAATAAAAATGTGCAAATAACAAACACATTATCGTGGCTGAACAAATAAAAATATCAAACAGGATAAAAAAATGATTCACGTTGACCCTCAGATGATGAACTCAACCATTTATAATAACGATAATTATGTGTTTTGAGTTAATAAAACGTGCATGTTTTTATCGTTACGCATCGTTAGTATACTGGGATTAAATATATTTTAAAAAAATGTATAGACGTGTGTGTACAATTTCTTAATTTCATAATCCATCAAAAATAATTCCATAATTATATTTAAACAGATCAAATGTGGCACAATAAACTTAGATTATAAATTAAGTGAATTGTGATTAACGCCATTAGAAATTCTTCTGCGTGCCTAAAAATATATACACGTGTGTGTAAATTTCTTAATTTAATGATTTATCAAAAATAAATTTAGTCTGATCAAATGTGACACAATAAACTTAGATTATAAATTATGTGAACTGTAATTGTGATTAACACAATTAGAAATTCTTCTGCGCACCTACAAAGATAAGATTTGGCCAATGTTCAAACAGTCTAAATTTTAGATAAGACAAACAAAGACTCGTCTTGAAAAATATTTGCTTAGTAACTGCGACTTTTCACTGTTGTGAAGATAAATAGGTAAGGATGAATTTTAATGTAATCATGTAATATTTTAATGATCCTAAACAATACATATTTATTGTCCTTTAGAAGTAAATAATAATTTTAAATTATTCATCTAAGTAAACTTTTAAATATTTTTTTAACATATTTAATTTAATGTGATTATTAAGTACTTGCTTATAATTAATTAATTATTAATGTGACCCATTACGAAAATACAAAACATGGACGAAATTACAGGCAACCAAATATACACGTTTTTACTCTAATAATAAAGTATAACTGGTTGTTACTTTAAGAAGAAATTTTGTTGAAAAGAATAAAATATGCGTCGTGTATTTCAAAAAATTACTACCGTTGATCTATCCCAATAATTTTTTCACTCGTCCTAACTTTACCTATTCAAATAAACGATTTACTAACCTAGCGTACTTTTGACCTATACCAATTAATAATTTATTGCCCTAGCGTACTCTTGACCTACCCCAATACAATATTCATTGTCCTAGCGTACTCTTGAGCTACCCTAATGAATTGTTCGTTGTTCTAATAAATACATTAAACTAAATCCCTGGTTTTAGCTATTTTATATAATTTCTTCAATAACGGTGCTACAATTAAAAAAAACGAAAAGTCTGAATGTAAAAGAAGTTTAAATGTATATGTAGGGTGGGTGGGTGGCCACTATCCCACCCTCCAGTTTCTTAAATATACGCGAGAGTTTTGTTGAATGCACTTTTAATACTAAACAGTTTCCACCTTATTTATTGTGCAAACCTGTTCCGTTTGCAATATCCTTTTCCAGAAATTGTTGACTGTAATTTTGTAATTGGAGGTTGGGATAGTGGCCACCCACCCACCCTACATATATATTTAAACTTCCAATACATTTAGACTTCTAGTTTCCTAAAAATTATAACAGTTTTACTGAAGAAATTATACATAAAAACTAAAATCAAAGATTTAACTTTAATACAGTTGCAAACTAAGAATAAATAGATTATATAGCAGATAGTTTGCGGAAAATCAAAATAGCAACAAAAAGAGAAATTCCACCACTAAAACTTATTTATAATTATTCTCCAAGTATATCAAAGCTAATTCCTTGATTTTAATTTCTCACATACTTCTTTCAGTAACATTGTTGTAGTTTTGAAGAAACTAAACGTCAGAAGGTAATAAAAGTAAATGTAGGGTGGGTGGGTAACCACTGTCACACCCTCCGGTTTTATAAACATTCACGACAGTTTTATTGAATGCACTTAAAAATGTTATGTACTTTATTTATTGTGCAGATATGTTTTATTTGCAATATTTTTTCCAGAAATCGTTGGCTGTGTTTTTATAATTGGAGGGTGGGACAGTGGCCACCCACCCACCCTACATATAAAATGAAATTCAAATCAAAACACTGATTTAATTTTTTAAATAAATTCAACACTAATATAGCAGATAGTTTGCGAAAAAAACAAAATAGCAACAAGGAGAGAAAAAAAAGAAATATGTGTAATGTGGGTGGAAAATCCCACCACTAAAACTTATTTATAATTATTCTCCAACTAGATCAAAGCTAATTCCTTGATTTTAATTTCTCGCATACTTTTTTCAGTAACACTGTTGTAGTTTTGAGGAAACTAAAAGTCAGAATGTTATAAAAGTTTAAATGTATATGTAGGGTGGGTGGGTGGCCACTATCCTACCCTCCAGTTTCTAAAGCATACTCAAGAGTTTTGATGAATGCACTTTTAATTTTAAACACTTATGAACTTTATTTATTGTGCAGAAAGTCAGTAATTTTCTTTTCCAGAAATCGTTGGCTGTGTTTTTTGAAATTGGACTGTGGGATAGTGGCCACACCCACTCTACATATTAATTGAAATTTAAACCAAACCACTGATTTAATTTTTCGCAATAACTTCAACTCAAATATTGCAGATAGATTATGAAAAATCGAAATAGCAACAAGGAGAGAAAGAAAATAATTATACGTAGGATGGGTGACTTCTATCGCACTTGAAATTCAAAACCTATATGTGAGAAATTAACCAAATTCGCAGTTACAAACATATTTTTTTTAATAAAATAAATAGTATTAAACCATTGATAATGGTCACTTTGTGTCCGAAAATATATATTTGGTATTTCAAATAAACTGTGTGAAGAAAGGTTTTTAGTGCTTTATTTTATAATCAAGTTTATCTTCACGTAACTCATCCAATTAATTTACTATATTTTTTTTAAATTTTCAAAATCTCTATTTTATTATAAAATAACTTGTCACTTTCTCCACAGTGAGAAACTGAGAAACAAGTTATTTTATATTGCATCATCTTCACGTAACTTATCAATCAACACTCTAATTTATTCTTTAGCTCTTTTTTGTTAAAACAAAAAATCTATTTATACTCAGTTTGCAACTATATAAAAGTTACATCTTTGATTTTAGTTTTATGTATATTTTCTTCAGTAAAAGTGGCTTAGTACTTAGGAAACTAGAAGTCTAAATGTAATGGTAGTTTAAATGTATACAGGGTGAGTTTTTTTCGATGTTTTCTATGGGGATCTCGGAAACTATAAGAGATAGAGAAACGGTTAAATGGGGAAAGAAGTGTAGATTTACGAGACGAATAAAATTCAACTTTCAAAGTTTTCAAAAAAGTCAAGGGTAACTAGATATTTTGAAAAAAGTAAAAAGTGTCAATTTTTTCAAATCAATATATCTCGGTTATTATAACAGATAGAAAAAAACTGTATACGACAAAGTTTTAGATAATTTTATGTAGATTAATACAAAATAATCAGAAAATTTTTATCGCTATTATTTTCCGAGATATGATGCAAAATTACATTTTTTTTAAATGGAAACCATAGTTGGCTGTGGCCTCATTCAAAAGGTAATTTTTTTCTCTTTAATCCAATATGACATACGACATAGTTATTTCTAAAAATTAGTAAATTATAGTCATTTTAAATTTTATTATAAATAAAAAATGGGTAGCCATGAAAAAGGTGAAAGTAAAACAATTGCAGTTGTTTGCAATAATAGCAATGTTGTAATTATTAGTTCTACAAAGTTAAATAAAAATGAAAAACCAGCATAAGAATAATAATTTTGTAATTATCAAATGGCCTTCTGTATGTGATATAAACCCATTTATCAAGAGGATAATACGTTTCTTACAAAAATATTATGAACAGATGAATCGCGAATCACTAATTGTGGTATTTTTAATCGCCACAATGAACATGGATGAACTTAAGAGAATCCACGAGAAGTTTCACAGAGAAAACTACAAATTAAATTTGGGTTTAATCCATGGTGTGACTGGATTAATAATTTTCGGTCCATATATTTTTGAAAGCTCACTAAGTGAAACTGATTACTTTCATTTTCTTCAGAAAACATTTGAAGATACGCTCGATTGTTTAAATTTATCATTACAAGCAAGATTAAAATGGTTCCAATATGACGGTGCTCCACCTCATAACATGTTGGCTTTACAAATTATTTAAATGATGCTTTTCCTAACTCATAAGTGGGAAGAAATAAACCAATCCCAGGGCCACCTAGATCTCCCGATCTGCGCGATTTAGAATTTTTTCTGTGGGGTTATGTAAAAAATAAAGTATATGAAAAATCATATCAATCTGTGGAGGATCATAAACTAGTTGTTATTGAAACATTTAATTCAATTTACATGAGAATAGTCAAAAAGCCATAAATTCAATTTTAAAAAGATATAATTTATGTCATAATAGTATTAATAGTGGACTCTTTGACCATATTTTTTTTAAATTAAAATCTCTCTCCCATTGATATATTGATAATTACTTAATTACTTTATGCAGTTGTTTCATTTTTATTTATCTCTGTAAAACTAATAATTACAATATTGCCAATATTATAAACAACTGCAATTGTTTTACTTTCACCTTTTTCATGGCTACCCATTTTTTATTTATAATAAAATTTAAAATGACTATAACTCACTCATTTTTAGAAATAACTATGTCATATGCCATATTGGATTAAAGAGAAAAAAATAAACCTTTTGAATGAGGTCACAGCCAACTATGGTTTCCATTTAAAAAAATGTAAGTTTGCGTCATATCTCGGAAAATAATGGCGATAAAAATTTTCTGATTATTTTTTATTAATGTGCATAAAATTATCTAAAACTTTGTCCTTTACAGTTTTTTTCTATCTGTTATAATAACTGAGATATATTGATTTGAAAAAATTGACACTTTTTACTTTTTTCAAAATATCTAGTTACCCTTGACTTTTTTGAAAACTTTGAAAGTGGAATTTTATTCGTCTCGTAAATCTACACTTCTTTCCCCATTTAACCGTTTCTCTATCTCTTATAGTTTCCGAGATCCCCATAGAGAACATCGAAAAAAACTCACCCTGTATGTAGGTGGGTGGGTGGCCACTATCCCACCCTCCAGTTTCTAAAAAATTCGCGAGATTTTTATTGAAAACACTTTTAATACTAAACAGTTGTGCACTTTATTTATTGTGCAAACTTGTTTAGTTTGTAATATCCATTCCAATTGTTAGCAGTAATTTTATAATTGGAGGGTGGGATAGTGGCCACCCACCCACCTTACATATAAATTTAAATTTAAAGTGAATCACTGAAATAAATATCTAAATAAATTCAAAACTAACACAACTTTAGTTTTTAGGAATTAAATCCAAAATAGCAACAACGAAAAAAATAAAAGAAATATACATGGGGGAGTAGGTGACTCCTATCAAAATTTTTAATTCTAAGCGTATGAGGATTTTAGTAAATTTCCAATTATGTATTCATAAATACATTTCTCTTAATTTTCCATTATAATATTAAACAAAAACTTTATCCTGCATTTATATTAGCTAAAAATTTAAAATCAATTAAAAACTAATTTAACTTTGATATTCTACAAAACAACTGATATGCAAAAAGTAGAAACACAATGACGCAACGAAAAATTATTGATGAAAACAAGTTCTCGTCATAAATTATTTATCTGTTAAATTAAGCGATTGTGTAATTAATTAGAGGGTATTTTAGAGGCCTCCCGCCCACCCTACATATGCATGAACATTTTAGTTACAACAGTACTTAAATTCTTTTAAACAACAACAAAAATAACTTAATGTCAAAAAAAAGCAGTATTTACTTGTAGTTTCAAGAAATTTTAAACTACTGTTATAGTTTATATACATGTATATGTAGGGTGGGTGGGTGGCCACTATCCCTTCCAATTACAAAAACACAGCCAACGATTTCTGGAAACGAATATTGTAAATAAAACATTAATAAAGTACATAACTTTTTAACATTTAAAGAGCATTCATTAAAACTCTAGTGTATGTTTATGAATCTAGAGGGTGGGACAGTGGCCACCCACCCACCCTACATATACATTTACACTTTTATTAGATTCTGACTTTTAGTTTCTTCAAAACTACAACAGTGTTACTGAAACAAGTATATGAGAAATTAAAATCAAGGAATTAGCTTTGATGTAGTTGGTGAATAATTATAAACAAGTTTTAGTGTTGGGATTTGTCCACCCACATTACATATATTTCATTTATTTCTCTCTAATATATATTTCTCGTTTCTCGAAGCGATAGTTTGTGACGTACGACGGAAGATCCAACGAACAGAGTATAGACAACGATTTCTGAGAAGTAAATTAAGCAAACGAGCGATTCTTTCTTTCAATAATAATTATTAAAAATAAGTTGTTGTAATAAATTATTAATCCATTAAATTAAGCGATTGTGTAATTGATTGGAGGGTTTTTTAGTAATATTGCTATAGTTTTTAGAGAACTATGAAAGTATGAATGTAATAGAGGTTTTATTTATATGTAGAGTGGGTGGGTGGCCACTATCCCACCCTTCAGTTTCTAAAACAAATGCAATAGTTTTAATCAATGCACTGTTAATACTAGTTTGTTTATTCGAAGTCGTTTTTTTGTTATTTCGAATTTTCTTTAAAAAAAAGGCATAAACTCTTACAAAAATTAAGTTACCTTAAAATTATCAAATAAGTAATTGTACAGAATAATTAACTAGGTCAATTTAGATGTTATTATTTCAATTTTTTTCAAATTTAAATTTATTCAAGCCAAATAGATCTGCATATGATTTTTACAAGTTTTGTTAATTTTTTTTGACTTCTTATTAGCTAAATTGTTGCGAACAATGGTCAACATTTTAAGTTTGCAAGATTCTTCTTATAAATATTGCATTGTTTTAGTTCAAATTTTCATTAATTTCTTATATTTTATTCATGAAAACTTTATATCAAGGGAAAATTGTAGAGAGCAATAAAATGGGTAATTTATAGAGAGTAGGACTAAATTCGGGTTGAGTAATGTGAAGTGTTCTATATTATGATGAACGAAATAAAATTCCTTACTTCACTTATTATTATTAATAAGTGGGGTAAGGAATTTTATTTCGTTCATCATTATATATAGAATAAGATTTTAGTTAAAATGTAGGTTTTAGGAGTAATAAAGATAATGGCAATATTATTCTTAAATGATCATGAGTATAATCATTGTATATAAATATAAAGGATAATAAAATAGGAATTTCTAAAGAATAATCTTTCTGACTAAAGGTAGGAAAAGTAAACATTTTTTTAAAATTTATTTCTTAAGCGAATTTAGTTATTTTTACTAAAAAGTCGTTATTATTTTTATAAATTCTTGAAACAAAAAGGAACGTATGCATAATTACTTTAAATATCTCTTCGCTACAAACGGTGAAACGTGCTTAGAATCAGATTTGTCACTCTCGTCTTCCTCAGCGTTGTCCGAAGCTGCGTCACTCTCGCTGTCCTCCTCGGTTTCCTCAGCGCTTTCGTACAAGTCTCTATTGGGTTTCTTCTCCTTGTTGAGATTATTGTCGCTTCTAGAATGGAGCCGTTGTTGCTTCGTTTTCGAATTAATTGGAATACCTGTGCATAAAATTAGTTTCTAAGCAATACAATTACATTTTATATTAAAAACTGGTGATATGGCCATCATAATACTTTCCTTATTATTTTTGATGATGTTTCACTGATTGGAGGGTGGGATAGAGGCCACCCACCCACCCTACATATACATATAAACTTTAATTCCTCATCGTCTCGCGGTTTCCAATGAAATTAATTACAAAACTTTTTGAATAAAAAAGGATTTAAAAGGGTAAAATTTTTAAGTGAGGAAATTAATATAAATTTTACGCACAATGGGTGGGCAGACTTTAAATCTAAATTAGATAATATTAGCTATAGAAAGTCATTTATATTTAAACCGAAATTTCGATTTTGTCTTATTTTTTAATACATAAAGGGTTTGATTGTTTTAGCAGCAAAATCATCAACGATTAGCAATTATAGTTATAAAGTATATGTAGGGTGGGTGGGTTACCCTCTATCCCAACCTCAAATCCGTAAAACATAAGCGAGGGTTTTAATTATTGTAAAATGTAAAGAAACATATAAAATGGTGATGTGTATTTTCGACTAACCTAGTCATGTACTTATACTTACGTGTTATCTTAAATAAATTTTAATTAAAACAAAGTAATCGTGTCACCCTCTCCATTATTAAACAATTAATTTCATTATCTTGTATTAAAGACAATTTTAATTGTTAATTACCTGGATTCTTTTTCTTCGGAGTTGAAAATATCGATCCGAGAGATCCCAACGACTGTGAACTCCTGAACAACGGCCTTCTGGTAGCGTGGGGAATCGTGTCCGGTAGTCTCAACGCATTTTTGAAGTCCTTAAATAACATAACATAAGATTAATTTTGTAGCAATTTTCGGGTTATCGCTATAATGTGTAACTTTACCGTCTCCATGTCTCCTACGACCTTCTGAAACTCCTGAATGCATCGAATGAAAATAATAATTACGTGGGAAATCTATTTTAGGATTAAGTAAAAAATGATTCAAAATGAGACTTTGTTTTACCATGATAAAAGTGGTAACATAAAGTCTCCTTCCCTGCACAAAGTGTACGCCTCCACAATCAAACATTTATATGATTAATGTTTAAGAAAAACTGATGATATAATTTAGCTTTGGAATGTATTATCTTACCAACAAATTTAATGTGAAAATGGTTCATTAATGCAATAAATATTAAGAAGTTATATTTTGAAAAATCCTATCTACAAATAAATTATTAATGTAGTTCTATAGGAAATTGATTAACTTCATGATACATCTTGGAAATTTAAACAAAAACATGTTGGATACTTGAAGCCATAACTTTGTGATACATATTGATTAAGAAACCTTATCAGATGATAAATAAAACTGTACTTAATATCACACAATATTAACTGAATAAATTCCGTGTGTCATATTAAAAACGTACAGTTTTATTTATCACCTGATAAAGTTCCTTAAACAAAAACGTTTACTTTGTTGATATTACACTTTATATAAATAATCCTATAGGTGTTAAAGGAAAAATTTGGCTTACTTTTATAATTATACAATTATATTTATTATTATTATCAATATATACCTATTATCTTTCGGTGTAGACGTATAATAATAATATTGTTAATGTTTAATACATTAATACTTACTTCCAAGTCGCCATCTTCATCGATCGAATGTACGCTCTTGTAGGCCTCCGTTAGGTGCTCTAAAGCCTTCGCATGGTAACCGATTTCCGTGGAGATGAAGTCCAACAGAATGGCCTTGATATCGTGCAGCTTCTGGCGTTCGAAGGTGGTCACTTGCTCCTCCAGGTTGTGCATCGTGCGAGACACGTCTGCCGTCGCTTGTACCAATTCAGTCTCCGCTTGAACCTTTACAATAAGAAGAAGATAAATATATAAATGCAGCAACAATATAAAATTCAAAAAAGTTAATAATTAACGAATTATGATTTAAATGCTTAAATAAAACGATTAGTAATCCTTTTCACTGTACATTTCGTCGTTTCAAATAAACCAGTGAAGAAAAATAATTAATTAATAAATTAACCTGCACGTAAATCAAAACAAAATATCTTAATTTAATTGCTAATATTAAGATTAACGAGATTATCAGATTTTCAAATTTAGGGCATTTAAAATATTACATATGTTTCTTCACCTGAAGAAGCCATAGTGTGGCAAAACATATGTAGTGACTTAAAGAAATCAAATTTGAAAATATTACAGTCTCAGCTTAATATTAAATAAGGATCTTCAACGCCTCAAAACTCAATCGATTAATTTGCTCTTCCTGTTTAACAACTACCATGGATTTATGTTGTATATAATCATCATAACATAATTGAAGAAAGGGAAAAATTTTAACACTCTAACTGCAAAGATAAATAGTTGTTATCATCATAAAGGTAATTTTTTTTTTCAGAATAATAAACTTACAATTTGTTGACGGTTTCTAGGATTTCTATCCCTGACCCGATCCAGCTGTCTCTTCCGCAACACCTCCTTATCCCTGGCGATGAATATCTGCTTCACCTCTTCCCTGGCGTTCTTGCAGATGGACTCGTACTGTGAGAATTCGGCGATGACTTTCGCGTCGATGAACTGCACCCGTTTGTCGCCGTAGTCGCTGATGAGGGTGAGAGCCGCTGCGAACTTGGCCAGATTCTCGCTAAGGGACTTATTGATGACCTCCGTTTCGGAGAAGTTCATGACGGAGCTGGAGATGTCGTCGCCCTTGTCGCGGAGGCGAGCCGCCTTGCGGGAGTACGCTCCGAAGGCATGACAGAGGATTGCGAAGTTTTTCTCGACGGACGTTATCCTGTCCTGAATAAACTTCGCCTCGTATTCGCTACAAGAATAATTTACCAGAAATGAATTTAAGATTTAGTCCCACTGTAAACCTAAAAATAGTGATGTTGCCATCATAATACTTTCCCTATATTTTTTCTCGAAAACTATGAGGTTAAATTGTAAAAATTGTGAAACCAACCAAGTGCCTCATTGCAAACCACCCCTAATATTAAAAATGTGAACTACAGAGAAAAATAAGAAAAAAATAAACTGGATAAAAGATAAGAAGAAACAAATACTAAAAGATAGTGAAGATATAATAGGAAGATGGAAAGAATACTTTGAAGAATTATTAAATGGAAATAAAAGTGAAAGCGAACAGGAAGAAGAGCAGGAGACAATAACGGGGGAAGGGGAGAAAATATCTGAAGAGGAACTAGAGAATGCAATAAAGAAAATGAAACTAGGAAAAGCACCAGGACATGATGAAATTACAACAGAGATGATGAATTATATGGGAGAAACAGGAAAGAAGATGCCATTAGAAGGTAATTGCAGCAAGCAAAATACCAGAAGATTGGCAAAAATTATAGAGAAATATCGTTACTGAGTACACCAGGAAAAATATACGAATCTATAACGACGATGAGGTTAAAAGATGAAGCAGAAAAAACATTAGATGATACACAGATTGAATTCAGAGCCGGAAGAGACACAACAGATATAATTTTCATAATAAAACAACTTATAGAAAGGTCAATAGAGTCGAATGAAAACATATACAGGGTGACTGACGAAAAACCTTTGGTGCTGTATCTCGCTTATTTTTTATCCGATTTTAATAAATAAAACATAAAATTAAACCATTTTTAAAAGACTTTAATAGGATCTGAACTGTTATTTTTTCTCGCACCCAGTTTTTGACAAAATACGATCAACATTTTTAAATTGCACTGTATATATATTTTTATTGATTCGCAAGGAGTTTTTTTTCTGAATATAAAATTGTAGACAAATTTATCCATACATCAAACTTAAGTCGAGAAATTGAGGATTAAAAAAGTAAATAAAAAGTCAAGTATCCATTGTAAACAATATACAGACCCTATTTTAAATGTCAAAAGTGACAGTGACAGCCATTAATACAATACTGCAACTATTTTTAATTATTTCATAATTAAAATGTTGCAATATTTCAAACACTTTACTAGAATTTTGGCGTCTACAGAAATCGTTTTTCAGTTTTTGAAATCTTGCAACATTTTTATTATGAAATTATTAAAAATCATTGCAGTATTGTACCAATGACTGACACTGTCACTTTTGACATTTGAAATAGGCTCTGTATATTGTTTACTATGGGTATTTGATTTTTAATTTTTTTTTAATCCTCAATTTCTCGACTTTGGTTTGATGAATGGATAAAATCGTTTACAAATTTAGATTCAGAAAAAAATCTCCTTGCGGATCAGTACAAAATATACATACAGTGCAATTTGAAAAAAAAAGTTGATCGTCTTTTGTCAAAAACTGGATGCAAGAAAAAATATCAGTACAGTTCATATTAAAGTCTTTTAAAAATCATTTAATTTGATGTTTCATTTATTCAAATCGGATCAAAAATAAGCGAGATACAGCACCAAAGGTTTTTCGTCAGTCACCCTGTATATGTGCTTTATAGACATCAAGAAAGCATTTGATACTATAACAGAACAAGAAAAATATACAAAAAAGCACAATAAATAATATCAAAACTCACTCTATACAAAACAACAAAGAACTATGTAAGAACAAACAACAGAATATCATCAGAGTTTGTCACAAAGCAAAGATTAAGACAAGGGGGTTAGCCCGGATTTGTCATTGTCTTTTGTGTCACGTCAGTCTGTCTCTGAAGATGATGATGGTGATTGATAATGTGATGCGATGAATCAAATGTAGTGAATGAAGGGGTTTTGAATTTTGAGATCAGGTTGAGATTTCTGCGCAAGCAGTAGAGGATATTTATCATATTAATGGATAAAATAATAAAAAATTGTAACACAAAAATGGGGAATCCATCAAATGAAAAAGGGGGCATTTAGCGTTTGCTGATGACCTTATATTAATAGCCAAAAACGAGGAAGATCTACAATACAATTTATTAAATGTATGGAATGAAGAAATGAAAAAATTGAAATTGATAATAAACACAGAAGAAACAAAAGCAATGATAATAGCTACAAAAAATCAACAAAAAAGGAAATGAGAAAATTGAACAAGTAAAAAAATATAAATATTTAGGAAGATATATGAAGATGGAAGAATAGAATAAAGAATAAAAGCAAACACGAAACTTTATTTTGCACTAAATAAAACAACAATCAGTAGAAAAGAACTGAAAAAAGGACACAAAAGTGCGAAAACACAAAGCCATATTTATGCCTACACTAACAGCCGTACTAATAGTCGCGAATTAATTCGAGTTTAAGGATTATTCCTTTATTTCGGATTATTTTTAAAAATAAACGTCAATTCAATAATCCCGCGCGACGCAAGATTATTTCGAGATTATTCGCGAACTGTCAATTTCTTACTTGTCAACAGATATTTTTATAATTCATTATAGTTAATATATTGTTATTATAATTTTACCTTTATCCATTTCTGTAAAATGAATTACCATTATTATGTACTATTTCCATTAAAAATAAGTATTAATTGTACTTACTATATTGGTAATTTAATAAATGGCGCTCTTCAACTGACAGAACATGACAATTCTGCCAACGTAAAACCAGTAATAATTAAATGTCACTAAAAAGTTCCCGTATCGTGCCAACGTAAAACTAGTAATAATTAAATGTCACTAAAAATAATTCAGGATTTTTCAGTTCGAGAATTAATTCGCGACTATTAGTACGGCTGTAACTTATTATTCTTGGGGATTATAAAAATTCTAAAGGTTCTAAAAAAAATCTTAATATTCTAAAGATTCTTACTATTTTAGAGATTCTAAAGATTTCAAAAATTCTAAAGATTCTAATAATTTTAAAGATTCTTAAGATTATAAAATTTCCACTGATTTTAAAAATTCTTAGGATTCTAAAGATTATAAAAATTGTAAAGATCCTAAAAATTCTAAGGATTCTTAATATTCTTGGCGATTATAAAAATTTCAAGGATTCTAAAAATTTTAAAGATGCTTAATATTCTAGAGATTCTCAAGAATTTAAAAATTCTAAAGATTTTTACTATTTTAGAGGTTCTAAAGATTTCAAAAATTCTAAATATTATAAAAATTTTAAAGATTCTTAATAATAAAAATTCCAGAGATTCTTAAAATTTTAAAGATTATAAAAATTCTAAAGATTCTAATAATTTTAAAGATTCTTAAGATTATAAAATTTCTACTGATTTTAAAGATTCTTAGGATTCTAAAGATTATAAAAATTGTAAAGATCCTAAAAATTCTAAGGATTCTTAATATTCTTGGCGATTATAAGAATTTCAAAGATTTTAAAGATTCCAAAGAATCTAAAAATTTTAAAGATGCTTAATATTCTAGAGATTCTGAAGAATTTAAAAATTCTAAAGATTTTTACTATTTTAGAGGTTCTAAAGATTTCAAAAATTCTAAAAATTTTAAAGATTCTTAAGATAATAAAAATTCCAGAGATTCTTAAGATTTTAAAGATTCTAAAAATTTTAAATATTCTTAAGATTATAAAAATTCTAAAGATTCTAATCATTTTAAAGATTCTTAAGATTATAAAAATTTCTACTGATTTTAAAGATTATTAGGATTCTAAAGATTATAAAAATTGTAAAGATCCTAAAAATTCTAAGGATTCTTAATATTCTTGGCGATTATAAAAATTTCAAAGATTTTAAAGATTCCAAAGATTCTAAAAATTTTAAAGATGCTTAATGTTCTAGAGATTCTGAAGAATTTAAAAATTCTAAAGATTTTTAATATTTTAGAGATTCTAAAGATTTCAAAAATTCTAAAAATTTTAAAGATTCTTAAGATAATAAAAATTCCAGAGATTCTTAAGATTTTAAAGATTCTAAAAATTTTAAATATTCTTAAGATTATAAAAATTCTAAAGATTCTAATAATTTTAAAGATTTCTTTAGATTATAAAATTTCTACTGATTTTAAAGATTCTTAGGATTCTAAAGATTATAAAAATTCCAAAGATCCTAACAATTATAAGGATTCTTAATATTCTTGGCGATTATAAAAATTTCAAAGATTTTAAAGATTCTAAAAATTTTAAAGATGCTTAATATTCTAGAGATTCTCAAGAATTTAAAAATTCTAAAGATTTTTACTATTTTAGAGATTCTAAAGATTTCAACAATTCTAAATATTCTAAAAATTTTAAAGATTCTTAATAATAAAAATTCCAGAGATTCTTAAAATTTTAAAGATTCTAAAAATTTTAAAGATTATAAAAATTTTAAAGATTATAAAAATTCTAAAGATTCTAATAATTCTAAGGATTCTTAATATTCTTGGCGATTATAAAAATTTCAAAGATTTTAAAGATTCCAAAGAATCTAAAAATTTTAAAGATGCTTAATATTCTAGAGATTTTGAAGAATTTAAAAATTCTTAAGATTTTTACTATTTTAGAGGTTCTAAAGATTTCAAAAATTCTAAAAAGTTTAAAGATTCTTAAGATAATAAAAATTCCAGAGATTCTTAAGATTTTAAAGATTCTAAAAATTTTTAAGATTATAAAAATTCCAAAGATTCTAATAATTTTAAAATTTCAAAGATTTTAAAGATTCCAAAGAATTTAAAAATTTTAAAGATGCTTAATATTCTAGATATTCTGAAGAATTTAAAAATTCTAAAGATTTTTACTATTTTAGAGATTCTAAAGATTTCAAAAATTCTAAATATTCTAAAAATTTTAAAGATTCTTAAGATAATAAAATTCCAGAGATTCTTAAGATTTTAAAGATTCTAAAGATTATAAAAATTCTGAAGATTCTAAGGATTCTTAATATCCTTGAGATTATAAAAATTCCAAAGATCTTAGAGATTCTAAAAATTATAAAAATTCTAAGAATTCTTAATATTCTTGATATAAAAATTTCAAAAATTCTAAGGATTATAAAAATACTAAGGATTCTAAAATTTTTATAGATTCTTAATATTCTAGAAATTCTAAAGATTCTTAATATTTTAGAGATTCTATAAATTACAAAGATTCCAAAATGTTTAAAGATTCTTAATATTTTAAAGATATTAAGGAACATTGATTTAGATTTTAATTTTTGTTAATTTGTTTTCTTGCGATTTAAATTTAATTTAATTTGTATGTTAGTTTTTTTGGTTCTAATTATGTATTATTGGGATTACCCGTTTAATAATAAATAAATTAATTAATTAAAGATTCTAAGGATTATAAAATTTTAAGGATTCTAATAATTTTAAAGATTCTTACTATTCTAGATATTCTAAAGCTTCTTAATATTTTAGAGATTATAAAAATTCCAAACATTCTTAAGATTCTAAAGATTATAAAAATTCTAAAGATTCTAATTATTCTAAAGATTTAAGAGATTATAAAGATTTTGAAGATTATAAAGATTCTTAAAATTTTAAAGATTCTTAATTTTGAGAGAATATAAAGATTCCCAAAATTCTAAAGGTTCTAATGATTATAAAAATTCTAGATTCTAAAAATTTTAAAGATTCTTACTATTCTAGAGATTCAATTGTTATCTATCTATTGAGATTCTAAAGATAGCAAACTATTTGCTATTGATAATGGTTACATTGTAACCGAAATGTACATCTAGCATTTAATAAAACAAGTGAAAAAAGTGCCAAACTGTGTTTTACTCAAAGAAAATGCACTGAAATGGTTTGGGCATGTGACAAGAATGGAAAACTCGAGATTAGCAAAAAGAGTGTGGGAAATAAGTAAAGACAAGAAGAAAAAAGAGAAAATAAAATAAATTGGAACGAAGCAAAAGAATTGGCTATAAATTCTATATAGAGAAAGTAAAAATAATTATTGGGTATTACGAACAATATACATAACAATATTTCACATTAAGAGTCTTAAGTATTTATTGAGTATATTTATTAGCTATTATGAGCAAAATATATAGCAATATTTCAACATTAGGAGTCTTGATAAGTAATTTTCATTTTGTACTCTTCTGGCACTTTGAAAATAAAGACATTATTATTATTAATCGATGTTTGTTGAGTATATCAATATAATAACACAGTTGTATCTTTTCTTTTACTCGAAATATATACCTAAGCGTAGAAAATAAAGTATAAAGACAGGATACAACAGTGTTATTTATCTTAATAAGTAGTCGACGATGATTTATTACCTTTATGTATTTATCAACGTGTGATAAAAATGCTTCACAAACAAAAAACAAACTCTATTAATTTTCAACGACATAACCATACTAATAATATTGGTAAAACTAATGTAAATATTTGTAAGTGTTAGGATAAAATTATTTGGTTATTGCAAATCACAAATTTATATATTTTTTTAGGACTTACCGAACAATGATTTACTGTAGACGGTGTTTACTGCTAATTTTACTTTAAAATTAATGATATTAACATAACATTAAAATGTATGAAACGCCATTAAACAATCAAGTGCAAATTCAGACCTGTTTTTGTTCCATTCCATGGCACACTATTTTTTTTGATTGAAGAAAATTTTTAACGCAAGCAAAATTTTAGTTTATAATTATTAAAATAGCGTGAAAAGTTATTCTGTTAAATATATCAATGCAGAAAACTCTTCTTTATTACTGATGAAGGTTTTAATTAAATTACACTTGATTTGTTTAACAATTTTTCTCTATTTACTCAACTAGTTTCGCTCTTTTTTTAAATAAATGATAGGTTAGATAACATTACAATCGTTTAACAGAAATAATTATATGATTTATTCATAAAATGAAAACAATAAATGTACTTTTAGAAAAGGCTATTAATCCCTTTATGAAATTACCTTTAGGTTACAAATTTACATCCTTATAAGCTGTCTTTATATCTTGATTACGTAATAAGGCGATTATTCATTTTTTGTTTATTACATCTGTATTTGCCAAATGTGTCGTATTAGTCATTAATATTATTTTGTGTACTCTTAAACATTTTTCATTTATGTAACTGTATATCGTTTATTATTACTCTTGCTGTCTATATTTGTGTACGTGTTTCATTAAATTATTTATGTATTCGTTTGTAAATGTATTATTATAAGCAAGAAGAACAAAATGATAAAGTTTGACGAATAAAGCACTAATAACCTTATAAAGAATAAACGATTACCTCTTATGTAAATGGAGATTCCGTAAAAGAATTCAAATTCGGTGAACAAACAACGTAAACTGTTACCTTCAGGTCAGAAGTTTATTTGTTTATAAACTTCTTTTGTTTTATTTTTAATTGTATATATGGTAAACAATAAGTGATAAAGTAAAGGTTGTGAAAGAGTATTGAATAATTTAGACAAATAAAAATTCAACTCGAACAACTTTAATAAAAAATACATCCAATTATAATTAATTGCGCAAAGAAATGATAATAAAACATAAACAATGGTTTGAATGAATTACCTATTAATATTCTTGGCCCTGCCCAGCATGCTTCTGCACCGGCTGACAGACACACACACTTACAATACAAACAAACGGACAGGTTTCCGTGGCGACGAGTGCAGGTGTGCATTTATTTTTTAAAATTTTGTTTAGATGGGCGAAAGCAAAACCACAATAAATAGAATCATTACATGCATCATATTTTATTATAAAAATACAGAATACACTAATTAAATCATTATAAAAATACTTAATATGAACATGAACAAAATTATAATTGTAAATATATTTATAGATTGAATAGAATGTTATTCAACTAGCGCGAACGAATGGCCGGTACACGCGAATGCGAGTTTTACTTTACGGTTAGGGATGATCTGTCGGGGCTTTAGTACGTCCTTGGCATCACCGGTGCCGCAGCTGCCGTGATTGTTCCAACCCCATGCGAACAGCCTGCCATCTCTGGTCACAGCGAGATTGTGCTCTGAGCCTATGCTGAGCTGCTCGACGTCGGTCAAGCCGGCGAGTTTTTCAGGCTTGTGGGCAACTGAACGTTGAGAACCTAACTGTCCGTAATTATTGCGGCCCCAGTTGAAGATTTCACCAGTCTTCGTAAGGGCAGCAGTGTGCGTCCAGCCGGCTTCCACCTTTTCCAAATTTTCATTTGAAAACACTTCAGAAGGTACGAACATGTTGGAAGTCGACGGATCCAAACCAAGTTGTCCGTATTTATTCTCACCCCAAGTAAGTACTGTGCCATCATTTTTCAACGCAACGGTGTGATGTTGCCCGCTGGCAATAGACCTAACATCCTCAAAGTCTGGAACTTTTGATATGCTCAAGTAGCCCTCATCATTGTAGTTATCTCCGATGCCCAACTGCCCTTTGCTACCCGTGCCCGCCACCAGCATCCCGCCGTCTTTAGCAATCATCGCCATATGCCTTAATCCGCAGCTCACGTTTGTGAATCCCGTTGCGAGTTTCTGGGACACGTGTAACCTAGACGGGATCCCGGTGCACGTTATGCTCTTCGAAAGCCCCAACTGCAAGTAGGCGTTGTTGCCCCAGACGAACAGTTTGCCGCAGCCGGTCAGCGCCGCACTGAAATCCCAGCCGCATGATATCTGCACAATTTTAAAACCGGACAAGATTTCTATCTGTTGGAACTTGACCGTGTCGTCGGAGAGGCCCAGCTGTCCCTTCGAGTTCCACCCGCAACAGTAGACGTGCCCGTTATCGTCCAATATTAGAGTGTGTCCAGCACCGCCAGATATTGCCACTATGCTCTCCGGTCGCAGGTTGCCATCCAGCACCACCTCCTTTGGTTCCAATTCGAACTCGGATTTACAGCCTACCCCCAACTGACCGTAACTATTCGCTCCCTGATAAAAAAAAGAGAAAACAATTGATTAATAAAACACTTTAACTTTGTATTTTTTATTACGTTGAAACTAGTCAACATAATAAAAAAATACAGTGTTTTACAAACAAAGTTAAAATGTTTTATTAATTATTCAAACATGTATAACGAAGTAGAAGCTTCTTACATTAACAATAGAAAACAATTGATTTATTCATAAGAATGGTGGCGACCGTTACTACTTGGTACACATCATGATAAACACTAAACTAATAAATTTACTATGCTTTTTTAGTCGTGAACTAAATGGTTTTTTTTTAAGTTTGGTTATGTTTTGAATCTATTAAAATAGTTTATTATTGGAATAAATTTATTTAAATAAAAGAAATGATCAAACGGTATTCGACGTGAACTTTGCCCTTCAAGTCGAGATCGAAATTTTTGTATCATTACATGTGTAATAATTCTGTAAACAAGATACGATAAATTAAAAATAAATCCTGTTTTTAATGATCTAATTGAATTAAAAACCAATTGTATTATAAACTGAGTGTATAATTTGTGAAGCTGCAATAAAACATTTCTTTGAATTGAAAAAAAGAATTTTGTAATAAAATGTATTAATAAAATCCTTTAGTTTGTTGTAGAAAATTAACTAATAATTTAAAAATATCCTATCTATAGTTGAGGCGTTGAAAACTGACTGTTACTCAAGCATTTTCGCACTAAGAACCGTATAGCAATTATGTATGGTGGGTCATTGTGAGGTGTGTTACCCTCTCGTGATAACGTATAGCAATAAAAAATATCTATCTCGTTCGATGAGGTAAAACACTTGTTAATTTCCATAATATTTTTATTTTCAGTTGCCTGACACGTGTTTCGATCATTCCTGATCATTTTCAAACTAATTAATTAATTTTGTACCTTGAAAATGATCAGGAATGATTGAAACACGTGTCAGGCAACTGAGAATAAAATCATTATGGAACTTAACAAGTGTTTTACCTCATCGAATTTACATATCTCGTTCCACCAAGTATCAATCTATCTCGTTCTATGATCATCTTATGATAACCGGGACAGAATAAAATAAAAAACGGAACGTGTGTCTGATTCTTCCAATATAAAGCGATGGTGTCGCAGTCAGTTCTCACCGGCTCATCTTTACTACTATTAAAGGCAGTAATAATAAAAGGAAAGAAAAATTGATGCTGTTTGCAATAATGAATTAACCACATCCCGCATACGCCCCCAAGATATCTCGGATACAAGACAATACTTTTAAAAATAAATGTGCAGAAAGGGGTTAATCAAATGCTTTATTATTATTAAAAAATTAATTTATGAATTGATTGTTTTATTCAAGATATAAAAATATTGAAAACTTTATTATTACACCAGTTTATTAATGTTTAAAGATTATACAATCGATTATTTAGTGATTAACCACTTGCATTACGATTTAACTTTCAATAGTCGTGCCGCACTCTACAATATAACATGCGGTAACATTGACGTGTCTTTATAGCGCAAGTGGTTAAGAATCTATTTTTAAAATTTAAAATCTCCGGTAATAATTTGTTTTCACGATATCTTTCAATAACTAGTTATGTTTTTTTTTTTGTACGTTAATAATTAATAACTAATCAAATCGGTAATTGTGGAGGCTTCTAATTTATAACAGATTTTTATTAACGAAGTTACTCGTATTTCTAACCAATCAATTCACCGTTTCTAATAATAAAACATCTTAAAACAATAAGCGCACCAAATTTTTAAATGTATAGAATTAAAACAAAAAAAAATTGTGAAAATTTTGATTTTGGTTTGAAAAAATGCTAATGTAAATATAAGTGAATATTTTTTTTAATGTGTTAGATGCTAATTGGAGAATTATTAAATGAAAACCCCTACTTATTGAATGAAATAACACATAAAAAGCAAAAAACCGTACGAAATTCATCGAAAAATCGTGAATTTCGACGGCGGCCAAACGGCGACCGAATCCCCAGGCCTGGCGCAAACACATTTCCACATATCGCGACAATCCGGGCGAACCGCGCGCAAATACATACCGCAAAACGTGCAGGACTTACCCATGCATACAATGGCATATTGCAAAATTGTATGTTAATAAAATATCCGTGGTTATCGAGTGAAAATATGGAGCTATATAACACGCGTCCTTTCCTTTTAGGTAAAAAGTGAGGTTAGATCGGTCTCAAATGTCAGCTGTTTTACGGCCGCGGTGCTCGCTACGTCGGCCACGTCTTCTTATACCATTGGCCAAAACGCTACGGAAAATTCGTCTTTTCTTACTGCATCCTCGGTACGAAAACTGATCGTCGCCTCTGTGAGCCCCCTTTTTATTATTTTCGGAATTCGGATTTCGATCGGTCAGGCGAAGAAGGTTAGTTGGTCGGTTGCGCACACGGAATTTTCATCAAGCGGACGGGCTTTGTTCTTTTGTTTCCGGCCCTGTTGCCGCCGCGCGAGGCGAATTTTTTTTTTGTATTATCGTCCAACCCATCAATTTTACGGTCTCGTGCGTAATATCGGGCCGCCTGAAAATTTCCCTAGACTAATCTCCGATACAATGATAAGGATTTTTCCGCGAATTTCCTGATTGCGCGAGGTTAGAAAAATTCCCGGCCCACACAAGGTGGATTGGTAATATGGGGGACCGCTAGCGGCGCCATCTATCAGTCAAGATTTTCCAAGAAAGTGCAAATTATTATAATTACAAATGCAATACTATTAAATATTATACAATTTTTGTAAATCATTTAAATATTACTAATAAATAATTACACACGTATATTTTAATAATTATAATATTTATAAACATATTCGTACCTCTAGTATCCGTTAGATGGCACTTTTTGCAAATAAAATTGTTTTGGTATTTTTAAAATTAAAGTTTATATAAATAAACTTGTTATATCTTAAAATCAATACTTGGATATTATCTAAATTAAGGTATGTTATTATTATATTTAATTTTATCAAATAAAATCTTATCGATATTCTAGTTTCATGTAGAAATTTGTAGCTTACTCATTTAGAAATTCTATTCGTCTTAAATGAACAAAACTTATAACCAAACACTTTTTTCTCAAACTGGACAAGCTCAAGCATGTTAAAACTATAATCCTAGTGTAGTGATTATTGTTTCAACATTCCTGAACTTGTCCAATTTGAGATTAGGTTTTGACCGAAATGTACATCTGCTATTAATAAAATTTGTGAAGAAAAAAGACTCGTATTTCATTTAATAGCCGATGACAGCAATTATTAAACTATAGTCACTATTAATAATTAAAGCGTGTGATATCAACGTAGTTACTTGTATTTCTAATTTATAAATATGTAGAAATTAGTTCTTGAGTTACGTGAAGATTTATTTTATACACTTGGAAAATAAAAACACTACACTTTCTTCACAATTTGATTTAATTTTGCTAGATGTACATTTCGTGAAGAAAGTATAGTGTTTTTATTTTCCAAGTGTATTGTAAATATGTATCACAAAGCAAAAGAGTGTACAATTTAAAGTCTCCAAAATTACTTATTTAAATTAAAGAGTTTAAGTGCTTCGTTGTTTACATTAATTAATTTTATTTTGTATTCATTTTGTGCTTAGGTTCAATAAAACAATTAACAAAAGAAATCAGTATGTATATATTATCTTTTGATATACAAAAAGTTTAGTGATACATGTCAATATAATGGGCGCGAGTAAAAACGAATAAATCTTAACGTAAACAGTACATTTTGTACATGATTTGACATAAATACATTACAGTCTAATATCTACATTAACGCCCCGGCCCCACGTTATTATCGTGGTACGTTTATGGGAGCTGGCGTAAAAGAAAAAAAAGGAAAACATTAAAATTACGAAAAATTCACTTTTCCGTGCCCTCGACGCCCGCCTGCGTCATCAGGTCCCCGATGTTCTTCTCCAGGTCGTCGATGCGGTTGCCCATCTCGTCTATTCTCGATATGATCTGGTCGGACATGTTCTGGAACTTGTCCTGGATGGTCTGGAGCAAACTCTGCACCTACGAAAACATTTTGTAAAGTATAATTGAAAAAAAAAAAAAATAAAATAATAATTCCTCAATAACTCGATAACGCCGTTATTAAACCTTTACATTATTCAGATACATTTTTAAGACACATTTTTTGTTGTAAACAGAAATCTTCGATTCGCATTTGTTTCCAGGTTATTAGAGCTATCTTTTGTTTTTCTTATGGTGGCCATTTTGGATTTTGGGTTTATTAGATTGTGCTTAAAAAATCCTTTAAACGATGTATAACATGGCTGAAAAATTTTTAGTTACAAGCAAAATTATTACTCTTTGTTCTAAAATTTCCCGAGTTTCTGGTAGTTCAAAACTAAACACTTTAATTGATTAATGGTTGAGGCGTTAACTTCGTGATACATTTTGGAAAATTAAACAAAAACGTTTACTTTGTGTGATATTAACAAAGTAAACTTTAGGTTTTAGTGGTGCCCCATAAATAAAAGTCAAAGGGGGTAAGGTCGGGTGATCTTGCAGGCCATTGCATTTGTCCATTATTTGAAGTGAATTTCTCATTAAAGTTGACTCTCAATAAATGTTGCACCTTACGAGTGTTGGACAACCATCTTGCTGGAACCAGATGTTTTGCATGTCCTCGGAATTAATAATTTGTGGGATGGATCGGTTGCAGATCCTCAGTACCTCCGGAAAATGTAGGTTCAGTAGATGGGTGTCGATACAGACGTGATTTCCAGGTAAATAGGTGAGGATAAGGCGATGAGCTATATTTGCCTGTCTTGGTTACCGACGTCGTCATGATGGACCTCCCTGTGATAGTTCGAAGGTCGCGGCTAACTTCTTTAGTTGTTCTTATTCTTAAGTAGTCCTGCTGGTAACGTGGGTGTTAATGACAAACTGTATTACAACTAGGGCCGTAGGCTAGATATTATGCTGCTTTCCCGGTGTCTTCATTTCGCTGATCTTCTGCTCAAACGGATTACCCTGGAGGCGATAAGAGACGGTAATTTCCTACCATCGACTGGCTAAGTCTTCGATAATCAGAATAGTTGTATATCCTTCTGGATACGTAGGTTAAATGAAATTGATTCGAACCGCTGATTTGGATGTGATGTTTATGTCAGGCCGACAGGTTTCAGATTGCTAGGTTTATATCTTTGACACTCAACACAGTTCTTTAAATGTTTTGCTATGTCGTCTTGCATCTTTTTACAAAACTAAAGGCGGATATCTCCATTTTTCTTTGGAATTCGTAATGACCG
This sequence comes from Ontholestes murinus, assembly GCA_963969525.1. NCBI lineage: Eukaryota > Metazoa > Arthropoda > Insecta > Coleoptera > Staphylinidae > Ontholestes > Ontholestes murinus. The sequence goes on along the minus strand of OZ018389.1, from coordinate 84,361,198 downwards.
GTATTAAGGTTGACGTGAAACTCCTTCACCTTACTTTATGGGATGCATGCCTTCTGAGGTTGTGCTTCCAGGGCGTTTTATTATTTTTCTCAAACCTTCGTCTTCGCATTGCTTTTATCAAATCTCCGCAGTTGTTCGTCGGTGTGTATCCAACTGAAACGTTTCAATTTTCTTAGCTTCATTATTCAGAGTCCAGGATAGAGCACCCGTAAAGTAATTTGACTTTCCAGGGATCTAGTTTAGGGATAGTTGGAATGACTGTAGTTGTTAAGCCCACCTCGAAGGGTGAGCGTTTTTAATGACATTAGCCAATGTAACGTAACCCTTAAACTTATCGAGGGTCCAGATAATGGCGAGGACTTCTCTCTCTGTTGTGGTGTAATTATTTTCCACCAGGGTGAGCAGGCGGCTGGAATACTCTACTCTTCAGATCCCTTCCTATGGACGTGAATTACACCTAAAGCGTGATAATAATTTAAAGATACGAAAACATTTCGTGAATCTACAACAATGAGTCTTACTAAGACTTCTACAACGAACTAAAGGATTTTAATACATTTTATTAAAGCGTGATAGCTTGTGTCGGTCCTGATTAGTGCTGAAATTCTTGAGGGTGTTCTTTGCCTCTTGCTGCTGCCGACCCCAACTTCGCTGCTTCCTGCAGCATTCCTCTATTCGTTGGCCAGTGTTCTTGCAGTTATTGGGTTTCGTGGCTCGATTCTCTTCTGCAAGAATATTTTCGGCTTCTCTCGCCTTGAACAGAATTTCTGGCTATCTTTTTCCTCATCTATAGGTGGAGAAGTCCGAATATGATGTCTACTTGCAATCCAGCTGCCATTGCTCGGCACAGTTTGCTGCAAAGTTCTCGCTTTTGGATTATAAAAAAGCCCTCACCATATCGTCAAATTTCCAGAGAGCGAAGGCAGATCACCCCTATGTGCTAAGAAATGATGCGAGCGTATACGCCACAGAGAGAAAAGCGCCCGCCGTGTTAAGGGCAGTCCAAAGGTTTAGAGGATACATTGAAGACACGGACTACCATTCTCTTCGCTAGCTGATTTCATTGAAATCTCCGAGAGGAGCGTAACTTGCATTCCTTCAATCTGACTATTGATTACACCCTAGAAAGAGCGAACTTTATTAGGAATTTCTTATCCAGGCCCTGTGGCAGATGAAGTTCGGAAAATTTTGGAAATCTTCGAAGTAGACTATCCGAAGTAAATCCGCCAACAGAAAGCCCGCGGATACCTATATAATAAATCAAAGGATACTTTACCGAGACGACGATGAGGAGGAACCACAGCTCATCATTCTCAAGTAAAAAAGAAAAGAGTTTCTCAGGAGATTCCACAACGACTCAGCTACAGGTCACTATGTATTTAAGTATTATATAGAGAACGCCAAAAAAGGAGCGCGGAGAAAGCTCTGAGAGGAAGTAGATTGCGATATGTACAAAATCGCTGGAAATAACCGACGAGGCACAGATGGTAGCGCTCGAGGAAACTGTTCCCGACCACCGACACAGTCCTCTAGCTCAAGATACAAGCCAACCTGGTTGAAATCCCGCATTGCACGGCAGACAAAGTCCTGTCCGCGGGGGGACAGGCTTGCACGGAAAAAAGCGCCAGACGGCGTACCACCAGAGATGGTCAAAATAGTCTGCATCGAGGGAACAAGGACACAGTGTTCGCTTATTCAGCAGAGATAATAGGAGCTCTATATATAAAATCCAAAATGCAATGGAAGTTGCCAAACACGCTCCAGCTGCAAGGGAGGGGAACTCTTTATCATCCTGGTCACGCTTGACATCCAAAATGCGTTTAACTCTGCTTCCTAGGACATTATCGTTACCTTATCAGAATGATCCAGGATTATCTTAACAACAGAGTTTCTAAAATTGACATTACCCAGGGCTCACATTCTGCAATATATTTTACGACACCGTCCTTGAACTGACCCTACCACAAGGCACTGTACGCATAGCCTTTGTCGATGAGCTCAGCATAATAGTAACAGGAAAGACCAGAGAGGCGATCGAGGCCAAAGCCAACAGATCTCTGAAGATTGTGCCCAAATGGATGCGAGAAAACAAGCTAGGCCTCATGCCAAGGAAAACATGTAAGTATCAAGACTCCAAGGCAAGAACACCATTATGGTGGTCTATGCAGCTTACGTATGGTCCCACTGGTTACAAACGTTCAAGTATAGGAAAGGGGAAGAAAGAAGTAAAAAAATATAATAACTTATAATAGATACAGTCTTTATTTAACACATTGACTGACAACCACGGGATAACTCGTAGGTTTTTCAGTTTTTTTTTCCCTGAAATAAATGCGACTTTGTCTCAATTTGTAACAATTTTCCCCGAGGTGAATAGATCGGGCCAAAGCAGGACTGGATCAAATTAGAATTTTGGTTTATATGGAGGACGCAATCGTATTATATACCTTTATCGTACCCTTAGCGAATTATGAAGGAATCCATAGAGTGGAGGATAAATTGAAAGAAGATGATATAGCCTAAATATTTAACAGACATGCAAGTTAAATATTTGGGCTATATCATCAGCAGCGAAGAGACCCAACTAAAATAGTTGCTGATGTGGAGTTGGTATACGAAAATTATAAACAACTTCGCCAGCATTGTCAAACCATTAAAGTAATCTTGCCAAAACCGACTCACCGTGGATCTGGAAACCGCCACAGCAGGACCTAAAGAAATGCCCTCATCACAGCGCCTGGCGAAAGCGGATCAACTCAATGTGTTAATGAACGATGCGAGCTCATACGCTATTGAAGCAGTATTGGTGCAGAGAGAGACGCTCGCTGTCGTATGGACAGTCCAAAGGTTTAGAAGTGAAAACAGTTCCTTCACTTCGTTAGTTGATATTGTAAACTTCTAGTGGACGTCTCGCAAAATGGGCACAAGATTTCTCGTAAGTTTTTGAACATCAACACTAACACAGCTTAATATTTTTTTAAACTAAGCGGCTGATGGTGTAGTAGTTGAAGTAGGTTACAATAAGTAAAACATACGCGGGAATTGACTAAATAAATTTTTAATGCAAATTTCTTACTGTTAATGATGAAAGATGCGGGGCAGAACTTGCAGCGAAAGAATGCAGCTGAAGAATGAATCATCTGAAGGATGCCTTATGCTTCTCAAGAAGCAACAGGTCTAATATTAAAATAATAATGATGAAAAATGAGTGAAAAATAAATACGATGAATTAAATTCTCACTTAACCCGTGGTGAAACATTTTTATGTTAATTAACCTTTGAAAAATAAATATTTTACGTCAGAGGTTAAATTTGTTTTTAAAATATTTAGAAAATACTAGAAATATGTATATAGACAAACTTTTATTTCCATCCCGCTTATTAATTCAAATTCCGAAAGCATCAACAATAATAGTATTGATGTTCATTTAAGAATCTAAAAAGAATATTTTAGATGAAGGTAAAGGTTTTTAATAATAAAAATATATAAATCCTTTACATTGTAGAAAATTAACTAATAATTAGAAAAAATACGAAAATATTTCGTAAAATCTACAAGTTGAAGTTTTTGTAGAGTAGTAGTTTATTTTTAGAAAATAATTTGTATAGGTTAGCACAATTAAATAATAAATAAATTGCAATTTGTTTTATAATTAAATATTTAATCAGTGAACTCTGTAGTATTGTATATTGGTTAGTGGGTGGGTCAGAGGCCACCCACCCACCCTACATATACTTTGAAACTTTACCTACAAGGTTACTCGTAAATTCTTGATCATCAACACTAAAACAGTTTAATATTTTTTGGAAACTAAACGACTGATATTGCAAAAGTTGAAATATATATGTAGGGTAGGTGGGTGGCCTCTATCCCACCCTCCAATCAGTAAAACATATGCGAGTGTCAACTGAATAGATTTTTAAAGCAGAGTTCATATCTTTGGTGATTGAAGGTTTGTGTTTGTGTGAAAATTATATATTTTTTGTATCAGAAGTTTAGAAAAAGGTAAAAGATACTAGAATGATGCATATAAAAATTTTTACAGCCAAATTACCAAAAACGCCAGCTAAAGCTAAATATTATTGATGGTAATTCGGGAATCTAAATAAAATAAACTACAATTTGTTTTATAATTAAATATTCAAACAGTGAACTCTGTAGTATGTTTTATTGGTTGAATGGTGGGTCAGAGGCCACCCGACAACCCTACATATACTTGAAACTTTACCTACGAGATTACTGGTAAATTCTTGAACATCAACACTAACACTGCTTAATTTTCTTGGAAACTAAGGGACTGATAGTGTAAAAGTTGAAATGTATATGTAGGGTGGGTGGGTGGCCTCTAACCCACCCTCCAATCAGTAAAACATACGCGAGGGTTAACTGAATTAATTTTTAAAGCAAAGTTCTTATTTTTAATAACGAAAGATTTGTATGTCAGTGAAAATTAAATATTTTTTATGAGGTTAAAAAATTAAATATAAATTTTTATTCAGTGAACTCTGTAGTGTGTTTTATTAGTTGGAGGGTGGGTTAGAGGCCACCCTACATATACTTTGAAACTTTACCTATGAGATTACTCGTAAATTTTTGAACATTAACACTGACACTACTTCTTTTCTTTTGGAAACTAAGGGACTGATAGGTTATAAGTTGAAATGTATATGTAGGGTGGGCGGGTGGCCTCTAACCCACCCACCAACCAGAAAAACACACGCGAGAGTTGACTGAAAAAAATTTTAAAGGCAAATTTCTTACTGTTGATGATGGAAAATTTGCTTGGGAGTGAAACTTAAAAATTTAGAATAAGAGGTTTAATTTTTTTTAAAGTGTTTCTTCCATCACACTTACTGCGTCAATTCCGAGAAACATTAGCAGTGATAATATTGATTTTTTTTGGATAAGTGGGTTTACATTATTCCACCCTCCAATTATCACGACACAATCGAAGTTTTTTTCTGAGAAGAATTTGTAAAGGTTAGCACAATTAAATAATAAATAAATTACAATTTGTTTTATAATTAAATATTTAATCAGTGAACTCTGTAGTATGTTTTATTGGTTGGAGGGTGGGTCAGAGGACCCCCGCCCACCCTACGTATACTTTGAAACTTTACCTACGAGATTACTGGTAAATTCTTGAACATCAACACTAACACTGTTTAATATTTTTTGGAAACTAAGCTACTGATGGTGTAAAAGTTAAAAAATATATGTAGGGTGGGTGGGCGGCCTCAAACCCACCCTCCAAACAGTAAAACATACGCGAGAGTCAACCGAATAAATTTTTAAACGCAATTTTCTTACTGTTGATGATGGAAGATTTTTGTATGCGAGTAAAACTTAAATATTTAGAATGAGAGGTTTAAAAAGAATTATAAACGTGTTTTTGGAAAATACTAAAAAGATGTAGACGTACACATTTTTTACTTCCATCACACTTAGTGCGTCAATTCCGAAAAAAAAAAAAAAAAACATTAGTAATGATAATATTGATTTTTTGGTGGGTTTACATTATCTCACCCTCCAATTATCACAACATAATCGGAGTTTTTTTTCTGAGAAGAATTTTTATAAGTGAGCACAATTAAATAATAAATAAATTGCAATTTGTTTTATAATTAAATGTTTAATCAGTGAACTCTGTTGTATAGTATATTAGTTGGAAGGTGGGTCAGAGGACACCCACCCACCCTCCAACAAAAAAAAAACATACTACAGAGTTCACTGAATATTTTTTTTTATGTTTCATATTTATTTTTCACTTGCATACAAATCTACCTTAAAAATTTATTTAGTTAACTCTCGCGTATGTTTTACTGATTGGAGGGTGAGTCGGAGGCCACCCACCCACCCTACATATACTTTCAAACGTAACCTACAAGGTTACTCGTAAATCTCTTGAACATCAACACTAAAACTGCTTAATATTTCTTGGAAACTAAGCGACTGATAGTGTAGAAGTTGAAATATATATGTAGGGTGGGTGGGTGACCTCTAACCTACCCTCCAATCAGTAAAACATACGCGTGAGTTGACTAAATAATGGTTAAAAAGATTTTTTTTAAATACTTCTAGTGAACACTAAAAATATATAAATAAATATAAATTTTTATTCAGTGAACTCTGTAGTGTGTTTTATTGGTTGAAGGGTGGGTCAGGGGCCACCCACCCACCCTACATATATTTTGGAACTTTACTTAGAAGGTTACTCGTAAATTCTTGAAAGTCAACACTGACACTGCTTAATTTTTTTGGAAACTAGGGGACTGATAGTGTAAAAGTTGAAATATATATGTAGGGTGGGTGGGTGACCTCTAACCCACCCTCTAATCAGTAAAACATACCCGAGTGGCAACTGAATAATTTTTTAAAGCAAAGTTTTTATCTTTGGTGATTGAAGGTTTGAGTTTGTGTGGAAATTATATACTTTTTTGTATCAGAGGTTTAGAAAAAGGCAAAAGGATTTTATTTAGAAAATACTAGAATGATGCATATAATTCTTTTTACAGCCAAATTCCCAAAAACGCCAGCTAAATATTATTGATTGTAATTTAGGAATCTAATAAACTAGAATTTGTTTTATAATTAAACGTTTAATCAGTGAACTCTGTAATGTAGCATATTGATTGGAGGGTGGGTCAGAGGCCACCCACCCACCCTGCATATATTTTGAAACTTTACCTACAAGGTTACTCTTAAATTCTTGATCATCAACATTAACACTGCTTAATGATTTTTGGAAACTAAGGGACTGACAGTGTAAAAGTTTAAATATATATGTAGGGTGGGTGGGTGGCCTCTGTCCCACCTTCCAATCAGTAAAACATACGCGAGGGTTAACTGAATTAATTTTTAAAGCAAAGTTCATATTTTTAATGATGAAAGATTTGTATGTCAGTGAAAAATAAATATTTTTTATGAGGTTAAAAAAATAAATATAAATTTTTATTCAGTGGACTCTGTAGTAGTGGATGGTGGGTCAGAGGCCACCCACCCACCCTACCTCTACTTTGAAACTTTACCTACAAGGTTGCTCTTAAATTCTTGATCATCAACACTAACACTGCTTAATATTTTTTGGAAACTAAGGGACTGATAGTGTAAATGTTGAAATGTATATGTAGGGTGGGTGGGTGGCCACTAACCCACCCTCCAATCAGTAAAACATAAGCGAGTGTCAACTGAATAAATTTTTAAAGCAGTCATATCTTTGGTGATTGAAGGTTTGAGTTTGTGTGGAAATTATATATTTTTTTGTATCAGAGGTTTAGAAAAAGGCAATTTTTTTTTTGGTGGGCGGCCTCTAACCCACCCTCCAATCAGTAAAACATACTAAAGAGTTGACTAAATAAATTTTTTACGCAAATTTCTCACTGTTGATGACAATAACTGCTTATTTTTTTAAACTAAGGGACTGATACTTTAAATGTTGAAATGTATATGTAGGGTGGGTGGGTGGCCTCTATCCCACCCTCCAACCAGGGAAACATACGCAACAGTTGACTGAAAAATAATTTAAATGCAAATATATATGTAGGGTGGGTGGCCTCAAACCCACTAGTTACAGCCTTACAGGCCACTAGAAGAGAACTTCTTCCCTGGTAGATGAAGTAGTTTGTAAGATTTCCAAATCGAAGCAGACTCTGTAAAAAATCCGCCAATTGATAGCGTGTATATACCTGTATAATAAATCAATGAACGAAACAAAGAAACCTGACCTTATCATTCCCAAGCAAAAAAAGAATAGAATTGCTCTAGATGCTCCACCAGCAGACGACCCAGCAGCAGTCCACTATGGAAGAAAACGAACCTTAAAGAAGATACTAAGGAACAATTATTGACCAGGGATACTCAATACTCGTCAAGCAATGTCAGGAGTGCTAAAAGTATAAAGCAGGAACTCTTCTTAACGCCAGTGAAGAATAAACGGTTAATTATGATCACTTCCACAGGGACCTGGAAAAGAAAGGTGGATTCTAATAAGAGCAAAAACCATGTCAAAATAAGTCTGTTTTCATCGGAAGCTGTAACAACTGCTGCTACCTGTAAAAGAACTCTAGTGTACTCTAGTGTATAAAATTCCTGGGTTGTGGAATCCCCAGGAGAATCATCAAAAACAATGACACACAGTTCATGGCATCCATTATGCAACTAATACGAGGCAAATTTCGTTTTTTTTCCAACATCTCTTGCCCCAGTTTTGACCAGTTCGTCAGAAACGAATCTTCGAAGATTCTAGTATTTAATTTATTTCTGTTAGAATTTATTTTCCAAATTACGACAATTGTATTCAAGGATTCTAGAATCTTCCAGCAAATTTCCTTTAAGATTTACTATTTTTTAGCAATTCATCTGTCAGGTTATAGAATTGTTCAGAAATTTTACTTTTATAATATCTGAGTAATTTTCCAGGATTTCTTGTCTTATTTTTGCTAAATTCTTCTTCAAAGATTCTAGTGTTCTTCACCATTTCTTATATTTTTTAGTTTATTTTAATTTTATTTTATTCAAACTAGTGTTGCTTTGATATCTTATTTTATTTCATCATGATTTTTATGAAGTTGGTATTCAATTTTATTTGTTTTCTTGGAACTTAACAGAAACGTTATATCACGATTTGCAACACTTTTTCTTCCAGATTTCTACTATTTTCCAATAATTTCTTTTAGAAGTTGCAATATTTTTTGAAATTTGCTGATCTTAACAAGTATCAATTATATTTTTTGAGAGTTCTAAAATTCACAAAAATTTTGAATTTAGAATATTTCAGCCATTTTTCTTTGAGAATTATATTATATTTTCAGCTATTTGTCTGTTCTAGAATGCAATTTCACATTTAACGTTGTGCAATTTTCCAACATTCCTTTAATTTATTTAAAGATTTTTTAAGGATTTTTCAGAATCTCTTGCTTTATTATTAACCAGTTCTTTCAAAGATTGTAGTATCTCTAATATATCTTACATTATTTTGTTAGAGTTTTTCTATTGGTATGCAATTATAGTACCGCAAGATTTCTAGCAATTTTCCCTTCAGAATTCTAGAATGTTTCATTAATTTCTCTTTTAAACTATGAAAATTTTGTTTCTTTTTCGGAATTGACCTGAAATGTTTCTTTAATTTGTCTTAAATGTCTAATTTCTCTTTTAGATTGTGCGATTATAGAAAGTTCAGGTAATTTTACTTTTAACTTTTTGTAATATTCTAACATCTCTTTTAGAGAAATTTCTAGGATTCAGCATTTCTTGCCTCATTATTATTCAGTTTTTCTGTTGATGCAGGATTTCATTACCTCAAGATTTCTAGTATTTTATCCTCCAGAATTCTAGAATCTGCCATTATTAGCTATTCTAAATAATGAGAATTATTGTATGGTTCTTGAATTCTCTAAAAAAAAATATACATGATCTCTATATTTTTTTTCAGAATATTTTTGTTTCTTTTTCGGAATTATCTTGAAATGATCCTTTGTTTTTTTTAAATGTCTAAATATGCTGGATTTGCTGTATCTTATGAAAACTTCGGCAAAGTTATCTTCAAAAAGAATAAAATTATTCGAGGATTTTTAAAATTTTCAACAATTTTCGTTTATGGTTTATAGCATTTTCAATATTTTTTCTTTCAGTTCTAAAATATTGTGGCATTTTTACTTAAAAAAATTTAATTTTTTAAACATTTCATATATTATTAAAATCTAGACATGTTCAGAAAATCTTGCCTCAATTTTGTCCAGTACTTCAGATATTCTTAGAAAAATATTTCTGGTAATTATGGTATTCATTTATTTTATCAGAGGTTTTCGCTTGCCTCTATTTCGACCAGTTTTACAGAAACTTCTCTTCAAAGATACTAGAATTCAAACATTTATTTCATTTGGTGAGTACTTTCTAGCATCTCTTGCCTTACCTTCGTCCAATTCATTTGTTCTTCTCTTCAATTATTCCAGTGTTCTTCAGCATTACTTTTTTTGAAGTTGGTATTAAATTTTATGCATTTCCTTAGAACTTTCTAAAAACGGCACATCCAGATTTACAACAATTTTTCTCCTGATTTCTATAATTTTTCAACCATTCCTCTTCCAAGTTGCCAGGGTTTTAGAATTCTTGAGAATTTTTAAATTAAGAATTTTCTCATTTATATACATTATTAGCAATTTGTCTTTCAGATTGTAATATTCTAGAAAATTCAGGTAATTTTGCTTTTAACTTTTCGGAAATTTCTAATATTTCTTTTATGTTTAGGTACATTTCTAGGATTCAGTATTTCTTGCCTCATTATTATTCAGTTTTTCTGTTGATACAGAATTTTATTATCTAAAGATTTCTAGTATTTTTTTCCTTCAGAATTCTAAAATTTGCCATTATTACTATTTTAAATAATGAAAAATTCTGTATGCTTTTTGAATTCTCGATAAAAAAAAATTGTTTCTCTTTCAGAATTATACTGAAATGTATCTTTATTTTCAATGGTCTTACTTTGTGAAGGTAATGCTTGTTATGCTACATTCTTGATGGAACCGGATATAAGAAAAGCGTTTGTTATGTTCCATATTTTTATTTACAGTTTCCTGACACGTGTTTCGAACTTTGCAGTTCATTATCAAAGGTAAGTAACATAATGAGCGCTTTTCTTCACCAAAATTATGTCTTACTTTGTAATTAGAAAGAGCTGGATTTTACTTTATCCTATAGAAATTTGGCTGAACTTTAAAAAAAAATATTCGAAGATTTTAAAATTTTTCAACAACTTTGGGGTTATATAGAATTAGAATAAGGACTGGCTTAGCAAGATCCCTGCAAAATGATAAAATGGTGATGTGGCCATCATAGTACTTTCCCTATATTTTTCTGTAAAACTATGAGGTTTACACAAAAAGACTATTCTTAATAATTTGTTCAGTTTTTAATTCTCTACAATTATTTGTTATATAAGTTTCATGTAACTGTAATAATTTATTAGTAATTGGCCAAAAATATCAAAATTTTCAATTTTTTTTTTCTCGAAAGTTAAGAACTTTATGAAAAAAATATTTTTATAAAACTTCTTCCCTTTTTCATTCTCTTTCACTTTTGTTTGAAAAGTTTTGTAATATTTTTCATATTTAGAATAATATCGGAAAAAAACAAAAAACGGCCTCGAGTAAACATCCACTTCCGGTTTATGAATGTCCACCAAAAGCTTTTCAGTTCCAGTTTTTAACGATAAAACCTTAAGTTTAAAGTTTCATCTCAATCGGATTATTCGTTTTTGAGATACAGCGCCCACAGACATTTTCTCGCACGAAAACAATACTTCCCCTATATATACTATATAGGGAAAGTAAAAATGGTGATGTGGCCATCATAGAACTTTCCCTATATTTTTCTCAAAAACTATGAGGTGTACGCAAAAATGTTATTCTTAATAATTTGTTCACATTTGAATTCTCTACAATTATTTGTAATACAAGATTCATGTAACTCCAATAGTTTGTTAGCAATTTGCAAAAAATATCAAAATTTTCAATTTTTATTTTTTTGCGCGAAAGTTAAGAATTTTATGAAAAACATGTTCAAACAAAACTTGTTCAGTTTTTTGTTTCCTTTAACTTTTGTTTGAACCGTATTTTAAAATTTCCCATATTTGGAAAAATATGACCAAAAAACAAAAAAACGCCTCGAGTAAACATCCACTTCCGGTTTATGAATGTTTACCAAAAGCTTTTCAGTTCCAGTTTTTAACGATAAAACCTTAAGTTTGAAGTTTCATCTCAATTGGATCATTCGTTTTTGAGATACAGCGCCCACCGACAGACACACAGACACACAGACACAAAATGGTGATGTGGCCATCATAATAGTTTCCCTATATTTTTCTCGAAAACTATTAGGTTTACGCAAAAATGTTATTCTTAATAATATGTGCACTTTTGAATTCTCTACAATTATTTGTTATATAAATTTTATGTAAGTCCAAGAGTTTATTAGCAATTGGCAAACAATATCAAAATTTTCAATTTTTATTTTTTTTCTCGAAAGTTAAGAATTTTATGGAAAACAGGTTCGAATAAAACTTGTTCAGTTTTTCATTCCCTTTAATTTTTGTTTGAACAGTTTTTAAAAATTTTTCATATTTAGAAAAATATCACGAAAAAACCAAAAAACGCTTCGAGTAAACATCCACTTCCGGTTTATGAATCTTTACCAAAAGCTTTTCAGATCGAGTTTTTAACGATAAAACCTTAAGTTTAAAGTTTTATCTCAATCGTATGGTTTGTTTTTGAGATACAGCGCCCACAGACATTTTCTCGCACGAAAACAATACTGCTCAAAAATGGTGATGTGGCCATCATAGTACTTTCCCTATATTTTTCTCGAAAACTATGAGGTTTACGCAAAAAGGCTATTCTTAATAATTTGTTCAGTTTTGAATTCTTTACAATTATCTGTAATACAAGTTTCATGTAACTCTAATAGTTTATTAGCACTTGACAAAAAATGTCAAAATTTTCAATTTTGTTTTTCTCGAAAGTTAAGAATTTTACGAAAAAAATGTTTTATTAAAAGTCGTTTATTTTCTCATTCTCCCTAACTATTGTTTGAAAAGTTTTGTAATATTTTTCATATTTAGAAAAATATCGACAAAAAACCTCATTTTTATGCATTTCCATGCACGAAAACATTACTATTCAAATGGTGATGTGGTCATCATAGTACTTTCCCTATATTTTTCTCGAAAACTATGAGGTTTACGCAAAAAAGCTATTCTTAGTAATTTGTTCAATTTCGAATTATCTACAATTATTTGTTATATAAATTTCATGTAGCTCCAATAGTTTAATAGCAATTGCAAAAAGTCAAGGGTAACTAGATATTTTGAAAAAAGTAAAAAGTGTCAATTTTTTCAAATCAATATATCTCGGTTATTATAACAGATAGAAAAAAACTGTAAAGGACAAAGTTTTAGATAATTTTATGTAGATTAATAAAAAATTATCAGAAAATTTTTATCGCCATTATTTTCCGAGATATGATGCAAACTTACATTTTTTTTTAAATGGAAACCATAGTTGGCCATGGCCTCATTCAAAAGGTAATTTTTTTCTCTTTAATCCAATATGGCATATGACATACTTACTTCTAAAAATGAGTGAGTTATAGTCATTTTAAATTTTATTATAAATAAAAAATAGGTAGCCATGAAAAAGGTGAAAGTAAAACAATTGCAGTTGTTTATAATATTAGCAATATTGTAATCATTAGTTTTACAGAGATAAATCAAAATGAAACAACTGCAAACTGCATAAAGTAATTCTGTAATTATCAATACATCAATGGGAGACAAATTTTAATATTAAAAATATGTGGTCAAAGAGTCCACTATTAATACTATTATGACATAAATTATATCTTTTTAAAATTGAATTTATGGCTTCTTGACTATTCTCATGTAAATTGAATTAAATGTTTCAATAACAACTAGTTTATGATCCTCCACAGATTGATATGATTTTTCATATACTTTATTTCCTCGTAAGCTAAGAATTTTATGAAAAATTTGTTTTAATAAAACTTGTTTAAGTTTTCATTACCTTTAAGTTTTGTTTGAAAAGTTTTTTTTTAATAGGGCGAAATAACAAAAAACTCGTAACCGAAATATAAATGTACACCTAATAAAATAAATTTAAAAAAGTGCCAAACTTGTTTGAACAACCTAACTAATTAAAACAGGTAAATAAAACAGGATACTTAATCATAATCTTCAATATACTAATTTAATTTTATACATAAATTTCTTATATTTAAAAAATTAAACTAAACATAGGAACAAGATATATCCAAAACAATCATAAAATTATAATTTATTTAGTTAAGGCATTTCTACTTGTCCGGTCTGAAACTGCGCTCCTGGTCTCCTCACTGGGCAATCCTCCCTCGGTGGCCAGTTATTCGTAGCCTCTTCCGGAGTCAGCAGGATTTATTTACATGAAAAAAAAAAACTTTTAAATATGAATACAGAAAAGGGAAAACAAAAACAGAGTCAAACACCCACCGTGTCCTTTGGTGGGATATGAAAAGATGAGAATGGATAAAACAGGATAGGAGAGGATAGAATACAAAAGGACGGAACAGGAAAGGATAGATACGGATAGGAGAAGATAGGTAAGGATAAGGCAAGGCAGGATAGGAGAGAATGGGAAAGGAAAAGACAGGATAAGACAGGAGAGGAGAGGACCATTCCAGTCCTTACCAATTCTTTCCTATTAATTCCTGTCCTTTCCCGTCCTTTCCTGTCCTCATACGCAGCCGCTTAAGTGGCAATAAATTAATACGTGTCATTTATTATACAGATGGAAAACTATTTAATTTTTCTAGGAACAGTAATAATCTTCGGATTTGGTTGAAAACTTGTTAAAAACTTTCTTAACAAGTTCCGTACCGTATACAGCCCCTATTGTATTTTCCGTTCAGGCCATTTAGAATTCTCATTGAAAAACAAAAAATTCTTAAAAAAAAACATTGTACAGTCAAATATAGACAACTTCACATCATGTATGTATACAGCGTTTAAATTATTAATTATCTGCCATGTGTAATAATATTAAACACATGATTATGATTAATGATTATGTTGCAACTCGTCTGGTAGAGTAAATATTTGAACTAATAATTTATAGAAGTTAAATTTATTGCTCTAGTCTATAATGCATATTAAAATTTATATCATTTTCCTGTAAATTATAGTTTTGCAGTATTATCGACTTTTTTTTAAATTTTTAAAATGGGTCTTGTACACCCCACCTAGCCTGAATGGTAAAATTTCAAATCTTGCCGTGGCACGGAACTTGTTAATGTAATTGTATAATTAAAATTAAAACACAAAACAACTGATAAGCTAAGCGACTACTTCAAAAAAATAAGATATAATAATAATGTGATTAATTTGAAATATAGGTACTGTATTCGGTATATCTATTAATGCTTTTGAAAGATCTAATAGCAAAATATACAGTATCTTTCTTGTTAAGAACATATATCACACTTTATTTATTGAAATAGAACAGTATCTCTATAGTTTTGCTATTGGTAAATGCCTGTTAATTTTTTATTGAATAAATTGTGTTTATAAAGCCAATTGATTGGACACTCTAGTTTCTAATATGGTTGAAATGTCATTCTGGGGTATGCATGTGTAATAGAAAAGCATACATTTATATTTGTCATTTCAAGCACTTAGTATATTGCAAGCACTTAAGTTGGAACTATAATCTTTATGAAACCATGTTTTCCTGAAAGACCTAAATGCACTTTTACTTTAATATATTATTTCGAAATTTCATTAGCATCCGAGTAAACTGACGGTAATTGATTAAAATATGAAGCATAATTTGTCATTTTCATTTAATTTCTTTCATAAATTTCACGTTTCAAATGTGAGTATTACTCCATCCTGCAAAACGTCTTATGAACATAAATGCCTGCCTGCTGTATCTCAAAAACTAATACAGGAATTAACATGAAGCTTTGAACATAAGTTTATTTGGCAATCTGAAGACAATTTGTTTATCTCAATATTTGTGTGTTTTTATCTGGTTATTTTTAAATAATATTTATTATAAGTATTTCAGTTCAAAAAAATATGAAAGATAGTAAGAAAACAAACATATTTTATTTAAAATTATTAAGGATTGTCATCTTTGATCTATAATTATAAAATAATAATAGTTGCGATAGATTGTAGAAAATTGTGAATTGGTGCTTGTATAACTATATATAATCTACTATTATACTATAAAATCGGAGGAAGTAAAGTGATGGCCATATCACATTTATTTTAATTTTATGGAGCAGATTGTTTATACAATATTTTCCAAATGGAGTAGAAGGTAACATTGCTCATACGTCAAATCAAGGATTAGCAATCATCCCATTTTTTTTTTGTTCTGGGGCATAACTCTTGATTTTCTGCATTTATTTATACAATATAATTTAAGGTACATGTCCGAATTGAGTAGAAGTTAAAATCGCGCAAATACGTCAAATCAAGAATCAGTCAGTCATCCCATTTTTTTTTGTTCTGGGACATAACTCTTGATTTTCTGTATTTGTTTATACAATACAATTTAAGGTACATGTCCGAATTGAGTAGAAGTTAAAATCGCTAAAATACGTCAAATCAAGAATCAGTCAGTCATCCCATTTTTTTTTTTGTTCTGGGGCATAACTCTTGATTTTCTGTATTTGTTTATACAATACAATTTAAGGTACATGTCCGAATTGAGTAGAAGTTAAAATCGCTCAAATACGTCAAATCAAGAATCAGTCAGTCATCCCATTTTTTTTTTGTTCTGGGGCATAACTCTTGATTTTCTGTATTTGTTTATACAATACAATTTAAGGTACATGTCCGAATTGAGTAGAAGTTAAAATCGCTCAAATACGTCAAATCAAGAATCAGTCAGTCATCCCATTTTTTTTTTTTTGTTCTGGAGCATAACTCTTGATTTTCTGTATTTGTTTATACAATACAATTTAAGGTACATGTCCGAATTGAGTAGAATGTAAAATCGCTTAAATGCATCAAATCAAGAATCAGTCAGTCATCCCATGTTTTTTTTTTATTTTTGGTCTAGGGCATAACTCTCGATTTTTTGCATTTGTTTATACAATATAATTTAAGGTGCATGTCCAAATTGAGTAGAATGTAAAATCGCTCAAATATGTCAAATTAAGAATCAGCAAGTCATCTGTTTTATCTTTTTTTTTTAAATTCAGACAAAACCACTTCGTGGCATCACAGCGAAGCGCCACAGACTGACGTGAGGAGCAGCATGCTTTTTATTTGTACTGCATTACACTTATTAATGGCTATTAAAGAAAATTTGCTTTTGGCAATAATCTTTATCCGAAGAAATCGATGACAAGAAAGGGGAAAGGCGTATTGGTTTCATCTTTTATTTCTCGAGAGAGCTATTGCATACTCTCTATGAAGATTCATTACCTCATGGAGATAATTTTTTTTAAGAACTTTCACGTATTTGCACACGTATCTGTTCTTCCCTTCTTCCTTTAAAAGTGGCCTGAAGTGAATGCATTCATTTGATTCTGCACTTTGCCAGTAGTCGCGCCACTTGCAGCACTTCTTTGTGGCACCACGAAGTGGCTATGTGTGAATGGACTCTATCTCTTGATTTACTGTATTTGTTTATAGAATACATTTTAAGGATAACGTCTACACTAAGAAGGAGAAAATTAAATTTCTCAAATACTTCAAATTCAGAATTAGTCAATTGGCCAATATTACCTTTTATTACGTGTTGAATTAGATTAAGTTCTTAATTTTCAATATATTTGTGAAATTCGGCTAATCTCGTGGACGTTCTTCGAACCCAAGCAACTTGAAATACATGATGCATTATTAAGCGACTTCGAGGACTTCGTGTTGCCATCAACACTAGCAAGGCAGCACTATTTCGTTCAACATTCTATATGTTTAATATCAATGCATTGATTTGGTATGGAGATAATAGGCGATGTTTTTCGAACTGAAATTAATTAGTGATAGATCTGTATAGAACACAAGGACGCCATAAGGATTCTTGGAATATTTGTGTCGGTGCTACAGAATCTATTTTCCATACTTTCTGTTAACATTAATCCTTCTCAGATATAGTATCTGGTCGTAAATTAGGGGCAATGCAAAAAGAAGAACAAAATTATGTTTTACCGCTAGGCATTCATTCAACCTAACTTAGCATATGTTCATATGGAATCTTCTCCAGCATGTAGTTCTGTATATTTCCCTGGAAAATTTCCTATTTTATTTTGTTTATATTTAATTCCTCTTCAGTTATTTTCTCCACTCTTAAACGTTTTTGTCAATATTTCTTATTTGATTCCCGCACTATCCGCGATTAAGCGTTTGTCGGTCCGGGTCAACCCCTCGGAGATCGCAAACGCTTACTCCTTCTTAACTGTACCTGTACGCCTTCATAGATTCTGCTCTCGCCTAACTTCCTATTGTTTACAAGTTAAAATAAGATGTATCAGTATGTGTACTGACACACATTAACATATACTTTCAGTTACCGTTATACTAATTACTAAACTAACCTAAATGTAACAACATTTTAGTAGTATAGTCCATCCATCGAGAGCCGACTATGAATCGTGCAATTTTGTACTAAGAATCGTATAGAAATTAATATCTCGTTCTACTATCATCCTAGGATGACCGAGACATAATAAATTGAAAGATGGAATCTATGTCTGATTCCTTCAATATAGAGCGATGAGTCACAGTCAGCTATCGGTGAGTCGACTCTATATATATGTATAGCTTGAAATTAAGATATGCAAGTGAATAATTATAAAAAATAATGTATAATTTAAAACTCAATTTCAAACTCAATTTTGGAAAAATTAAATCGAATATTTATAGCAATAAACCTTATATATACATAATAAATAATTAAATAATACGTTTAACATCATTATAATGTTGCGATTAACAAATATTTGTATTTTTTGCATTTTGTGCGCTGTTTTGTACAAGAAAATTTTATGAAGAAAACTCCTAGATGTTAGGCTATAGAAAGCCAAAAATTATGATGCGGCCATCATGTTTTTTTGTCTCCTCAGATTTTATTCAAACAGTGATATTACAAAAATAATGTTAATTTTTATAAATTTAACATTCTCTATAATGATTGATGATGTTAAGTTAAAATAATGTTTATGAATTTATAATTATAGATAAAAACAACTAAAATTTTCTAATAAGTTTAACGACTTTTATTGCCTTAAATGTTTATTAAAATGTGTTTCTAACATTTTTCATATTTTTCAATTACGAAAAGACCAATCAATGGTTAAGGTCTATACTCACGAAATATTACTAAAAATTTTCAATTCTTCAGATTATCAAATAAAGCTTATGTTCAAAATTTTATTAAAAAGACGCAAACACACAGTATAATTCCTTTATAAGGAAATTTCTAATAAAAAAAACTACAATCGCAATACTCTCTTGTAGCCAAGTATAGTTGATTTTAAATTAACTATTGCAAAAACGCTTTAAAAGCAAACCATATACCGTTCTTAAAAAACATATTTTTAATTTACAGAATATCTTGTATTTATGGATCAGCTAGCTGCGAGGAGATGGGCATGATATAAGTGAAAAATAAATAATTTTGAAATTAGATGTTTTATTGTGTTAGAAAGATTAAAACTCTATGCACATTTATTTTTTAATAATTTAATTTAAAAAAAATGTACAAACTAATGTGTTTCATTCAGCAATTACTAATTGCTTTAAAAAACAATTATATTATTTTGTATTTATGGGCAATGCTTAATCAATCATTATGTGGCACTTTAAAAGTCTTTTGACAACTCTACTACCACGGTGCACTAGTCCACAGATATTCATAAATTCAGCATATTCTATAAACTAAAGTGTATTTTTGTAAACATGATACAATTTCAAATTTTATATTGCTAAAACATTGTTTTATTGTGTTTGAAAGAATTAAACCATACATTTAGTTTTAATAAGAACCTACGATGGTATGTAATTTGTGGGCCGGTGACACCATAGATCCTTATTTCTTTTGAAATAAGGAGGAGATGCCCTTACCAGCCATGGCCTGCGTTGTCCATAAATCTCAATTCATTTTTGTTACCAAAAATAACGAGATTTAGACAGATACGCTACTTAGGCAAACAATTGTCGAATAGCATTAAAAAGCCTATAGTTTCATTTTTCGAACACAATAAAAAAAATATTGAATTTGAAATTGTATCATATTTAAAATCTACCTTATTACTATCTTAGAAAACCCATTTGTTTGTAGTATAATTTGTATTTATGAACAATCATTTTGTAGCACTTTAAAAGTCCCATAGAGGGAAGTTAGTAGTATCTTTTGACGACTCTGAAACTACGCTGCGCTCAAACCTTCCTAGCCCCCAGTTATCACTGTCGTATCAATCACCCTCGCCCCCGTAGCTAGCCCATAAATTAGTACAATTCTACAAACAAAAGGGTATTTTTCTAAGCATGATACAATTTCAAATTCAATAGTTTTGAAATGAATTTTTTATTATGTTCAAAAAAATAAAACTATACATGTATTTTTAATGATTAATGATAATGGTATGTAGTTTGTGGGCCGGTAGCATCATCCATCCTAATTTCTTTCGAAATGAAGAGGAGATGCCCTTACCGGCCATGGCGTGTATTATCCATAATTCTCAATTCATTTTTGTTTCCAAAAATGACGAGATTTAGATAAACACGCTACGTAAAAGAACAGTTGTCCGATTTAAAAAATCTATAGTTTTATTCTTTTGAACATAATAAAAAATTCATTTCAAAACTATTGAATTTAGAATTGCATCATGGGTTTATGGGCTAGCTACGGGGCGAGGGCGACGGCTACACAATAACTGTCCATAAATATTATTTAATCTATAAACTAATGGTTTTTAAGCATTATCAACTTTAAATTAAAAATAAACAGGAAAGTATAGTTGAATTGAAATGTGTTTTTACACCAGTTTTTAAATATTTTGAATTTATGAGCAATACATAAATAATCATTATGTAGCATTTTGAAAGCTCCATAGCAAATAGTAATGTAATGTCTTTTGACGACTCTGAAACCACGCCGCGCTCAAACCATGACACCAATGACTGCTCCCTAGCCCCCAGCTATAACTGTCGTAACAATCGCCCTCGCCCCCGTAGCTAGCCCATAATTTCAGGCTATTCTATAAACGAAGGGGTATTTTTCTAAGCATGATACAATTTCAAATTCAATAGTTTTGAGATGAATTTTTTATTATGTTCAAAAGGATACAACTATAAATTTATTTTTAATGATTAATGATAATGGTACGTAGTTTGTGGGCCGGTAGCATCATCCATCCTAATTTCTTTCGAAATGAAGAGGAGATGCCCTTACCGGCCATGGCGTGTATTATCCATAATTCTCAATTCATTTTTGTTTCCAAAAATGACGAGATTTAGATAAACACGCTACGTAAAAGAACAGTTGTCCGATTTAAAAAATCTATAGTTTTATTCTTTTGAACATAATAAAAAATTCATTTCAAAACTATTGAATTTAGAATTGCATCATGGGTTTATGGGCTAGCTACGGGGCGAGGGCGACGGCTACACAATAACTGTCCATAAATATTATTTAATCTATAAACTAATGGTTTTTAAGCATTATCAACTTTAAATTAAAAATAAACAGGAAAGTATAGTTGAATTGAAATGTGTTTTTACACCAGTTTTTAAATATTTTGAATTTATGAGCAATACATAAATAATCATTATGTAGCATTTTGAAAGCTCCATAGCAAATAGTAATGTAATGTCTTTTGACGACTCTGAAACCACGCCGCGCTCAAACCATGACACCAATGACTGCTCCCTAGCCCCCAGCTATAACTGTCGTAACAATCGCCCTCGCCCCCGTAGCTAGCCCATAATTTCAGGCTATTCTATAAACGAAGGGGTATTTTTCTAAGCATGATACAATTTCAAATTCAATAGTTTTGAGATGAATTTTTTATTATGTTCAAAAGGATACAACTATAAATTTATTTTTAATGATTAATGATAATGGTACGTAGTTTGTGGGCCGGTAGCATCATCCATCCTAATTTCTTTCGAAATGAAGAGGAGATGCCCTTACCGGCCATGGCGTGTATTATCCATAATTCTCAATTCATTTTTGTTTCCAAAAATGACGAGATTTAGATAAACACGCTACGTAAAAGAACAGTTGTCCGATTTAAAAAATCTATAGTTTTATTCTTTTGAACATAATAAAAAATTCATTTCAAAACTATTGAATTTAGAATTGCATCATGGGTTTATGGGCTAGCTACGGGGCGAGGGCGACGGCTACACAATAACTGTCCATAAATATTATTTAATCTATAAACTAATGGTTTTTAAGCATTATCAACTTTAAATTAAAAATAAACAGGAAAGTATAGTTGAATTGAAATGTGTTTTTACACCAGTTTTTAAATATTTTGAATTTATGAGCAATACATAAATAATCATTATGTAGCATTTTGAAAGCTCCATAGCAAATAGTAATGTAATGTCTTTTGACGACTCTGAAACCACGCCGCGCTCAAACCATGACACCAATGACTGCTCCCTAGCCCCCAGCTATAACTGTCGTAACAATCGCCCTCGCCCCCGTAGCTAGCCCATAATTTCAGGCTATTCTATAAACGAAGGGGTATTTTTCTAAGCATGATACAATTTCAAATTCAATAGTTTTGAGATGAATTTTTTATTATGTTCAAAAGGATACAACTATAAATTTATTTTTAATGATTAATGATAATGGTACGTAGTTTGTGGGCCGGTAGCATCATCCATCCTAATTTCTTTCGAAATGAAGAGGAGATGCCCTTACCGGCCATGGCGTGTATTATCCATAATTCTCAATTCATTTTTGTTTCCAAAAATGACGAGATTTAGATAAACACGCTACGTAAAAGAACAGTTGTCCGATTTAAAAAATCTATAGTTTTATTCTTTTGAACATAATAAAAAATTCATTTCAAAACTATTGAATTTAGAATTGAAATCATGGGTTTATGGGCTAGCTACGGGGGCGAGGGCGACCCCTACACAATAACTGTCCATAAATATAATTTAATCTATAAACTAATGGTTTTTAAGCATTATCAACTTTAAATTAAAATTAAACAGGAAAATATAGTTGAAATGAAATGCGTTTAACACCAGTTTTAAAATATTTTGAATTTATGAGCAATACATAATTAACCATTTTGTTGTAGCATTTTAAAAGTTCCAAAGAAAATAGTAATGTCTTTTGACGACTCTAAAACCACGCCGCGCTCAAACCTTGACACCAATGACCACTCCCTAGCTCCCAGCTATATCTGTCGTAGCAATCGCCCTCGCCCCCGGATCTAGCCCATAAATTCAGGCTATTCCAAAAACGAAAGGGTATTTTTCTAAGCATGATACAATTTCAAATTCAATAGTTTTGAAATGAATTTTTTATTATGTTCAAAAGGATACAACTATAAATTTATTTTTAATTATTAATGATAATGGTACGTAGTTTGTGGGCCGGTAGCATCATCGATCCTAATTTCTTTCGAAATGAAGAGGAGATGCCCTTACCGGCCATGGCGTGTGTTATCCATAAATCTCAATTCATTTTTGTTTCCAAAAACGACGAGATTTAGATAAACACGCTACGTAAAAGAAGAGTTGTCGGATTTAAAAAATCTATAGTTTTATTCTTTTGAACAAAATAAAATTGCATTTCAAAACTATTGAATTTAAAATTGTATCATGCTTAGAAAAATACCATTTCGTTTATAGAATAGCATGAATTTATGGGCTAGCTACTGGGGCGAGGGCGACAACTACCAATAACTATCCATAAATATTAATTAATCTATAAACTAATGGCTTTAAAAAAAATCAACTTTAAATGAAAATTAAAATGGATAATATTTTTGAAATGATTTTCTAAAAGTTCCATTAAAATAAGTAATATTTTTTGACGTCTTTGAAATTTCGCCGCACTCAAACCCGGACACCAATCACCGCTCCCTAGCCCCCAGCTATCACTGTCGTAGCAGTCGCGCCCCCGGAGCTAGCCCATAAATTCAGGCTATTCCAAAAACGAAATGGTATTTTTCTAAGCATGATACAATTTTAAATTCAATAGTTTTAAAATGAATTTTTTATTATGTTCAAAAGGATACAACTATAAATTTATTTTTAATGATTAATGATAATGGTACGTAGTTTGTGGGCCGGTAGCATCATCGATCCTAATTTCTTTTGAAATGAAGAGGAGATGCCCTTACCGGCCATGGCGTGTGTTATCCATAATTCTCAATTCATTTTTGTTTCCAAAAACGACGAGATTTAGATAAACACGCTACGTAAAAGAAGAGTTGTCGGATTTAAAAAATCTATAGTTTTATTCTTTTGAACAAAATAAAATTGCATTTCAAAACTATTGAATTTAAAATTGTATCATGCTTAGAAAAATACCATTTCGTTTATAGAATAGCATGAATTTATGGGCTAGCTACTGGGGCGAGGGCGACAACTACCAATAACTATCCATAAATATTAATTAATCTATAAACTAATGGCTTTAAAAAAAAATCAACTTTAAATGAAAATTAAAATGGATAATATTTTTGAAATGATTTTCTAAAAGTTCCATTAAAATAGTAATATTTTTTGACGTCTTTGAAATTTCGCCGCACTCAAACCCGGACACCAATCACCGCTCCCTAGCCCCCAGCTATCACTGTCGTAGCAGTCGCGCCCCCGGAGCTAGCCCATAAATTCAGGCTATTCCAAAAACGAAATGGTATTTTTCTAAGCATGATACAATTTTAAATTCAATAGTTTTGAAATGAATTTTTTATTATGTTCAAAAGGATACAACTATAAATTTATTTTTAATGATTAATGATAATGGTACGTAGTTTGTGGGCCGGTAGCATCATCGATCCTAATTTCTTTTGAAATGAAGAGGAGATGCCCTTACCGGCCATGGCGTGTGTTATCCATAATTCTCAATTCATTTTTGTTTCCAAAAACGACGAGATTTAGATAAACACGCTACGTAAAAGAACAGTTGTCGGATTTAAAAAATCTATAGTTTTATTCTTTTGAACAAAATAAAAAATTTATTTCAAAACTATTGAATTTAAAATTGTATCATGCTTAGAAAAATACCATTTCGTTTATAGAATAGCATGAATTTATGGGCTATCTACTGGGGCGAGGGCGACAACTACACAATAACTATCCATAAATATTAATTAATCTATAAACTAATAGCTTTTAAAAATAATCAACTTTAAATGAAAATTAAAATGGATAATATTTTTTAAATGATATTCTAAAAGTCCCATTAAAATAAGTAATATTTTTTGACGTCTTTGAAATTTCGCCGCACTCAAACCCGGACACCAATCACCGCTCCCTAGCCCCCAGCTATCACTGTCGTAGCAGTCGCGCCCCCGGAGCTAGCCCATAAATTCAGGCTATTCCAAAAACGAAATGGTATTTTTCTAAGCATGATACAATTTTAAATTCAATAGTTTTGAAATGAATTTTGTATTATGTTCAAAAGGATACAACTATAAATTTATTTTTAATTATTAATGATAATGGTACGTAGTTTGTGGGCCGGTAGCATCATCGATCCTAATTTCTTTCGAAATGAAGAGGAGATGCCCTTACCGGCCATGGCGTGTGTTATCCATAATTCTCAATTCATTTTTGTTTCCAAAAATGACGAGATTTAGATAAACACGCTACGTAAAAGAAGAGTTGTCGGATTTTTAAAAAATCTATAGTTTTATTATTTTGAACATAATAAAAAATTCATTTCAAAACTATTAATTTTAAAATTGTATCATGCTTAGATAAATACCTTTTCGTTTATAGAATAGCGTGAATTTATGGGCTAGCTACCGGGACGAGGACGTCTGCTAGAACAGGGATATGTGGGGGCTACGCAGTGGTGATTGGTGTCAGGGTTTGAGCGGGGCAAAGTTTCACAGACCTCAAAAAACATTACTTAATTTAATAAGACTTTTAAATTGCTACATAATGATTAATTATGTATTGCTCATAAATACAAAATATTTTAAAACTGGTGTTAAAACACATTTCATGTCAACAATATTTGCCTATTATTTACAGTTAATTGTGCTTATTTTTCAATTACCGCAATTTGTTTACTGACAATTTTTCAACTAAATCTGAAGATTATTACTGTTCCTAGAAAAATTAAATCGTTTTCCATCTGTATAAATAACACGTATCAATTTATTGCCACTTACGCGGCGCTTGTGAGGACAGGAAAAGACAGGAAAGCACAGAAAATGACAGGAAAGGACAGATAAGGATAGGAAAGTACGGAAATGGACAGGGAAGAATAAGGCATAACAGGAAAAGGCTGGAAAATGACAGGAGAGGACAGGACACGCTCAAGTATGCATAGTAGTTACTGGCTCGTTTCATATGAAACCACGTAATGGCTGGTGCTCTTATATCACAGATTTGTACGAAACAGTTTGTTAGCTAGTATATGGTATAAAGTATCCTAAATAGAGTATTATTGCAGTAATAAGGTAAGTATTAAGTTTGTAATAACTGTAACTTTTTTTATATGAAACAATTTTGTTCATTTCAATGTCATTAGAAAAACAAAAATGTAAGCAATGAAATATAATTATTAAAATAGTATTAATGTATATCTTAACCTTTAAAAATGTGCAATAAATAGTTATTTCTGTATAGCGGACGAAAATTGATATTAAAGTGTGAAGATATTTTTATTAAAAACTGGGCCACAGAGAAAATATAAAAGCAATGAAGATATTGATATGATAGATATATCAAAACGGAGTAATACTGATATCAAATTTTTGCAACTAAAAAGTAATTGTGAAAATATGAGTTCGCATCATTTAAGGCTTTGGGAACATTTGAAGGCAGACAAAGAAGCTGAGTCAGATATTGTTACATCAATTTAAACATTGTTTACAAATACAAACTATTTTTAGTTAAAGGTTGAGAATGTTAAGCAGGAAAAATGAAAAGTATTTGTTGTGTATTAGTTAAGAATTAGGCCTTAAGAATTAAAATTGTATTATCCAAGCAGAAAACACTCGTTTTTTTGTTATAGTGAAAAAAATTACCAGAATTGTGTAAAAAAAAGTTTAAGGTGTAAAACTTGTGATATTACTATAATAAATTCTAAAATTTAATTTAATTCTTTAACGAAAAAAATATTTTATTGCACATTTTTACATATTGGCATGTATATTTCCGGCATTTCAAGAAGCCAGACTTTTGTCTTGTCAATGATATCAAAATAAATAAAATCGGTTCTTAGATAACGAAGCTACAGTTGTTTTTTGACCCGAGAATTCTAAAAACAATTATTCATAATATAGTACAAATATAGATAGTAAAACTGTTTCACAAAAATCTGTGACATGAGAGCAATGAAACCATTAAATTTTTGTTGATTTGATGAATTAATATATACAATGAGCCTACTCCAATCATGTCATCTGAACCGGGATGCACATTCTCAATTCGACTTATTTGCCAATGAAGGGGAACATTTTTAGATTGAAGCTTCTACTTCGTTATAATGTTCTAAATATAATAAAACATTGTTACTTTGTTGGTACATCACTAAACTTATTGTTGACTATAGTTTTGGCAACTCATCATGTCATTATGAAAACTCAAAGTAAATTAAAATACAATTTTACAAACTAAGATTGAATATTTTATACGGAATATTAAGTATACCTCCTTACCAACCGAAGAGAAGCAAATGTTAAAAATTTAAAGAGGTTTTTTAAATATCTTATGTTTTCTTTTAGGATTGAATAAGTTATGAAATGAATTAAAAGCTATATGCATTAAATTAAATTAAATAATATTTAAGTGTATAAAGGAATACTTAAAGCTCTATGAATTATTGAATTGAATGCAGCCATTTTATGTTAAGCGGGTGTCTGAAATTATTGGAATACCAGAATTGGTAAAAGTAGGTAGGTTTTCTATAAATATCCAAGGAACATTAGTTGTTAGTTTTAGTGATAGAATAAAAAAATTAAAAATCTAAATAATGAGAAAATACAATTTACAAACATTCAAATAATATAGGTATAGAAAAAGGTAGTGGAAAAACTATATGATACAGACTTATGTTTACATGGGTATGGTGAGATGGATAGACATGGTATGGTATGGGGAATTATAAAACAAACCTACATGTTGAATAGTGGATTATCTTTGTGTATTTTAATTAATCCATGCAATCTATTAGAAACAGAGTTTATGGAAAAAGGAATATACTGATAAATATTAGAAAAAATGTTATTTCATTTGTTAATACTAAGGGATTAAAAGATATTAGTTAAGTTTTGATAATGGCATGTTGAGTTGCGTTGAGTATAAGTTGAGTAAAAATGTTTTATTATATTTTTAGATTTGATCTTTCACCTCCAAATTTTATCGATCTTTGCTATTGTAATGTATGCACATGTCACTCTTTTATAAAATCTTAATGACAAACACTGCCACAACTGCCGAATTGATAGTCGATTCAAGTAGCTTGAATATATAAATATTTAAATTGTTCGAACCTCTGCAAAATTAAGTGTAACAAAAGTTAAAAACAAATAACTTATTGAATTAATTACTTGGTAACGAGAGCAAGTATTAAACTTTATAAAACATGACATTAATAATTTTCTATTGAAATAATCGTTTATTTTTATATACAAGGACTAACATAAAAATATTAAATTGAGATTGATAATTTCAAACTATTTAAGTAAAAAATAGAAAATATTTTTACAAATTACTAAACCTATCTAAACAAATTTGATAACTAAATGTAAAACAGGAAAACTTAATATTTTTTTAAATCAACCATTATTTATAAATTAAATAAATTGCCATCTGCATCAGTTACAGAGTTAAGAACATGTTGCATATTTGCATACTCAGACTATTTACTTTTCGTCTTTATTAATTAATTTAATATTCATACAATAAGTAAGGGTTTTTATTTTGAATAGGTTGTTTTTCCTTCGAAGAAAGTTAAAAATGATGAAGCCGACTGCTCACCCTGATGAGAGTCTATAAGGCATGGTTCCCCCTTTTGAGTCTCACAATATCCTCCAAAAACACCATTCGCTGGACAAAGCCAACAAAACAAAATAAAAATTTCTTTGCTGAATTCCCTTCTGAAAAAACTTCAAACAAGCAACTATATCTTCAATGATGAAAACAAATTTAAAAGCAACTTTATGATGCTAGAGTCAACATTTACAGATAAAACAAAAAAAAATCTCTCTGCGTGAAGCGGCATAAAAATTTTTGCACATACACCATGAATTTATTATATTATTTTACATTTATTCCTATCTTGACTGACGAAGAGGAAAAGTGCAGATGCAGTGAAAGGATTATAACTTCGTATACAAATGTTATGACTTTTCAATGAGGACTACCTTTTGCACAGAATGATCACCATGAATGCAATACAAACAATGTTTCAATTATCTAAAACGTTCACCGATGACTAATCAAAGAAAACCTGATATGATGGTAAATTATGACTGCCATTACAAGGAGGGCAATAAAACGAATCTATATTGGTCCACCAGTACGCTTTTCGATGACCCTTTATAAGTTCTGATTTAGGTTTCAATTCTCCATGTTCACTAAAGATCAATTAAACTGCTTAATTACACAAATGAGTTAAGTTAATTTAAAGGAAAAAGATCTATTAATTGGTTTAATTTCAAACTGTTTGCTAGTTTTAGTCCACAATGTGCAACATTAAATTAAATAACAAATAATTGAAACGAGGGGAAGAGGTAATGTTTAATACATGCATTAAAGCTCCACAAAAATAAATTTAATTTGCAATAAGCGATAAGATGAAGACACACTTACTAATTATTTATATATCTATCACAAAGCAATTTCTTTAAAAACTTGTAATTGATCACATCCATAAGTGACAAAGAGATGGCTGAAAATAGTGAAGACCCTCAATGAAACAAAACCACTTATATCTCTGATAAATGAAGGGAGTATAATTTGAAAAAGCTTTAGTGAATTTTTATACGTGTTTTTAATAGGTTTTGAATCTACCATCAAACTGGCATATTTAGCTGTGGTCTGGTTCTAGTTCTGGTATGTGCAGACATTACGATTCAATGGCAAATAAATACAAATTAAGATAATTTACAACTAAATCAAAAATAAAACGGGCAAATTCAATTAAACAAGTAACTACTATGCACACCTGAGTTAGGGATATAATTAATAACGAGTCGCAAAATGATTGGTAACTTACAAGAGTTTACACTGTTGCTTGCCGCTGTGGGAGCCTTGGCCTAAGCTCGATCATCTTCGATAAGATAACTAAATGCTTGATGGTGGAGACGGTGAAGATTGTTCTCATCATCCCTCCTTGCACATCCTCCAATTGGTCGAATATTTAAATAACTAGTATGCACACCTAATTAAGAGATTTAATAATTACTAACAACCGGCTTCAATTAAGTCAAAATGGTTGCTGACTTACCAGAGTTTATACTGTTGTCTGCTGCTGTAGAAGCCTTGGCCTAATAATTAAACTCGATGGTGAAGATGATGAAGATTGCTTGCATTAGCTCTCCTTGTGGCTCCTCTAAATTCTTGAATGTTTAAATAACGAAAAAATATCCAGTCCAGTATGTAGTCCATTTGGTCCTTCTTATAAGAGTGTGAAACAAAACAGAATGCCATCACTAGGACTAGGACAAGGTCAGTCGAAGGTCTTGGTTGTTGTGGTATCAGTTGTTAGACTTAAATTAGTAGCAAGTGGTGGAATATTTTGAAAAATGTAAAATAACCCAGTGGCTCATTTTAAATGTTATTACTTTTGAATAATAGAACAGTTTTTTTGGTAAATACGGTAGTCATTGATCACAATCTATTATTTTATAATTTACTTTATTATTGTAATTTATGATGGAAAATGGTGGCAATAATTTGGTATCAAAAATTTCAGCAACACTTTTTTACATTTCTTTTATTTAAATCCCTTTATGTCTCTGTTTCTTAATACAGTACATGTTCTCTCAATTATTTCATAATGGCTAAATTTTTCAATCTTTCCTTTTCTTTATACAGTTTATCAGTTCTCGATATACGTTTATTAACTAAATCTCTTTCTTGCACCATTTCATTGTACAGTTCATCGGTTCTTGATATACGTTTATTAGGTAAATCTCTTTCTTGCTCTACTTCATTGTACAGTTCATCTTTTCTTTATACAATTCATCAGTTCTCGATATATGTTTATTAGCTAAATCCCTCGCTTCTTTTCATTTTACAGTTCATCTTTTCTTATTTTTTTCATAATGGCCACATTTTTCAACCTCTCTTTTTCTTTAAATATTTCTCTTTAATTTATATTTATTGGACAAATCTTTGTATTTTTTCTTCATAGTATCTTCATTCATATTTTTTTTTTATGATAGGAGTGGAAATCCATCCTCCTGTGATTCCTGTGCTCAAAATTAGGTGTATTTTTTTATATATCTGTCTATTGATATATTTAAATAAGTGAATGTTATAGTTTTTTCATTATAGATTTATTTGTCTTTAGTAGGAAATAGTGTTAGTTGTTTTGTTCTCAATATTTCAGCAACATGATTTCTCATTTCTTCAACCATATATTCTTCTGTTGCAGGATTTTTATTAAAACAAATTGATGTTGCAAATGCTATTGCAAAAATGCCACAATCGTAGTTGTTAAGCTGCTGTTGCACCTGATGATAGATTATGTTCTTTTTATTTGTGCCATAAAGATGTTCAATATATAATATATGATCTGGATGCAAACGAGTAGAATTTAGGCTATCATATACATCAATAGTGGCATTTCCATCAAAATAAATACAAATCCAATGTCCAATTGAAGAACCCTCATTTAAACTAAATAAAATTTGTAAATCTGGGGTATTACGGACAGGTTTTATATAGGATGGTATTTGAAGAAATAGTGGGTCCTGTGGTTGAAAATGAGTGTGTAAAGACACAATCTGCCTGAAAGCATTTATATGGATATCTTCTAAGTAACCCACACTAGACAGAACAGTATCCATATGAGATTCATTCAGTTCTACAGCATATTCAGGAAATTTAATTTCAACACTTTTACTACTATTGACACATTGAGGTTCTGGTAGTTTTTCTTTTTTTGACATTTTTAATACATCATTACAATTTAATTTAAAAGATTTTATTTTTTTATGTTCCTTTGGTTCTTCAGAAAATATATTATTTTTTATGATGGCATAAATTGCTTTATGATATGAAAAATAAGTTTCATAAACACCAGTTTCTATATTTTCAGATGTTGAAAAGATGACATCAATTTGAGTTTTTAAATTTGTAGTACATAGATCGACAGATAATTTTGTTGAGAGATTATAAGATGCTAGTACGTTGTTTAGAAATGTATTGTCATTATTTATAATGTTAAAATTAAAGTCTCCGATGAAAATCGTTTGTTCAATTTCTGCACTTGAATTTATTTCAATCATTATTTTATGCACTTCTGCTTCAAAAAAGGTTTGTGGTGCATTAGGAGATTTATATCCAGTGATTATAATATTATTTAAAACATTAAAACTCAACAACTCAATGTGACAATTTTCTTTAATATTCACTATGTGTTTAATGTCATTTATATTAAGGCCATTTTTACAAAAACATATAAGTCCCCGTGATTTATTAATACAATCTGATCTGAATACTGTATTAAAATTAGCAATGTCAATTTGATCTGAAGGTTTAGTTAATGTTTCACTGAATATTAAGATATCACCTCGAAGGTACCATTCATCAGATATAATATGCTCCAGTTTTGTTATCAAAGAACAAATGTTAAGATAAATAATTTTCAAACCATTTTCTTTTTTTAATGTATTAAATGATAAATTTAGTTGTTTTGTATTTCTCAATTTTGATAGTTCAGCCATACTTGGATCTTCTTTCTTTTTTAGCACAGGACTTTGAAACGTGCCTAGAATATATAATCCTGATAATTTTGTAACTCGGCTCAAAGCCACATATAACATATTTCGAGTTATTTTCTTAGATTTTTTTAAATCAACACAAACATCAGTGTATGTTTGTCCTTGACTCTTATGGATTGTGAGTGCTTCAGCGGGGACAAGAGGAAACTGTTGTCTAACAATTTGATATTGTAATTTATTTGATATATTTAATGTATTGTTTACTTTTGAAAGAGGTGTCAAATGTGGGCCAATATTTTCTTTGCGCATTTGTTCAGAATAGGATAATTTTGCTTTATTGCCAATCAATTTTGAGTCAAAATTTAACCATACTAAAGAGGGCTCTTGTGTATTTGGTTTGAAAGTTATTAATTCTAGTACTCCACATGCACCATTAACTAAACCATCCTCAACATCAATATTACATGTTATCATATACTTTATGCCAATCTTAAAAGTTATAATATGTGGCAGTCCATTAACTTCAGACACTTTTTTCTTCAGTAAAGAATTTAAAACTGAAGTTCTTGTTGTCTCGCTCACTTTTCCCAAAATAATATCTTTAGCACTAGATTTATATGGCTGACCTGGTTGTTCGTTTATCTTCATGTCATTATACAAATCTACATTATAGTTTTCAGCAAACAACCTAATAGCTTTTTTGGGAATTTGACGTTCATGTACTTGACGTGATCTTATTAGCTTTATATCATCATCCGTCATTTTCGCAGCAGCCAAGTTAGTTAAAGCAGTTATAAATTGTAAATCATCTTTCTGTCTCATTATTTGTGTCAATTCAAAAATTTTAAATTCGTCCCATAATGGATTTGAATCAAAAAAGTTATTTAACTGATTGCTCTTCGGCATTTTAAATATATATGAATCCATAACGGGAGGCAATTGATTCAAATCACCTACACAAATAACTGAAACTCCTCCAAACAATGTATTCACTCCCATTATTTGCCTGAGCCTGCTATCTACACGACTGAATAGAGTACTACCGACCATTGATATTTCGTCAATAATTAGTAATTTTAAGTTCGACAACTTTTCTCGAATGTTATTTGCAATATCATGGGATAGTTCTGGCATAGATTCTGCACACTGTACAACTGGTAGAGCAAAAGCAGTATGTAAAGTAATACCATTTATCAAGAATGCCGCCTTTCCTGATGGAGCACATAAAAGGACAAAAATTTTATCTTTATTTCCTCCCGGAATGTTGTCATAATAATGTGTTATTAATTGGAAAATGCAATTTATAACAGTACTTTTTCCCACTCCTGCTGATCCACTAAGAAAAATCTGAAATGGTTCAATTTCCATTTTAATGCACTTTAAAATATGCATAACAAATTCTTTTTGAAGTGGGTTAAGACTTTTTACTAATTGAAATACACATTCTTGTGATATTCGTGTAGGGCATGTGAATCTTGTTGCATTTTTTTTATTTGTTAAATGAGTGCCAGCTTGTACATCAATATCAATTTCTTGGTGAGGTGATAATTGGTCATTAATGTAATTTTGAATATCTTCATCAATAATTTCAATAATTTCATTCTCAACATTAGCTAGAGCTTCATCCAAAATTTCATCACTCACAATTGAGTATTTATGACGATTTTCCTCTATCATTTGGTAGTGAATATTATATTGTGATTCGCAGTTCACATTCTCAACGTCATTCAATTCATTTCGCCAAGGGTAAAATAATAAAAGTTGTTCTCTATAATAATTGAGTGGATCTTGTATTAATTTATACCTTCTGAATCTAATAATTGTTGGAGTTTTTCGAATTCGATATTCTATATCAACTGAATCTACTTCCAACATCTCATCATCGTTTATGTCATCTTCATGCCTAGATTTGTTTTTAGAATAAATGGATACAAAATCAGCCAAACAGACGTTTTCCATTGATAATGGTCTTTTACTATACTTTAAGAAAATAGTATCCATAAAAATGTCTGTCGATTTGCAATCCAGTCTTTCCAAGTCTTTCTTTGACTTGAGCATCTTAACGCGTTCATTTATTGGACTAGTATTAATAAATGTACATTGTCTACTCATTTTAGACAAAGGTAATGAGAGAACATGATATGAGGCTTCTTGTGCAGACATCATGTTACTATTTAAGAAAACGTTTGCAATTTTTGAAAACTTTTCCTTAATAGTATAATTGCCATTTTCTATATCAGAAGATGCATCTCTTAATAATTTTGACAAGCCACTCTCCACCTTGGCTATATAATTAATTATATATGAAGCTAGTCCGTATTCTTCAATTATGACTTGTATGTCCATGTTGGCTTCGAACAAATGCAATATCTCTTTGTTGTAACAATTGATGCCTACTTCAGAACTCATACGTTTTAAAAATATCTGCGTACGTTTTAGTGAAGATCTTATGGATAAAATATATTCTGACTCTGATAATTGTAAATGAGTTAATATATCCTCAAAAGGAACATACTGTTCCTTCTTATAGTAGTGTTGCATTAATTTCCTTATTTTTAATAGTGATTCCTTTAAAGTTTCACTTCTTTCTGAATCTGATAGAGGTTCTAATATCATAGTTCTAGGCATAACTGGAAGTGGATAATTGAATCTACACTTTTGTTCATTTCTTTTACCCTTATGGCAAGTGTGAGTATGTCTGTGCCTTTGTACTGCGACATATGGATTGTTAGGATCGTACTCACATGAAATAAATTTATTAATGAATGAGACAAATTCATCTATTGTAAAGGGATTACTTTTATTATAAATTGGAGCATCTTTTAGCCACAATAGTATATGTTCGTGTGGAGATCCTCTCATCTGAAATTCAACTCGATTATAACTATCAACAATGCAATATTTACCAAAAATACTATTCTTTTGCTTTAATAAAATCATTAATTTGGAAACCTTAAAATCAAAATAACGAGCGCATGTAACTGGGTCATTTTTGATGAGCAAGGTTTTTTCATTTTCATTTAATTTATACGCTTCCTCTACAGAAATAGTTTTATCATATTTCAACTTATATAAAGCTTTAATAAGTTCTGGCCATATTATTTCGCCGGCAGAGAGAGTCATAAATATTGTTGGTTTGCCCAGTTGTCTAATCATTGCTAACAAATCCTTTTTCTTTGAGTCCCAGTAACTGGGCGATGAACGAACTTGTTTTAAAATTTTGTACCCATCATCAAATTTAATAAGAGAATTTAAAAATTCGGTTTGTAAAACATTAGCTGCATTAACATTTTCAGTTTGTTTACTTTTTCTTAAGCATATGTTAATGCTAGATATGCAAGCCATCTCTAATTTTTTTTTAGCCATATATAATATGCGGGTTGGTATACAAGACCTACGATCCTTTTGTCTACATTCAGATTTAGCCCTGTCACTGTAAGAAATTTTCGCATTGGCTCCAAACGTGTAACCACCAAATATTGTGGGGAATGAAAGTTCCTCTATATCATCAGTTATATGCCAAGGAATAGGATTTTTACCTTGACCTGGAGCTGTAATTTTGATTTCTGCATTTAATTTCTGATTTGCATCTAATATCATAACATCCTCATCAATCTCTGCCTCCTCGTTACATTCAGTATTAATTTCACCTTGCTCAATGTCATTATCGTTATTGTTTTTCTCAGAATCAACGAGATCTGTTTCATCAATAATAAAATCAACTGTCACTTGAAAATTATTTTCGTACTGCAACAAATACTTTTCATCAATTTGAATATGATGTTTCTTGTAAAGCGGTGTACTCAATAAATATTTCAAAGCTTCCAATACAACGGCTGGTCTTATTGTTTCAAACATATAATCAGTTTTATGAAGCATGTGTCTTTTCAATTTTATTTGTATTGTTGCCATGTTATCAAAATTTCTAGGCAAAACGTGAAGAATGTCATTAATTTCAATGGGTATGTTTACTACACTACCTTTTAAACCTAATTGAGGGTTAAGAGCATAGAATTTCAATGGCCGTATTTGCATAAAATTTATATATGGAGAGACCATTCTTTCTTCCAGAGGAGATAGTTTCTTTACACATTCTGGAATGACTGGAAATTTCAAATTGTTACTTGTGGCTAGTTTTGGTACCATACCTTTTGATATGTATCGAAGACAAGTACGACAAACATGGGCAGAAGTTGTATTAAATACTTTTTCATAAAAACCGTCCTCAAATTTATTCTTCTTGTCCTCAATACTATATATTACTACTGAATGTTTAAAGAATATGTTTTCACAACAAAAACACACAAGGTCAGGTGTGGATGCACGGTCTTTGAAAAATTCCAACTTTAATTTATCTAAAGAATTTGATGATGACATCAAATTCCTATAAAGATTTTCTCTGTATCTGTACAATTCTACTTCACGTTTCATTCTTTTTGATTCTCGATCTAATTGTTTTTCCCTTTGTCTATATTCACTATTTTGTCTTAAATTTTTATTAATCAATATATTTTTCTCTTTTTCTCTTTCGTTATATTCTTCATCTTCTCTCAATTTTCGTGTATTGACTAAATTAAACAATTTTTCTTTTTTTTTATACGGTTCAGTTTCTCTCAATTTTTTCATAATTGCTACATTTTTCAATTTTTCTTTTTCTTTATACGGTTCAGTTTCTCTCAATTTTTTCATAATTGCTACATTTTTCAATTTTTCTTTTTCTTTATACGGTTCAGTTTCTCTCAATTTTTTCATAATTGCTACATTTTTCAATTTTTCTTTTTCTTTATACGGTTCAGTTTCTCTCAATTTTTTCATAATTGCTACATTTTTCAATTTTTCTTTTTCTTTATATGGTTCAGTTTCTCTTAAATTTTTCATAATGGCTACATTTTTCAATTTTTCTTTTTCTTTATAAAGTCCATCTGTTCTCAATGTATGTTTTCTAGCCAAATCCCTCTCTCTCTCCTTTTCCTTATACAGTTCATCTGTTCTCAATGTATGTTTATTAGTCAAATCCCTCTCTCTCTCCTTTTCTTTATACTGTTCATCTGTTCTCAATGTATGTTTATTAGCCAAATCTCTTTCTTTGGCCTTTTCTTTATACAGTTCATTACTTCTCAATGTATGTTTATTAGCTAAATCTCTTTCTCTCTCTTTTTCTTTATATGTTTCATCTTTCCTTAATATATGTTTATTAGCCAAATCCATCTTTTTTTCATTATCTCTATATTTCTTAACTTTTCTTTGTTCCTTTTTCATTAACGCATCTTTTTGTCTCTTATTCTGTTTGCATTCTTCAGGCATTTTGATTCGTTTTTTAATCATATAATCCTTTTTTTCATTATTTCTTGTTTTATTAGACTTCCTTTTAACCCTCATTTTTCGATACTTACCTATACAACTATTACTGAAAATAAATTTATAAAATGTTTAATATTTTGTCATAATGAAACTAGGTAAATGACAATTTTGTTAAATCGGAACAATTTTAAACAAAAGTTAAAATTTTTAAATTAATAATTAAGTATTTTAATTATATGTGTAATTATCAATTTTTTGTATGGGCTATACCAAGATCTTCAATAAAACAATTAAAACAGGGTACGTAAATTAAAAGCCTAATTCAACTTTAACCACATTTAACTAACTAGTTAAATTTTCCATTTTAAATTTTAATTCTTAGTTTTGGATTGGATGAGGTTATTACTTGATGAAATTTCAAAATATGTAGGAAATAAAACACTTTGGTAAAATTTTTTATGGACTTTTAATGTCAACATTGCAACAATTGTTTTGCCACTTCATTAAGTAGATAATTAATGGATAAATTAACTTTTTTTTGATAATTTTTCGTTTAAATAAAGTATATTAGATTCAAATTATTGTACACTAAAATACATTGACTCTCTTTTTGTTACTATTTAAAATGAACTAAAATCACATAAAATTTCATTACATAAATACATTAATAATGCTAAAGATAAAATTAAGAAAACCTCATGAGTCTACATGTTAAAATGTGGATTTCTTTTGAAAGTCAAGATGATTATAAAAAATATGTGTAAATGAAAGTTGTTCAGTTTTTCATTACCAATTAAATTTTGTTTGAAATATTTCGAAAGCAAATTGGGAAAACCCAAAAAGTCTCTAGTAAACATTCACTTCTGGTGAACCTAAATGGCATTTCTTCTTCATTTCGTATATAAAACCGTAACTTTCACTAAGGGATTTGTTTTTGTTTTTATGATTCAAAATTTTTTTAACCCTTTCATTACTAGGAACATTTGTATACCTTTTTGTATATATGGGTCCTACGACCAAAGAGTCAATATTTTTGTTGATGTTTTTATTGAGTTAGAAGATGAGAAATGTCAATATATGTCTTGTTATCACGTTTATTACTGCAACTGTATGAATATATTGCTAAATTTTTATAGAAAACAAACTTGTACAAACCTGAGAAAGTGACTTATCATATATACATACTACATATTACTGCAAGACTCCGATGCACCGTTATGTGATTTTGAAATGTTTTGAAATATATCACAGAAAAAAAAAATATAAATTAAATTAACTATAATGATTTAATTTGCAAGTTATGTTTAATGTTAATTTTAAAATGTTACTAATATAACTTCTATCCAAATAAAAAAAATAATATTTTCTTCAACGTAAAATTGTTTTTCTTTTGATACCAATGAACGTATTAAATTCGATTTAAATACGAAGAACGTATGAATATGAAATTCATTTAAAACACTGTATTTGTAGCATTATAGTCTTAAAAATAACCTGTAATGAAAGGGTTAAAATGGTCAAAACTGTCTTAGAAAATGTAGGGAAATGGACATTATGCCGTAAACTGATTAAGCAGATATGAAACTAACATAGCACCTAATATATAGTTTTCAGTTCTTTGATTTTCAATTAAACAACAAAAAAAGTTTTAATAATATATTGAAAATGGTATATGAAAAGTATACAGTTTATGCATACATACCTTACTTGACTTGTTGAATATTATCCGTCAAATCAGCACTATGGAGAAATCACTGCACGATTTGAAAAAAGGATGCACTGGTCCTCCTAACTGGTCCTACTAACAATACCAATATGTATACTCACACGTTGGACTCACGTTAGATTATGTTTTTTTTATTATACTTACAATGGTGTTTGTTTTGTTTGTTTAAGAACAAACACAAAGCACTGTGAATGTTTGGAACTATTTAAAAACCATACGCTAATAATCGCAATCAGGGCACCCGATATCCGTAAAAATACTTTTCAACGAATATCGAACTAACAATCGCAAATCTTGCTTTCAAAGAAATTATAACTTGCAAAATACAACCACAACTTCTACGATAACAATATTGTTTATTGTTTTTGCGCGAAAGGTTGGTAATGAAGAAATCTTAATTCCGACCGGGCGGGCTTTTCAAAAACTGAAGTTATAATATAAATAATATAATTATTTATAATATAATATAAACCTGTAAGGGTTATACGGCGGTTAAATGTAAGCAAACAAATTTAGTTTAATACATTTTATGCGGAAAACATGTCCACGTGTATAAAGCGCTACTCAAATGCAGGTCTCTGTAATGTCGGTTCTGTTTTCAAATATTTAATATTTCTGTCCATTTTATTTACCTTCATTTTACCCAAAAATGAGGCGTTTTGCGAAATAAGATGACTCTTTATAATTTGCTCATATTTCAATACTTTACAAGTATTTGTTATATAGATTTAATTAACTAGTATAGTTTATTAATGATATACTGAAAAGGTTAATTTTTTTAATTTTTAATTTTTTTCTCGCAAGTTAAGGACTTTATGAAAAATATGTTTTAATAAAACCTATTCATTTTCTCATTCTCTTTAACTTTTATTTGAAAAGTTATGTAATATTATTCAAATTTAGAAAAATATCGGTAAAAAACAAAAAAATGCCTCGAGTAAACATCCACTTCCGGTTTATGAATATTTACCAAAAGCTTTTCAGCTCCAGTTTTTAACAATAAAACCTTAAGTTTAAAGTTTCATCTCCATCGGATCATTCGTTTTTGAGATACAGTGCCCACCGACAGACAGACAGACAGACAGACACACACACACACACACACACACACACACAGACACAGAATTTTTTTTTCCAGAAATCAGTGCAATGGACTCAGGGGGGCCCAAAACGGATATTTCCGCAAAAAAAATTTTTGAAAAAAAAATCACGAAAACAATACTCCCCCTATATACTACGTGTATAGGGAAAGTAAAAATGGTGATGTGGCCATCATAGTACTTTCCCTATATTTTACTCGAAAACTATGAGGCTTACGCAAAAAAGTTATTCTTAATAATTTGTTCAGTTTTAAATTCTCTATAATTATTTGTTATAGAAACTTCACGTAACTTCAATAGTTTATTAGCAATTGACAAAAAATATCAAAATTTTCAATTTTGTTTTTCTCGAAAGTTAAGAATTTTATGAAAAAAATGTTTTAATAAAAGTCATTTATTTTCTCATTCCCTCTAACTATTGTTTGAAAAGTTTTGTAATATTTTTCATATTTAGAAAAATATTGACAAAAAACCTCATTTTCATGCATTTTCATGCACAATACTATTCAAATTGTGATGTGGCCATCACAGTACTTTCCATATATTTTACTCGAAAACTATGAGATTTACGCAAAAAAGTTATTCTTAATAATTTGTTCAGTTTTAAATTCTCTATAATTATTTGTTATAGAAGTTTCATGTAACTTCAATAGTTTATTAACAATTAGCAAAAAATATCAAAATTTTCAGTTTTTATTATTTTTCTTGAAAGTTAAGAATTTTATGAAAAAAATGTTCAAATAAAACTTGTTCAGTCTATAATCCCCTTTAACTTTTGTTTGAACCGTTTTTAATTTTTTTTTATATTTAGAAAAATATCAAAAAAATTTTCAATTTTTATTTTTTTTCTCAAAAGTTAAAAATGTATGTTCAGATTTTCATTCTCTTTAACTTTTGTTAGTAAAGTTTTGTAAAATTTTTCATATTAAAAAAATTATCGATAAAAAACAAAAAAATGGCTCGAGTAAACACCCACTTCCGGTTTATGAATGTTTACCAAAAGCTTTTCAGTTCCAGTTTTTAACGATAAAACCTTAAGTTTGAAGTTTCATCTCAAACAGATAATTCGTTTTTGAGATACAGCGCCCACCGACAGACAGACACAAAAAAATTTTTTTTCAGAAATTAGTGTTTTGGGTTCAGGGTACCCCAAAACGGATATTTCCGCAAAAAAAATTTTTCAAAAAAAAATCACGAAAACAATACTCCCCCTATATACTACGTGTATAGGGAAAGTAAAAATCAGACATCCATCACTTTCAAACTGGGAAACCTAAAAATATTCCCAATGATGAAAAAAAGGGTGAGATGTCTACGCTGCAGGAGAATTAGTTTGGGTGACTTTGCACATTCACAATAAGGCAAATAAAAACACAATAGTAAAGTTCACACCAAAAAGAGTTGCAGCTTAGATTATATTAGCTGCCAAAGGTTCATGCTCATATGAAACAGCATCGATTGAAGTCCCAAGAGTTCTTTAAGCTTTACAATCTAAGAAATCAGTCGAATTAAAACACTGCCGCTTAAATGTAAAAATGGGATGTGAGGATCCTCACCAAATGGTCATTCTCGTCATGAGGATTATGCCCAAAAAGCCTTTTCTATGAAGAAAAACAGTTAATAAAAGTCTTTTCACATTACATCTTATCTTCACATAATCTATACTAATACTTTTTAGAATTTCATTCGCACGAACACTACTTATTGCTATATTAATTCATATTTGCTCTCATTAAACTTGAATCCAGTTTTATGATCATCGATTGATTTTCATGACACAGAAATTCACACTTTAAAAACGGAACGACACAGTTAGCTGGTTAATATAATATTTTTTCAAGTGTGTATTCGTTTTTGTCCAGTTAACTGTGTATTGAAAGTGTGAATTTCTGTGTGTCACAAAAATTGATCATTAATATATTCGTTTATATTATTTTATTATACTTTTGAAATTCGGTTAACTGGCTACTTGATTCACTTGTTTTTTATTATCATCTTTGACTCCTTAAAAGAGAATAATAAAAAAAACAATTGAAACCATCAATTGTTTTCATCAATTTTTTAATTTACATCGAATTTATGCCAAAACTTATAGTAAAACACGATCCAATTTTAAAACGCATAAACAATTATTCTTTTTCTTCTTCTGTGTAGTTAACGACCTTGACTATTAAGCCCCGTTGGCCAACATAAACAATGATTATTCTATTTATTATTAATGAATGACAAAGTTGCTTATAGGTTAGGTCAAGCAGGATGTAAACAATTGAGGCGTTTACTCACGTATTGCGTTAGTTCCTGGACGTTCTTCGGGTCGTTGGTGTTCGCCGTGCTGTACGTCTCCGTGTCGTTGTTCATGTCGACCTTATCGTCGACCATTTTCGAAATGAAAATTTGAAAAAACTACCGGACTGTGCGAAATTATAAAGGATGACAGCTGACGGGGGCGGCTCTCCGTGGCGACGTTGCCGCGCTTACGTCCGCCGGACAATTGAACGTCGGCGGACGCGCGTCGTTTGTTTAGTGGAAAACCGGTTTCAATTGTTTGATCGAAATTCTGCGATATCGGTACCGTTCGTGTTATAAGTTAGATTGTAAATAAAGAAATATGAGAAATAATTTTGAATTATCTGCGGTTTCAATCACAATTTATGTATTATGATTATAGTGGTCTTAAAAATGAATGCGAATGAAAGATTCTTGATTTAATGTATACATATATAAATTACATATTTAATTGAAATATGAAAGTTTCAATTAATTGTTTGTATGATTTTTACACATAGTAATCAGATTGAAGGTCGCGTAAGTATTGCACTAAAAGAATGCAGAAATATTGGTTTTAAAAAGAGTTTAAATATTTGCTGGTAGAGGATAATACCAGACGATATCAACAAGTGATTAATAAGAAATAAATACAAGAGGAGTTTACTTCGTGGTACATTTTAAATTAGTTGTAATTAAAACACAATAACTTTTTTTACAACTACTACGTATTTTAATTACAAGATTTTAAATGTTTGAATTCATACATAGATGCATTCTACTTGTACTGAAATGTATATAAAGAGAAATAATATTATCTAGGCTACAATCTTGATGGAACTGTTATTTCATAAGGTTATTAGAATGAAAGCACTTGTATTTCATAATTTTGTTGGAAGTTTCTTGACACTGTATGTAAAGAAATGTAGATATTTGAATGTAATAAATTAATTATTGTAATATCTTTCAATTAAGTCAAAGAAATTGATTTTATCTTTATTATTTACAAGCTTATCATTAGGTTAAATCAAACAATAATCAAAATATATCAAAATATCATCCGATGAATTAGAATTTCACTTAACCCTGGTGAAAATTTGTGAGTTTATTTAATCTCTAATCAAAATATCATCTTTGTTAATAAAAACGAGATAATTATTTATAAATATAATAATCAATGATAAAAATTTATGGTTATTAATTTTATAAGTCCTTATCAGTAATCGAAGCCATAAACGTGTTGCAATTACATTTCCGACACTAGTATAGATTAAATCCGTAAATTTAAAAATATGCATTTGCAAAATTATCATATCGTTATCTGTAGTGTGTATTCACGGGGTAATTTCAGATTATTACCGATTAGTCGTGTAAAAACAGACAGTGGTAAAGATGGAGAGCGCGGAGAATGATCCGTTCGAAGTGTTCCTCGCGATCGTCCCCACGGTTTTCCTCTCCTTCATCACCGTCAATCTCTATCCGGTGTTTTTGAAAGATAAAGGATGGCGCGAGAAGTTTATTATGGATTTAACCACCCTAATCACTCCGTTATTATTAGCAGAAACAATTTTTGCCGATCATCTATTATTACTCAACATTACGCTAATGGTAATATGTGTTGGGATTGGAATTAAAAACAAGAGCGGAAGAAGAGTAAAAAGTGTTAAGAAGAATGACGACACAGTGATACGTTCGTGTATTACCAATTTACGCTCGACGACTAGTGTACTATCAATTATTGCAATATTAGCCGTGGATTTTACAATATTTCCAAGCAGATTTCAAAAAACTGATTATTACGGCTTTAGCTTGATGGATGTAGGCGTGGGGACGTTCTTAGTTTCCAATGCAATGGTAGCGCCGGAAACTAGAGGAATTACAACACCACCAAAAAAGACTTTAATTGGAATCCTCATTTTAATCGCGCTGGGTCTAAAAAGGTAT
Organism: Ontholestes murinus; assembly: GCA_963969525.1. Taxonomy (NCBI): domain Eukaryota; kingdom Metazoa; phylum Arthropoda; class Insecta; order Coleoptera; family Staphylinidae; genus Ontholestes; species Ontholestes murinus. Next base: position 84,316,254 of record OZ018389.1, on the reverse strand, counting down.
TTCCTTTTAATAACCTTCGATTATCACGTTAACGTCCTTGAATATGGAACGCACTGGAATTTCTTTTTCACACTGGCCGCTGCAAAAACCATATCTGCAACAATTTTAGCCACGAATAAGAAAAATAATATGTGGACATGCGGAATTAAAGGATTAATAGTGTTGATTATACATCAAACTGCGCTCTTCTGCTCCTTGGAATCGTTCGTTTTTAGCGACGCACCAAGAGATGATTTCTTCAGTGCTAACCGCGAAGGCATCGTTTCTTCCATGGGATACGCAGGTTTATACCTACTAGAAGTTACAATGTCATTTCAAAACAACAAGAAATCGACCGTTAAATTCCTCACCACCATAATCCTAATCGCAATAACATCAACACTCTACATAATCTTCAACGTATCGCGTTGTGTCGCGAACATCACTTATTGTTTCTGGATACTCCTCTTAAGCTACGTACTGAGAACGTTGTACTTTTCAATAGGTGAGTTTATGAGTCGAAACTATAAAGATAAAACTGTACCACAAACGACTTTCATATTCGAATCGATTAATTACAATCCACTGGTGTTTTTCATGGCCGCTAATTTTATGACTGGTTTTGTTAATTTAGTCTTTCAAACCGAAACCTTTGAACCCATTGCTAGTTTATTTATATTGATAGTGTACTTAGGTTTAAATTGCTTAATTGTTAGTGTTATGTATGTTAAGAAAATTAAATTAAAATGTTAATTAGTACCTGTAGTAATTTTTTTATTCTATTTATGACCTAATTAAAAAAAAATGCTCAATTCATCTTGATTGAAACTAAAAATCACTTTGTTTCTTTCACAATCATTTGTTAGTTGTATATTGCTCAATTAAAATATTAATTAACGTTGTTAAAAATCGCGTTTTTGTATCATTAAATCCATTTTTTGTGATGTTAGACTTAAATTTTATTCGTATACTTCATCTCTAAATACTACTACAATATTTTACACCCAGAACTCTATTTACATTATAAAATCTTACGTTATAACGCAGAAATTAAATGCAGCATAAACATTTATTTCAAAATAGTCAAATATTGACAAAACAGTGTTAAGGACACTTGAATTAACGCAACCTTATCAATCGTAGGTGATTAGATAATATATTTTAGTTTATAGTTTACACTATAAAAAGTTTTGTGGAAATTATTACATAAGTGAAAGTACTTGAATATAATTCTTCAAAAGTGGTTTGTAATTATCTTATCATCAAAACATTTTTTTCTACAATGAGTGTACTTGTATGGAAAACCCACAACCCAAATAACACCTATACGCAATGGTTGCATAACTACATCAAACAACAAGCGAATAGTTAATAATAGGTCGAACAACTACAACAATAAACTAGCGCCATCTATACACAACCAACAACTTACCACTCTTGTTATTACTTATCTATATTTTTATGTAACATTTTTAAGACCACTGTTTAATAACACATTAACACACACGTGTACGTAATTAAATTTAAAAATATTTATATGCATAAATTCCGACAATAAATAATTTATGCTAACACGTATAAAATAATAAATCTAACGAATGTAACCTCAAAATTATAAATGCAAAACGGTTTACATCATATCTAAAAGCATTCCTGCACAATCAACCGGCGACCTTAAATAGAAACGATGGACGGAAACCAGTATGTAAATATTACGTGCGATGAGCACAATCTATCACTCGAACAAATAGATAAGTGTTATCTGAGCCGCACCGTGGTTCACTTCACCACCTTTCTGCTGCAAAAATGGAACTGAACATGTCCATCCACTCGAAATCAGCCTTGGAAACGTTCTGCGTGATCGTGCCGACGTTCTTCCTCACCTTCATCGCGATCAATCTAGCCGGAGCCGGTTTCAAAAGGAACCGCTGGATGCAGAACTTTATTTTCGAAATATGTATAGTCGTACTACCCCTATTGGCAATATTAACCATACTCGTGGACTACGTGGTGTTGGTCAATTTAGTTTTAATAACGTTTTGTGCGTTTGTGGTGTTATTCAACTGGAACTGTTCAGACGGAGGATTAGACGATGCCGAAATTGAAGCGTTACTTCTTGTTGGGAAAAAAACGTTCATAACAAACACTAGATCTAGTGTTAATATGCTAACGGCGATTGCTATATTAGCCGTGGATTTTAACGTCTTTCCGACTAGATTCCATAAAACACACAAGTACGGATTTAGTTTGATGGATGTCGGGGTGGGAGCTTACGTGTTTGCTAATGGAATAGTGGCACCGGAAATTCGTGGTAAACGATATTCCCTGTGGAAATCATTTACGAGTGTTGCCCCTTTACTAGTCATCGGAATTGGGAGGTTTGTAATGACCAGCCTCACAAACTATCAAGTGAATGTTACTGAATACGGAGTGCATTGGAACTTCTTCATTACTCTAGCTATAACTAGATTAATTAGCGCTGGTATATTATCGGTAACAAAATGCAGCACCTGGAATTGTATACTGGAAGGTATTGCAATCCTATCATTTCACCAGCTGTTGTTGGAAAGAGGTTTAGAAGATTACGTCTTTAGTAAAGCCGATAGAGACAACTTCTTCAGTGCCAACCGTGAGGGAATTGTTTCAACGGTGGGATACATCGGCATGTACTTTCTATCAGTTGGATTCGGATGTTTGGTTAATAGTAAAAACCACCTTACACAACTTCTCCAATTAATGGGTGTCACTGCAGCTTTAGGCATCTCTACGTACATCCTCTACAATTTTTTCAACATTTCCCGTTGCCTGGCGAACAGTACCTACTGCGTCTGGATTCTGTTCCTCTCGATGGCTTTATTGGTCATGTTTTACATCGCGGAAGAATTTTGCACGCATTTTTATAGCAAAAAGATGTGGTGCGCCCCTTTTATCTTCGAGGCCATCAACTACAATGGACTGTTGTTCTTCATAGTCGCCAATTTGTTGACCGGACTGATTAATATTGTGTTCACTACAAGAAAAGTTGCAAATATGTACAGTATGATTATACTGGCGGTGTATTTAATTGCTACTTGTTTAATTGTTTCTTTATTGTACGTAAAAGGGATCAAGTTGAAGCTGTAATTAACTTTAGATTAAAAATTAACCGCTTTGTGATAATAATTAGGTTTTTATATGAGATGTGTGTTGTTTTTTATAATATAATTATAATCCAATAACACACCTGTTGCATTAGTATTATTAGTTAAAGTTAAACAATGTAAATGGTATAAAGTTTGAATGTCCTTACTATAGTTGATACAAGTATTAAAAGTCTTGAAGTATTTCTTTTATTAATTTAGACAAAGGTTTACGTGATAATTTTAAAGTTTTCGTTGTATATTTTAAACAAATGGTTTATAAAACTTAATAAAAAGTTAACTTTACTGATTTTTCGCATTAATTAGCACCATCCTTTCTATAATTTTAAAACGTGTTTAATGGATATATTTTTTAAATTTACAGCACAGACTACAATCGAATAATATTCAACATATTAGATAGCAACATTGCTAAATAAAGATTATTATTATTATTATTAACATTAATTGAGTTGTTCGAGTGTATGAAAGTGTTGATATGAGTAACGATACAAATTTGTCACATTTTCCACTTATTTGTGAATTATAAGTAAAAAAAGCGCCAAATTTGTGTCGTTACTAATATTTAAACAGTTTACAAAATTTTGTTTTATATTTACAAAATCAAATTTTAATTGAGGATTAATTTGAAATAAAAATAAAATTTTAAATTTAAATGAACGCGTAAAATGAGCTCGTGTGAACTAAGCTAATATCATTACACACAAACACACATTTCTAGGTTTTTTCTTTTTAAGACAAACAATTTAATTTAATTATTGAAGCTTTAAAAAAATATTTTAATTAAAGCTGTATAATTACAGCTTTAATTAAAATATTTTTATTATTATTATTATTTTATAAATTAACATAAAGATGATTATATAATTTTTACTGTTTAAATCATACTTTAGGCATAATTAATATTATGTAGAATGCTTAAGATTTTGCATAATATTAATTATACCAAAAGTACGACTCACACCACACACATCAGGAATATAAATCAAGTACTGTAATAGAAAACGCAATGAGTAATTATTAGCAATTCGATATCGATAAAATAATATTATTTTTACGTTAATATAAATATCGTTTTTTTTCTACTTAATATGTATTTAATGATCTTCATTGTTGAATATGAGTATCGTTTAAATCAACCCGCGTCAATTGTACATAACCTTAAATAACAAAGTGGTAAACAAACATGGACTTGGGCGTGAGTAAAATCGAAGATTTACGTCCGATAAAGCAGGATTTACTAAAGGGAATCCAGGAGTGTTCGGCCCGTGGTTTACACCAGAGTGTGAAATGGTTGGCGGAATTAAATTTCGCCATACAGCATGTGAAATTAACCCCGGAGGAGCATCCCCGTGTTGAGGATGATTCCGGCGATGAATTGGAACGCTACTATCTCGGTAAATCCTACTTTGACGTTAAGGAATACGACCGGTGCGCTTTTTTCGTGGAAGAGTGTGTTAAACCCAGGCCGCGTTTCCTCTATTTCTACTCCAGTTATTTGAGCATCGAAAAGAAAAAGTTGGACAATATGACAGACACAAACTGCCCCCCGGATCCAACAAAAAATCAACCACTTAAGGATTTGTGTGCTTTAATAAAAGCCGATTATAACGAGAATAAGTTGGATGGTTACTGCTTGTACTTGTATGGGGTTATTTTGAAGAAATTGGATTTATTATCGGCGGCGCTTGATGTTTTTGTGGAATCCATTAACGAGACCCCTTTGTTGTGGGGATCTTGGCACGAGTTAGCCCTGTTGGTGCCGAATAGGGACAAGTTGAATCAGCTTAAGTTGCCAGATCATTGGATTAAGCTGTTCTTTTTGGCGCACACTTATTTGGAGCAGTTGAATAATGACGAGGCTCTGCAGATTTATTCCGATTTGCACGCCGCCGGTTTTGAGAAGAGCACGTTTTTGATGGCGCAGACTGCTATTGTTTATCATAATAGAAGAAGTAGGTAAAAGTTTTTTTTCAACTAAAATTAAAACATAATTGTTTTTTTTTAAATTCGATAATATAATCTAAATTAATTTTAGAACTTGTGTGTTTAGAGAAAGGAATTAATTCTTAATGTGTTTACCATTTATAAGCAGTTTAATTATAAATTTTAATTCTCTTAATCTTGTTGGATAATTATAAATTAATTTTTTGAACTCTTTCACACTTATAGAAATTTGTTGTTGAATTACAGAAGATATTATTAAAACTTGATTAACTGATTTCACAATTTCAAAATGAAAAAATTTGTTAAACTTAGTTGAACAGGAAGCCATGTTTTCATATAGAAATTTGTTGTTGAGTTACGTGAAGATATGATTTAATCAAGTTTCTTTCACACTGTTTTTCTGAATTATAAGTGAATATTTTTTTTAAATTATTTTTTGCAATGACAATTAATATTATTATGAATTTTAGATTTGGAGAAAGCTATTGAAACGTTTAAAGAATTATTAATCGGTGATCCGTATCGATTAGATAATTTGGATACCTACTCAAATCTTCTATACGTGAAGGAGATGAAAAGTGAGCTAGCCGATTTAGCCCACAGTGCTGTATCTATTGATAAATATAGAGTGGAAACTTGTTGTGTCATTGGTAAGTTCATAGTAGTGGGTGGGTAGTTTTAAAATGGAAATTTAAATTAAGCTTTTGGTAACATTTGCCGGAAGAAGGGGTTTACTTGATGCTTATATTATATGGTAATCAATACTTACACAATTTAGATTTAAAGTCTATTATTACGTATAATAATTTAAAAAATTTACTCATTCAATAATTTTACCTTTTGAATTTCTTTTTTATTCAAAAAGTTTTGTAATTAAAGTTATTGCAAACCACAAGACGATCAGTAATTATAGATAATATGTATATGTAGGGTGGGTGGGTGGCTTCTATCCCACCCTCCAATCAGTAAAACATCATCAAAAATTATTTGCAAAATTTGTATGAATAAATCTCTAAAAATTGCAATTATTTTGTGTTTATCTATGTTTTGCAACTTTTAACTAAAACCCTCGCTTATGTTTTAGTGATTGGAGGGTGGGATAGAGTCCACCCACCCACCCTACATATATATAATAACTTTAATTGCTAATCGTTGATGATTTTGCTGATAAAAACAATCAAAGTCTTTATGTAAGAAAAAATAAAACAAAATCAAAATTTAAGTTTAATTGTAAATGCCTCTCTATAGCTAATCTTATCTAATTTAGATTTAAAGTCTGCCCACCCATCATGCATCAAATTTTTTACTTATTTACTCACTCAAAAATTTTACCTTTTGAATTTCTTTTCTATTCAAAAAGTTTTGTAATTAAAGTTATTGCAAACCAAAAGGCGATCAGTAATTGTAGATAATATGTATATGTAGGGTGGGTGGGTGGCCTCTATCCCACCCTTCAGTCAGTAAAACATCATCAAAAATTAATTGAAAAATTTGTGTAAATAAATCTCTAAAAATTGCAATTATTTTATGTTTATCTATGTTTTATAACTTTTAATTAAAACCCTTGCTTATGTTTTATTGATTGGAGGGTGGATAGAGGCCACCCACCCACCCTACATATACATGATAACTTTAATTGCTAATCGTTGATGATTTTGCTGTTAAAAACAATCAAATCCTTTATGTAAGAAAAAATAAAGCAAAATCAAAATTTAGGTTTAATTCTAAAAATCTATAGCTAATCTTATCTAATTTAGATTTAAAGTCTGCAAATCCATTATGCTTTACTAATTTACTCGCTCAAAAATTTTACCTTTTTAATTTCTTTTTTATTCAAAAAGTTTTGTAATTATTTTTACGTCAAACTGTGAGACGATCAGTAATTGAAATTTATATGCATATGTAGGGTGGGTGGGTGGCCTCTAACCCACCCCCCAATCACTAAAACATAAGCGAGAGTTTTAATTAAAAGTTGTAAAATATAGATGAACACAAAATAATTGCAATTTTTAGAGGTTTATACATACAAATTTTTCAAATAATTTTTGATGATGTTTTACTGATTGGAGGGTGGGATAGAGGCCACCCACCCACCCTACATTTGCATATAAATTTTAATTACTGATCGTCTCACAGTTTGGAGGAAAAATAATTACAAAACTTTTTGAATAAAAAAGAAATTAAAGAGGTAAAATTTTTGAGTGAGTAAATTAATAAAAATTTGATTCATGATGGGTGGGCAAACTTTAAATCTAAATTGGATAAGATTTGCTATAGAAAGTCATTTACAATTAAACTTAAATTTTGACTTTGTTTTATTTTTTTATTACCTAAAGGGTTTGATTGTTTTTAGCAGAAAAATCATCAAAGATTAGTAATTAAAGTTATTATGTATATGTAGGGTGGGTGGGTGGCCTCTATCCCACCCTCCAATCCGTAAAACATCATTAACTCAACTGTTTCTACTTACGGCTTTAAAGTAACAGTTGGAAACGGTTTCATGACAAGATAATATATTCTTAATGATAACAAAAGACATAAATCACTCGCCTGTGAGATTAACGTAAATATTTCAATTTTTCAGGCAATTATTATAGTTTAAGGTCCGACCACGCCAAAGCCGTGTTGTATTTCCAAAGAGCCCTAAAACTAAATCCCCATTATTTATCAGCCTGGACATTGATGGGGCACGAGTTTATGGAGATGAAGAACACAAATGCCGCCATACAGAGCTACAGGCAAGCAATTGGTAATTAAATTTTATGTATAGCCATCAATGTTTCACTAAGAGTTACATGAGAAACTAATTCAAGTAAAATATGAAGTGTTGAGTTTTCAAATTTGTTGTTTTGCAAGATTGCAATGTTTTTATCTATATCTAAGTCTTATTTAAAATGATAATTGTCAAATATTCAATTTTTATTCGAAATTGTCAATAATTTCTAATGTTAAAATTAATTCCGTCCATAAAATTAGGATTAATAATTAATTTTCATTAATAATGGAATATAACATAATTATTAATTATTTTAATTTTTATTAATATTTAAATGAACAGTTTTTAATCGAACATATATTCTTTGTTAGTCTAATTTTAAGAAAGTAGAAGTGTATATTTGGTTGCATAACAATACACCAGTAGATTATTTTAATGTTAGTGGTAATTTAATTGTTATTAATATTGGAAAATCATGTTAATTAATAGGTATTAATGATGTTATAAAACATGATTATTATTTATTGTAAGTAAAGTAACGTAATTCATTAATTTTATCAATAAATTAGATACGTATTTTTGGTTGCATAACAATACATCGTTATACTGGTTAAAACAGCGAATTTTTCAATCCAGTATAAGTTTTGATTACTATCTACTAACGGTCGCAATCAGTAATACATCTTTATTTATTTATAGTTTGCTTTGTTTCTCTTCTCAAATTAATCTAAAATACATACTACGAATACTATCAGTATAATTTAAATTGAAGAGTCCCGGGCGGATTTCATTTCCTTGAAATGTTCTTCCACACTGATTCTCGTGAAGAATCCATCGTTGGTGTTCTCTAGATTGTATTATTGCTTATAATAATTACTGCGTGAGATTATTAATTTGTGTAATTAATTTTGATGTTTTTATTTATTTTAGAAAACAACAAGAGGGATTATCGTGCGTGGTACGGTTTAGGACAGACTTACGAGATATTAAAAATGCACACATACTGTCTGTACTACTACAAGCAATCGCAACAGCTGAGGCCCAACGACAGCAGGATGATAATAGCCGTGGGGGAGACGTACGAAAAGCTGGACAAGATTGAGAACGCTCTCAAGTGTTACCACAAAGCGTGTCACGTGGGCGACGTCGAGGGGATCGCACTTATAAAATTAGCAAAGTCGGTTTTATCATTTAAAATGTAATCGCTTTTGTTTATATCGTGTTTAATGTTACAGATTGTACGATAAACTCAATTTATTAGACAATGCGGCGTGCGCGTATACCGAATATTGCTTGAAAGAAGACGGGCAACGTTCGGCCGGTTATGAAGAACAAGTCGAGTACTATAACGCGTTCCTGTACTTGGCGAATTATCATTTGAAGAAGGGACAACTGGAGGATGCGTACACGTATGCTTATAAATGTTTGGAACAAGAAGAGGTATGTTTATTTATACATATGAGTAAATTGATGGTAGTATGAAGGAACTAAGTATGGACTATAGGGTGGGTGGTTGAAAGTTCCTCTGTAATGACTGACGGCCGTCCTGAACGCACATAATCATCCTAACCCAAACAGATGACTCATACATAACATTTTCTTCATACACATCCTTCAATTAACGATAAATATCGCAAGATCTCATATTTCTTGCGTTTATAAATGTAATCACAGCCTTAACTTGACAACATTATAAATACTGACAGTCAATACTAACGAGATGTAACTTTGCACACAGACAACTGAAATACAACTGAACATGTTAGCACACAAACCTTCAGCGCTTCATATGAAGCAAAATACTTTTCTATCATCCCTCGTGTGTATAATTTAAAATTGATTATCTTTAAAAATCCCAGAGAATGCTAAATTTTTTTATTCAACGTTTAAAATGCTTAAAATTTAGTTAATGAAGTTATTTGCAGGTAAGAATATTTTTAATTTCCGATCGTAGGCATTTACCGCTTCTACAAAATTTACTTATTTAAACGTTTTACGCAGTGAAAATGCGTACAATCCAATAAGTATTTGCTGCCTCGGAATTTGCTATTTATAAAGTACACAAAGAAAAATTATACAGTAATATGTATTTAAACAATGAAAAAATGTGGATGTTGCAAATAAAGTTTCTTTCTTATAATCAAATACATCAAATACATTTAGTAGATGTAAATATTGCTTAAAATTATAAAATAAACATTTCAATCTATAAAAAATTGAGCTGGTTAAGAGTGAAACAATGGTTAAAAATATAAATTTTCTAATTAATTAATAAATATTGTTAAGAAAAGATAAATATTACTAAAAATAAAATATATATATATGCTTCAACTAGCGTACTCTTGACCTAGGTTAACGCGTAGTTTATTGAGGTAGGTCGGGGTTACGAGAGGTCATTGTATCGATTGTTGTCGTAGGTCAAGAGTACGCTAGAATAAAAATAAACAAGATTGTTCCAAGTTAAATAAATATTCGGTCTATTGTAGTTTAAAGTAATGATTAAAATTAGGTGTATAAATGAATAATCCAATTTTTTCAGCTAAATTCAAGGTTTATTTTAAAAGAAAGCGAATTAAATTGTTCAATTAAAGTATACTCTCTTGCTTTTTTATAACTTTGGGCCAACTTTCAGACAGCTGATGAATTCTATTTCGGAAAAATGTTAAGGTCGTCAAGCCATTTTCGGATCTCATCTTCTGATTGGAATCGGAAGCAATGTGTGGCTTGGCGTTATCATGCAATAATTTTATTGGACGTTCTGCTTTGGCAGTATATAATTCTTGACTCAAGCGGAACCCATTTACCTTCTTTCTGGATGTTTCACGTAGGCGTTTGGAAATCAATTTCTGGATTACTCCCAACTGTTCTATAAGCTCTTTTTGCCTTTACGTCAAATTTACAGCGAGCATCTTCTTTAATTCATCATTAACGCACTTTCTAGGGCTTCCAAGGGATTATAAAATGTGTTAAGGAAACATAATTAACAATCAATAAAAGCTAATGAAACAAATAACAATTATTAAAATTTATTATAGCAACTTTTAAATATTGTTTATTTTACAGACAAAGGAACACGCGAACGCTCTGTTGAAGAGCATCGCTTCGAGAAGAGGAGAACAGGAGCAGAACATTTCCATGGACGAGACGGGCAACAATTCCAACATGAACGAAACGAACTGCAGCAACATGGAAATGATATTTTCGCCCACCTCATGATGCATTTAACACTCGATAGCTTTATTTTTGTTAATTATTATAGTTTATATAATAAACCTGTATTTTTTAAGTAAGCTCTGTTTCTACATTAAGAATTGTTGATTCGCTTTTCTTCAATCTAAAATCGATATTTTTGTAATAAAACTTAAAAAAAGAAGTATAAAAAATATTCATTTGTTAAGTATTAAAATAAATTTTAGTGGAAGAAATAAAACACCGCCACATTAACAATATAGTAGTATAATTTATTGTAGCATATTAAATATTTCGACTAGACGAAAGAACACAGGTTGTAAAATTATTAAATTTTTAAGGACAAAAAGAACTGATTTCGAACTAACACGAGTTATTTATTTTTGTGTTTGTCTTATTGTCTAAATAAAGATTATTTTATGTAGGTATAAAAATTTAAATGTCCAATAGAAAATAATAAAATCAATATTGAATTATTGTCAACAAAGAATAAGCTTTCAATAATATTTAGCAAAGAAACATTAATTTCTAACGCGGATAAAATTAGAATATTAATTTTATTATTCCTTATAATTATAATTAAACAATATAGTTGAATAATAAACATTATTTTTGTTTCAGATTATTTCTATTTACGCATGTATAAAGGTGTGCGATTAGGTGCGGCCTTTTGGTAATACTGGTCACAAGCGTTGATCACCTGCTTGCTGACGTAACTGCCGGACAAGAACTGCGCCAAATAGTTTTTCTTCTTCGTTCCCTCTTTACAGCCCTCCGGCAGCATCTCCGCCAGTTCGGGCGGTAAATTTTTCTCCGAGTCGATGATCATCGCCTTGTATCCGCAAAGAGCGAGGCCTTTGCTCAGGTGCAACTCGAAGTACTGCATCTTCGGATCGTTGTATTGATTGCGCTTGCTGTGATTCTTGAAGCTCAGGATTTTTTGCAGGGTTACGTAGACGTTTTCTCTCACGTGGCTTACGACGAATTTCGTTAGGAGAATGTCGAGGGCGACGTTTCTTCGGTTCGTCCATGTGTGCTTGGTAAAATGCTGCCTGTAACAATATAAAACAATGAAAATTATTGGTTTGTCAGATGTCATTTGTTATATCAATTTTCAATTGTCATGTGTGTTTCATCAGGAAAAATCTGTTTGAAAAAATCATTTGTTATCTCTCATTTTCAACTGTTATATGTCATTTGTTATCTGTTATTTTTCAACTGTCATATCTCAGTTTCCTCAGAAAATAAATCTGTCCGAAAATGTTATTTGTTATCTGTCATATTTCAACTGTCATTGAAAACATCTGTGGGAAGGTGTCATTTGTTATCTTTTTTCAACGGTCATATGTCAATTTCCTTAGGAAAAAATGTGTCTGAAGATGTCATTTGTTATCTGTCATTTTTCTACTCTCATATATCAGTTTATTCAGAATAAAAATCTGTCTGTAGATGTCATTTGTTATCTGTCATTTTTCAGTTTTTTCAGGAAAACATCTCTGAGAAGATGTTATTTGTTATCTGTCATTTTTCAACTGTCATATGTCAGTTTCTTCAAGAAAAAGTCATCTGTGCGAAGATGTCATTTGTTATCTGTCATATTCCAATTGCCATATGTCAGTTTTCTTAGGAAATAAATCTGCCCGAAGATGTCATATGTTATTTGTCTTTTCTCAACTGTCATATGTCAGTTTCCTTAGGAAAAAAATGTGTCTGAAGATGTCATTTGTTATCTGTCATTTTTCTACTGGCATATGTCAGTTTCTTCAAGAAAAAGTCATCTGTGCGAAGATGTCATTTGTTATCTGTCATATTCCAATTGCCATATGTCAGTTTTCTTAGGAAATAAATCTGCCCGAAGATGTCATATGTCAGTTTCCTTAGGAAAAAAATGTGTCTGAAGATGTCATTTGTTATCTGTCATTTTTCAAATTTTTCAGGAAAACATCTGTGGGAAGATGTCATTTGTTACCTGTCATTTTATATTGGTTCTTCAGGAAAAATCTGTCCGAAAGATGTCATTTGTTATCTTTTTTCTTGTCAGTTTCCTTAGGAAAAAAATGTGTCTACTGTCATATGTCAGTTTCTTCGAGATAAATATCTGTCCGTAGATGTCATTTGTTATCTGTCATTTTTCAGTTTCTTCAGGAAAACATTTGTGGGAAGATGTCATTTGTTATCTGTCATTTAATAACTGTCATATGTCAGTTTCTTCAGGAAAAATCGCCTGAACCACCTTTCAACTGGCATATGTCATTTTTTTTAGGAAAAATCTGTCCGAAAGATGTCATTTGTTATCTGTAATATTCCAACTGTCATATGTGAATTTTTTTAGGAAAAAAATCTGTCTAAAGATGTCATTTGTTATCTGGAATTTTTCAACTGTCACATGTCAGTTTCTTCAGGAAAAATTTGTCCGAAAGATGTCATTTGTTACCTGTCATATTCCAACTGTCATATGTCAGTTTCCTTTGGAAAAAATGTGTCTGAAGATGACATTTGTTATTTGTAATTTTTCAACTGTCGTATATCAGTTTCTTCAGGATAAAAATCTGTCCGTAGATGTCATTTGTTATCTGTCATTTTTCAGTTTTTTCAGGAAAACATCTGTGAGAAGATGTCATTTGTTATCTATCATTTTTTAACATTCATATGTTAGTTTCTTCAAGAAAAAGTCATCTGTGCGAAGATGTCATTTGTTATCTGTCATATTCCAACTGTCATATGTCAGTTTCTTTACGAAAAATCTGTCCGAAAGATGTCATTTGTTTTCTGTCACCTTCCAACTGTTACATGTCAGTTTCCTTAGGAAAAAAATTCTCTGAAGATGTCATTTGTTGTCTGTCATTTTTTAGTTTTTTCAGGAAAACATCTGTGGGAAGATGTCATTTGTTATCTGTCATTTTTCAACTGTCATGCGTCAGTTTATTTAGGAAAAATCTTTCCGAAAGATGTCATTTGTTATCTGTCATATTCCAACTGTCATATGCCAGTTTCCTTAGGAAAAAAATGTGTCTGAAGATGACATAAGTTATCTGTCATTTTTCAACTGTCATTTATCAGTTTCTTCAGGATAAAAATCTGTCCGTAGATGTCATTTGTTATCTGTCACATTCCAACTGTTACATGTCAGTTTCCTTAGGAAAAAAATTCTCTGAAGATGTCATTTGTTGTCTGTCATATGATAGTTTTCTTAGGAAATAAATCTGTCCAAAAATGTCATTTGTTATCTGTCTTTTTCCAACTGTCATGTCAGTTTCCTTAGGACAAAAATGTGTCTGAAAATGTCATTTGTTATCTGTCATTTTTTAGTTTTTTCAGGAAAACATCTGTGGGAAGATGTCATTTGTTATCTGTCATTTTTCAACTGTCATGTGTCAGTTTATTTAGGAAAAATCTTTCCGAAAGATGTCATTTGTTATCTGTCATATTCCAACTGTCATATGCCCGTTTCCTTAGGAAAAAAATGTGTCTGAAGATGACATAAGTTATCTGTCATTTTTCAACTGTCATTTATCAGTTTCTTCAGGATAAAAATCTGTCCGTAGATGTCATTTGTTATCTGTCATTTTTCAGTTTTTTCAGGAAAACATCTGTGAGAAGATGTCATTTGTTATCTATCATTTTTTAACTGTCATTTGTCAGTTTCTTCAAGAAAAAGTCATCTGTGCGAAGATGTCATTTGTTATCTGTCATATTCCAACTGACATATGTCAGTTTTCTTAGGAAAAAAATGTGTCTGAAGATGTCATTTGTTATCTGTCATTTTCTACTGTCATATGTCAGTTTCTTCAAGATAAAAATCTATCCGTAGATGTCATTTTTCAGATTTTTCAGGAAAACATCTGTGGGAACATGTCATTTGTTATCTGTCATTTTTCAACTCTCATATGTCAGTTTCTTCAGGAAAAATCTGTCCGAAAGATGTCATTTGTTATCTATGATTGTTTACTTTTTTCAGAAAAACATCTGTGAGATGATGTCATTTGTTATCATTTTTCAAGATGTCATTTGTTATCTGTCATATTCTAACTGTCATTTTAGTTTAGTTTATTTACGGATTATCCTTTTTACAATGTATATTTTTGCCAGTTTCCTTAGGAAAAAAAATGTGTCTGAAGATGTCATTTGTTATCTGTCATTCTTCAACTGTCATATGTCAGTTTCTTCAGGAAAAATCTGTCCGAAAGATGTCATTTGTTATCTGTCATATTCCAACTGTCATATGTCAGTTTTCTTAAGAAATAAATCTGTTCGAAAGATGTCATTAGTTACCTGTCATATGTCAGCTTTCTTAGGAAATAATTGTGTCTGAAGATGTCATTTGTTATCTGTCATTTTTTAACTGTCATATGTCAGTTTCCTCAGGAAATAAATCTGTCTGAAGATGTTATCTATCATTTTCCAACTGTCAAACGTCAGTTTCCTCAGGAAAAAAAAACTGTCCGAAGCACAACAATTAATATTATAATTGGCAATTGGAAAATTATTTGAAGACTCGTTAAAAACTGTGAAAAAATTAAAATTAAAACTTGGTAGGAAAACACCTTTAAACAATAATAACAATTTAATCAATTAAGACAGTTGAAATCTTGACAAATAAATTAAATATCGAATAAAGAAAAGCTAAATGTTTTCTAAAAATAATTTCTAAGTCATACAAAAAATCAGATTTGCTAGGAAATTTGTTAATAAAAAATACCAAAAAAAACTTAAAACAAAATTAACTTTCTTAAAAATTGTTATTTTACAAAAAAAATTAAAAACAAAAGTTCAAAAATTTTTTAAAATAATTTCAAAGTCATTTAAAACATCATTTAAAACTTTGTTACAATAAAAAAAAATAAAAAATTGACGAAAGAATTGATTTTTTTTTTAAAAAGCACAATTGAAATTTTAACAAAATTTTTTTTAATTTGAAAAAAAAATAATTTGAAGAATAATTTAAAGAAAAAACAATTGAAAACTAACAAAAAAAAAACATTAAATTTTGACAAAACACAATTAAAAATTTGATAGAAAAAAAACAATTAAAAATCTGAAAAAAAAACTCAATATTTGACAAAAACAAATTTATAAAAATTAATTGTGGCAAAAAAACGATTCAAACTCTTATAAAGAAACAATAGAAAATTTGAGAAGACAAAAAAAACAATTGAAAATTTGGTACAAATAATAATTGAAAGCTTGGCAAAAAAAAAACAACTGAAAATGTAACAAAACTGCACTTGAAAATTTCAATAAATAAAAAAGTGAAATATTGATAAATAAAACGGACACAATTTGACAAGCAAAAAACTATTCGAAATATGGCAAAAAATCAATTGAAACTTTAGCAAAAAAGCAATTACAAATTTGGTAAAAACAAATTTTGACAAAATTGAAATAAAACTTTCAACGAAAGAAAAATTTCTGACTACAAAAACAATTAAAATTTGAAATAAATAAAAAAATAAAAAACAATTGAAATTTCTACAAAGAAGCAATTGAAAATTTGATTAAAAACAATTTGAATTTTAACAAATAAAAATAAATTATAACAAAAAATCACAAAGGAAGGATTGAAAATTACGAAAATCAAATGAAAATTATTAAAATAAAAAAATAAAGAAAAAAACAATTCAAAATCTAAAAAAAAATGAAATTTTGAAAGAGCACAAAACAATTTAATATATGATAAGAACAATTGGTATTTGACGTTTGTAAACCTTTGGTATTAGCAATAATAAATCATTTACTTACTTACCTAAAAATAATGAAATATTGACAAATGAAAAAAAAAATCTGACAAAAAAATTCAAACACTTACAAAGAAACATTTGACAAAAAATAAACAATTGAAAATTTGACAAAAATAACAATTGAAAGTTTGGCCAAAAGACAATTGAAAATCTGACAAAACATCACTTAAAAATTTGACACTTAAACAACAAACGAACAAATAAACGATTGATTAAAAACAACAATTGAAATTCTAACAATAAAACAATTGAAATTTTGTTAAAAAAACAATTTCACAAAAAAAATTGAAAAAAAAAACAATTGGTATTCTAACAAACTATTGAAATTCAAAAAAATCTATTTAAAATTTGAGAAAAAGTAATTAAAAGCCTCACAAAAAACAATTGAAAATTTGACAAAAATATAATTGAAATTTAGAAAAACAAAAAATAAATTTTGACAAAAGCAATTTATAATCTTACATAGGAACGATTGAAAATTTGACAATAAAAACAATTGAAAATTTAGTAAAAACAATTGAAATTGAATTTAACTTCTAAAAAAAGCAATTAAAATTTTGATTAAAACAATTGAAAATTTGACAAAAAATGATTGATAAGTTGATTAAAAAAAACAGTTGAATTCTAACAAATATGTGATTTTAAAATATATGCTATTTAACTTAATGAAACAAAATGAACAGTTTAAATAAATTTGACAGGAAAACACAATTGTAAACTCAAAAACAGCTAAAGTTTTAATAAAAATTATCTTGAAAATAGTTGTAATTTGCAAAGAAAAAACTTTTTAAAACATTCTCCAAAAAGAACATTTTCAAATTTACTTACAATAAAAAAACAATTACAATTGTAATTTCTTCAGAAAAAACAATTGTCAATTAGATTTTTTTTAAACTGTTTAAAACCAGTTAAAAACTCTATTTAAACTTTAAATAAACAAGTAATTTGTTGGTTGCAAAATAAATTAAAAATCTGTAAAAAACATTTAAGGTTTTAACTTAAAAAAAACAGTTAATTTTAAAATAATTGTACTTACGTTCCTTGCGGCAACTTGACGCGAGGGTGGGAAAAGTCCTAAAGAAAAAAAAAACACAAATTAATTAAATTCTAACATAGATGTTCGTAAAGTTTACCTTTTTAATGTGTTGCATATGATTATTCATGATTATTCGTGGTATTAAAGAAACAAATAAATGCATTTTGGATCATATTTAAAAAAAATACAACTAACGAAAGACGAATAAGAAAGTTTAGCGTGTAAACAAATATGAATACACAAGAAAATAAACTGTCTATTTATAATAGATAAGGATTGTTAAGTAGTAGTAATTATTTATTTATTATTTCATACTATTTCGTCAAGAGATAAGTAAGAAAATTATTCAAGAAATGTGTAATTATATTTAAGATTGAAGATCCAAAGGTATTAAATTATTAACAATTATTAACCTTTGTTTATTAAATCATCAATGTAAACAATATATTAATTCAAATTGTTTATTTAGTGGCTTTGGATTTATTTGTAAATAATTAAACACTCATATCTATAAACATTAAACAACACTACACAAAAAAACTGGATTTTTACGAGCGTAGCTTTTTTTATAAACAAATATTTTTATTGATAATTTTAATTAAGAAATTTGTTTATAAACTAAGACACTTATAAAATACTTCTATTTAGTGCTGTTAATTTGTTCATAATTACTCACGTGTTTTCTTTTTAACATCTTTTCTATCTCGTATTGTTTCGTGTTTCAAAGCGTACCATTACAGTTCATAGTATTACTTATAGACTCGTGAAGGTAATAATATTTACATTATCTAATCACGACAAAAAAGCACAGCGTTTTATGTTGCATTAAATTACTAAACTAAACGCCCTGTTAATGAATCACTCGAGCGGTTTGATTTGAAATTATTACGACTTTTTTAAAATTGTTGTTTGCTTAATATATCTGCAAAGTCATTTGAGAAAATAAAATAGACCCAATTACCTATCTATTACTACCAATTTAAAAAAAAACAGATTAATGATTAGGAATTTGTACAAACGTAAATATTTTTTTTCTAGTTTAATTAACATATCATGACGGTGACAGAAATCAGTGTCTGAATTAAAAAAAACAAATGTAGGGTGGGTTGGTGTTCTCTGATACACCCACCAATTTGTAAAAAAATAAGCAATTTTTACCATTTTATTTTAATGGTTAAACAAAGTCACTGTGTCTCCTTATTCATTAATGCAAATTGTGCTTACATTTTAAATTAATAGTGATTATTTACCTTAAGACGATTGTCAAACATTTCAATAAAATTCTGTTGATGATCTTTTAAAAACAACGCCATTCTGACTCCAGCACTGTATTCATTCACTACACCTGGATGCACACAGCTGACTGAAATATTGTCTATTTAATAAGTGTTATCACTTCGGAATTAAATAAACACACCGATTGGACGAATCGGAAGTCTAAAGTACGAGGGTTAGTGAGAAAGTGGTACCCATTTACACCGTGCAGAACGCTGACGACTAGAGTAGACTTTGGATGTGTGCTAACATGTTCAGTTTGTGTGCAACAAAATAATTGGTAAAATTTTGAATCATTTTATAAAACGTCAATGCAGGCTGCAAGCCCAGTACGTACAATTACGTAGTAATTAGTGTAATGGGCTCAGGGGACCCCAAAACGGATATTTCCGCAAAAAAAAAAAAACAACAAAAATCACAAAAACAATGCTACCCCTATATTTCATATAGGGAAAGTAAAAATACTGCTTGCGCAGTTATCGGTATTTGTGGATATGAATATATATCAACTTAAATGATCTACAAAATACTGCTTGCGCATTGATGTATGTTTGTGTATTGAAAATATACAAAATACTGCTTGCGCAGTGGATAATGTTTGTGTGTACTCCCCAAGCAGTATTTTTTACTTGTGTGGAATATCAACTGCTGTCAATTGATACATACAAACATTCGTCACTGCGCAAGCAGTATTTTGCATATATTCAATACACAAACATACACCACTGCGCAAGCAGTATTTTGTAGATAACTTAATTTGATATATATATTCTTATCCACAAACATTCATAACTGCGCAAGCAGTATTTTATAGATAAAAATGATTCTAGCTATGTTACCGGCGTTCAGTTTACCTGAACGTGGTAACAAATGCGTAATTATATTTTAATCCATTTTACGAGCTACCCATTGCTCCTAATAATAATTTGCATAAATTCCGCATTATTGAAATAATCCAAACGAGATAATTTTCCAAAATGTGCAGCTGCCAGTGCGGAACAATAGGTCGGGCCCTTTTTCGGCGAAGAGGATCATTACCTGTTACGTGACCGAAACAAAGCCGCGTCACCGAAGACCACCATATAAAACCAGGCTCCGACCATCGCTCTTCACCAGTCGTCTGCGATCAGCAGCGGTGGTCAGCCTGGTCGGCTTTGCCGATTCAAGCCTCTTGTTCTTGTATATATTGTATATTTTCTATGTCTATTTTCTGTCTGTTTATCTTTTGTAATATATTTTCTTCTTCTCCGGCCCCATGTTTTAATTTACACACTTTCTCTTGTATTTTACTCTTTTCACAGCTAGCCGGTGCCCATACGTTGACGTGGCGTGGAAGCTCAAGCAAGTATCACCGAAGGGAAACTGTTTAATCGAAGCCTGCGGCTGCTAATCGATGGTGCGCCTCGCCAGGGACCCCTGTGCCGCCTCCAGTGCGTGTTGGTTCCAGAAAGTACCGCGGTGCTACTTCCTTGACAGTCCGTCACCAGGACGTCTTCCGCTACACCGTTAACATTTGGCTCCCAACTAGTGGCCGAGTAAAACTCACCCCCTGACTCATGCTCTACTTCTGCTACTATTTTCATGTTTTGTAAATTAGCCGTGACTCCGCGTCACCCGGGGCCGCCTTCCAGCACCTTCAGTAGGACAAGAGGCAGTCCACCAGGTTTCACTGAAAATGACGTCAACCCGATTCGATCTTCAGCACACTGGCTACAACCACCACCGTCAGCTTCAATCCAGCCGCCTCGTGCTTCACCACAACACCGGCAGCTCCGACGGATTGACTGACGACACACCAGCTCCAGCCGCCCCGCGCTCGAAGCCGTGGCCACCACAATGGACTGGTTCACCAGCGTCTTGGTTCGCGCCCGGCCGGACCAGACGTCGCAGCCCTCAAGGATGCCACAAGCCATCCAGGGATGCCGAGATCCGGTGTGGGACGACCGAATCCCCTCACACCTTAATTTCGGGAGGATCTCCACACAAAGCCAGTGTTGCCTACCACGACGCCAGATCCGATGTAGGATGTCCGAATCTCCCTGCATCTCAACCACGGAAGGGTCTGCAGTGTCATCGGGAGCAGTTATGCCTATCACCAATTCACACCAAAACGACATCAACCCTGAAGACGTCCACTGGCAGCTATTATTTTCATTTCATGTCTTTTTCAAAATTATCTCGTTTTCCGGGGCCGTTTGTTACCGGCGTTCAGTTTACCTGAACGTGGTAACAAATGCGTAATTATATTTTAATCCATTTTACGAGCTACCCATTGCTCCTAATAATAATTTGCATAAATTCCGCATTATTGAAATAATCCAAACGAGATAATTTTCCAAAATGTGCAGCTGCCAGTGCGGAACAATAGGTCGGGCCCTTTTTCGGCGAAGAGGATCATTACCTGTTACGTGACCGAAACAAAGCCGCGTCACCGAAGACCACCATATAAAACCAGGCTCCGACCATCGCTCTTCACCAGTCGTCTGCGATCAGCAGCGGTGGTCAGCCTGGTCGGCTTTGCCGATTCAAGCCTCTTGTTCTTGTATATATTGTATATTTTCTATGTCTATTTTCTGTCTGTTTATCTTTTGTAATATATTTTCTTCTTCTCCGGCCCCATGTTTTAATTTACACACTTTCTCTTGTATTTTACTCTTTTCACAGCTAGCCGGTGCCCATACGTTGACGTGGCGTGGAAGCTCAAGCAAGTATCACCGAAGGGAAACTGTTTAATCGAAGCCTGCGGCTGCTAATCGATGGTGCGCCTCGCCAGGGACCCCTGTGCCGCCTCCAGTGCGTGTTGGTTCCAGAAAGTACCGCGGTGCTACTTCCTTGACAGTCCGTCACCAGGACGTCTTCCGCTACACCGTTAACAGCTATTACAGCTAAAAACAAAGTCCACTAATTTCCATATGTTCCTCGTATACAATTAGACCGACATTTGACAGTTCAATTAGAATTTAAACACAGGGAAATTATTAATTGTATATTTACAATTTAAATTTGTCTGATTTAAAATAAATGAATTTTCATTTCATTAATAAAAAACTCATCATTTTCCTTTTATACGCATTTTAATTATCTTAATCCGATGTTGTTTTTTTTGTAATGCATGCGAGCCGCATATTTTCATTTCCCTACGAGTAATTGCAATTTGCGATTCAGTAATTAGTCATTAGTGTAATTGTCAGATCGATGTTTCGTGTAATTATGATAACTGGTTAATTGCTCAACTGGATTACCGACTAATTATCCGACTTTACAATATTTTACTTTTATTCACCACTGTGAAAAAAAAGAGACGTAATTAAGTACTGTGCGATTCGGAATGAATTATAAATTAAACATAATCACCGCGACACACACCAGATAAAAATAACGACGTTAATCGGTAATTATTTTCGATTTTTAAAAAGTGCGCGCAGACTTTGATTAATTACGTTAGTGATTACGTTTGATTATAAATAAAATAGAATGTACTTACTAGAAATAAAGTAGTTCGTAACTTTTTAAAATGTGTTTGTGCATGTTTGAAAGACTTCTTCGTAACAGTATTTTGAATTGACTTTTGTTTATGATTTAGTAGTATTAAAATCAAGTAAAAATTGAAACTTTAAACTTGATTAAAATTTAAAGGAAACACTTAGTTTGTTTTATATTTGTTTCACAATCAATTCTAATCAATATATTTTAAAAACGTTTCAAGACGGGTTATGTAAGCAATTAATTAAATATGAAACTTTAATGATTGAAGATGAACTACACTATTAAATAAAAGATTGAGTCTTCATAAAATTTATATTCTTGAAAAAAAAACAAATTAAACAAAAACATTTACTTTGTTGATATCGCACTTTATTTTTAAGTACGATATAACACTTATTTATACAGAATAAAATAGGAGGAAAATACTAAGATTACCTAGCCATTAATTACTGGGATTTCCGGATTACTCTTCGCCTTGTGAATTTCTAGGGACTCGAGTAAATCCATTTTGAACCCTTTTTCGGCAAAATGGATTATCTCGTGTACATCTTCATCATAAGAATGTCGGTTTTCTATTAGGTGATTCGCGAATGTGGAATTTGTATGTTTTAATCTGAAGGATCTAAGATGTTCTTTTAATATAATGTTGAAGGTACGACCAGTTTGGCCTACGTAAATTCCTTTACAATTTTTACACGTTAGCTTGTAAATATCTGATTTATAGTCCATCCGTTGGATCTTCCGTTATACGTCACAGAATATCACTTCGAGAAACGACACAAAGTCTGATAAAGTAAACCAAATGCGTTAGAAAAAGAACGCACTGTAAAACTTTCGTCGTTTTTTGAAGCGATAGTTTGTGACGTACGACAAAAGATCCAACGAACAGATTTTATCTAATTTATCTATAGGGAGTTTAGAATTAAAAATTGAATTATAAATTTTATTAGTTGGTTTAAATATGATATTAAATATTTCCTTTAATATTATATTTTTTTAATTTTACTTCGAATTTTTAGGCTGACTTCACCAAAGAATGTTATGCCTTGAACGTTTTATTTTCAACGTTTGGACATGTATATAAAATTTTGTTGAGGTTATTGTTTTGATGTTTTATAATTAGTGCTTCATTATCCGTCATCCATTTCTAGTAACTTTAATTTTGAATAAGTTCTGAACAAAATTGTAGGAATGTGAATTAAAAGTTGCTGGAAATTTTGAGAGAAGAGATGAATTTTAGAACACTCCAAGAATATTTAAAAAATTCTAGAATCTTGAAAATAAATTGATGGAAAATTTTAAATATTTAGAGGTGAAATTGCTAAGAAATTTTAATAATTTAGAAGTAATTATTTTGAGAATTTAGGTAAACTAAAAAATAATTGGAAATTTTTAAAGATGCTAAAACAATGTTGGAAATTTTATTTTTAATTAATCGAACTTTAAAAGAAGTTTTGAAAAGGGAAAGTCCTCGAAATCTCTTGAAATATTCAATAAATCTTAAGAAAAAGTATTAACGAAGAAAATTACAAATAGAAATTATTGAAAAATTCTCGAAATCAGAAGAGAGAATTTTTTTTTCTTAATATTTCTATTCCTCTCTATTTCTTCGGAGTGCCAGATTTTTACAAAATATTCTTGTAGTAAACTTATACCTTGGTTTGTTTCACTGAATTTTATATATATTGACTAGACTAGTTCAAGAAATTACTCTTGAAAAAGCTGTAACAAGCGAAACTAGTCGAGTCAATATATAAAATTCAGTGAAACAAACCAAGTGTTTTAAATTTAATTGTACCTATTATTCCACAATGTTTTACCAGGAGGTAAATGAGAAAATCATTTAAGAAACTTATACCTTTTATACCACTTTTCGTGCCTAGTTTCTATTACACGGTAAATCATAATCATGATGTGCAATAAAAACTGTTATAAAAAAGTTATAAGTTTTCTTTATTTTAAAGATTGAAAATGTACCACTCAATATGAACGCCAAGCCGTAAAGATTAAAAAAAATTTCTTGGTTGTAATTTCTCGAAAAATGAAGAAAAGATAGTGTCTGCTATTCTGTAAGTTTTTAAGTGTTCGTTTTCAAACAAAAGTTAAAGGGAATGAGAAACTGAATTGAAGTTTTATTAAAATATATTTTTTATAAAATTCTTAACGTCCGAGAAAAAAATTAAAAATGAATAATTTTGACATTTTTTGCCTATTGCTAATAAACTATAAGAGTTACATGAAATTTATATAACAACAAGTAATTGTAAAAAATCAATAATTGAGCAAATTATTAAAAATAATCTCATAGTTTTCAATAAAATATATAAGTCCTTTACGTTGTAGAAAATTAACTAATAATTAGAAAAAACACATGAAAATATTTCGTAAAATTACGAAATATTTTCGTGTTTTTTCTAATTCATAGTTTTCAAGTAAAATATAGGCAAAGTACTAGGATGGCCACATCACCATTTTTTTTTATAGATTTTCAGTTGGTTTTGTAAAATTTCAACTGTTTTGTTAAAGATTTAAATTGTTTTTTCATATTTTTTTTCTCGTATTTCAATTGTTCTATTATATAGGTTTTTCTATGAGAAATTAGAATTGTTTTATTACAGATATCAATAATTTTATTTTAGTTTCCTATTAAAACTTCAAATGTTTTAAGTAAACCTGCAAATAGTTACGTTTTCATAAAATTTTTACTGAATTTTTGAAAGAAATTTATAAATATTAATTAGATTGTTTTGAACGTTTTCCTTTCTTGTAAAATTTTTATTGTTTTATGTGATTTTTCAAATGTAATAATTTCTAAGTTTTTTTTCGTAAAAACATTTTCATTCAATTCTTTTTTTTAAATAAATTTTAAATTATTATTTCCTAACTGTAATGATTCTTATTATTCTCATCTTTGAGAAATTTTCTCTTGTTTTTTGTATAATGTTTTTGTGAAAAACAATTTTCTAATCAAACGTTTTCTTTAAACATTAGAATTATTTTTTTTTGATTGTAATGATTCATTTTAATCAATTGCTATTTAATTTTTTTTTGGTAAAATTTCATACTTTTTCATTAAAAAATTAAGATTTCTTTACAAATTTTTTAATTGTATTTTTTTCGTAAAATTATTATTGTTGTTATTAATGTTTGTATAATTAAATGTAAAACGTGTTAACCGTTAATAAAAAATATATTTTTCCAAAATTGTCAACAAATATTATTTTCTAGTTTTCTTTTTAAATTTTTTTTTTGTAAAGTATATTTTGATTTTTTTGAAAATTTGCAACTTTTTAATTTCTTTCAAGTATTTTATCAAATTTACAATTGTTTTATTACAGATTCTAATTGTTCTTTCAGATTAGTTCTGCAAAATTTTAATTGCTTAAACTAATTGTTTTATAATTAATGTTTTATTATAAAAAAATTAAAATTTTCTCATTACAGATTCTATTTTTTCAGTGATTATGTGTAAAATTTAAAATGTGTACTTAAAAAAATCAATTTTATTTTTTTACATTTTCTAAGACAATTTTCGAATGTTCATTTAACAAATTTTCTACTTTTCGTTTTGGAAGAAAATTTGAGTTATTTTTCAAAAAAAAATTAATTGTTTCCGTATTTTTTTATTTAATTTCAATTATTATAAGTGAATTTTGAATTTTTATTTTTTAAGTTGGAATTTTTTATTTTGGAATTAGCAAATATACAGGGTGAGTTTTTTTCGATGTTCTCTATGGGGATCTCGGAAACTATAAGAGATAGAGAAACGGTTAAATGGGGAAAGAAATGTAGATTTACGAGATGAATAAAATTTCACTTTCAAAATTTTCAAAAAAGTCGAGGGTAACTAGATATTTTGAAAAAAGTAAAAAGTGTAATTTTTTCAAATCAATATATCTCGGTTTTTATAACAGGTAGAAAAAAACTGTAAAGGACAAAGTTTTAGATAATTTTATGCATATTAATAAAAAATGATCAGAAATTTTTTATCGCCATTATTTTCCGAGATATGACGCAAACTTACATATTTTAAATGGAAACCATAGTTGGCTGTGACCTCATTCAAAAGGTATTTTTTTTCTCTTTAATCCAATATGGCATACGACATAGTTATTTCTAAAAATGAGTGAGTTATAGTCATTTTAAATTTTATTATAAATAAAAAATGGGTAGCCATGAAAAAGATGAAAGTGAAACAATTGCAGTTGTTGTTTTTTTATATCTGTTATAATAACCGAGATATATTGATTTGAAAAGATTGACACTTTTTACTTTTTTCAAAATATCTAGTTACCCTTGACTTTTTTGAAAACTTTGAAAGTGGAATTTTATTCGTCTCGTTAATCTACACTTCTTTTCCCATTTAACCGTTTCTCTATCTCTTATAGTTTCCGAGATCCCCATAGAGAACATCGAAAAAAACTCACCCTGTATATATATTTTTTAATTTACAACTGTTTTATTGCAGATTTTAAGTAAATTTTCAATTGTAATTTAAAGTTGATGAATTTTAGTTGATTTTGCTTAATTTTAACTGTTTGAAGTTTGTTTTAAAATGTTCTTTCAGAAAATGTTTTATTACAGATTTGTACTGTTTTTTTTTTTCACAAGAAATCAATTGTTTATTGAAATTTTCAAATGTTTTTTAGAAATATAAACTTTTTATTACAGATTTAATCAATTCTAATTTTAGTTTTTTTTGTAAAATTTCAATACAATTGAAAGCTAAAGTTTTCAATATAATTACAACTCGTTTGAAAATTTTCAATTATTTGAAATGTTATTATAAATGTTTTTATGATAATTTAGAATTGTTTTATTGCAGATTTTAATTGTTTTTTTTTTCATTTTCTTTGTAAAGATTTAGAACTGTTTTTAGAAAATTTTAGAAGTGTTTTAAGCTTTTTTTCTGTAAAATCTTAATTGTTTCCAGTGATTTCTCGGATGCTTTAGTTTTAGAAAATAATCAGCTGTTTTTTTTGTGGATTTTCATTTGTTTCAATTTCATATTTTTTGAGAAATTTCTTTATGTTTTCATTTTTTAAACTCAAAAGATTTAAGTTTTTTAAATTTGCAATTGTTTTTTTATCAATTATTTAATCGTTGGGAAATTTTCAACTTTTCTTTTTTCTGTGAAAATAATTTATCTCACTTTAAGAAATTTGAAACTATTTTTTCTTAAAATTTTCAATTACCTTTTCCCGAGCAAAGTTTTTAATTTTTGTCAGTTTGAAATATTTATTAATTATTTTGTCAAATTTTTAAAAAGGTTTAAAAAATATTGTTAATTGTAGTTTTCGAAAGATAAACCGTTTTTAAGTATTACTCTTAAAAAGCTAACCTATTCCCAAACTTTCTAATAAATATCTTAAAACTTCCTTAAAAATAATTTAATCTATTTTAATAACTGTATATTGACTCAACTAACTCATGGCCTACTCTAATAAATAACAAATAAACCTATTCTATCCACCAGTTCAGTGGCAATAAATTAAACATTTATCTAGCGTACTCTTGACCTACCTCAATAGCCTAGACATTAACGCAGGTCAGGAGTACGCAAGTTTAACATATAATATGTTGAGGTAGGTCAAGAGTACGCTAGGTTAATGAATACGGACTACACTAGCACAAGCGATGGTTTATTGGGGTAGGTCAAGAGTACGCTAGATTCACAATATTTGTGAAATAAAAAGTAATTGAAAACAGCTGATTTAAAACAATTGAAAGTCTTTATATATTCATTTATACTAAAAAATACAGTCAATAATCAAATATTATTATTGTTGTTAATCCGTATAAAGAACGAATTGTAATTAAGCATTTTATTAAAAACAATTAAAGTATTTAAAAGTAAAAAAATACAGATTTTACAGATTTTTGTAAAGGTGCATTGTCTCTACAATTAATTAAAGGTAAACTCTTAAAACATCCGCGTTTGATTGATTTTAATTGCAATGAAATTTCACCAAGTAACAACTTAATTAATCCAGATTATACATAAAGTAGTTAAATACTAAATTATTACAAACACTTACACACATAGTAAGTGTTTTATTTAATTCATAATTAATAATGAGAAAAATAATAATTAATTATCATTATTAATACTGTACTAAAAATTTTAATATTTATTTTGCATATTTTATTTAAGTGTTTATATCATGAATTACTACTTAGTAACGGTCGTAACCATCATCATTATTATTAAATTACTATTTTTTATTCTGTTAACATGGAGAGGCTTATGCAGAGACTGATTAAAGCAGAAATATATAATATTTTACAATTTTATTATATATTGTATAATGAAGGTAAATTAAACAATCATATTTGTTGGATAATACTAATCTAATTTATTTATATACATATATTACAACGATAGATATTTACATTCAATAGGGATGATGATAGTAATAAGGATTATAGTTGTAGTGATAATACATGGGCTCGGTGTAATAATGAGGAACGTGGTAAACGTAAGGAACATAATAAACAACTTGTTCTACGATAAAGCAACGTTCCCAATTTTGACTCGTGCATGCCAAGTTTTCCTGCACCTCGAACTCGTCCAGGTGGAACGATTTGGGGAACGTCATCACGTAGGTGTAGTCCAGATCGGGCTTCACCTTCTTCTCCACCACGATGTGACTGGAGACGATGCTCGTGTCGGCGGGTTGTTTTCCACGGTGGCATTTTTTCCGCAACGGTTTTTCCAATCTGGCCTCGAACTTTTTATAGCTTTCGCATTTGTAAACGCTCGGTGTTGGTGATGAATTTTTGCAGTGGTCATCTTGCGTTGTTTCTGTTGTTGTTGTTGGTGGTGGTGGAGGTGGCAAAGGGCTGGAGCACCGAGGCATCCTGCTCTCTTTCTTCGAAGTTTTCATGCTTTGGATGGTGGATTGCATTCCCTTACGTTTTAAGGATGGTTCTTTTCCTAACGGGAATTCGTAGTTGATCTGAAATATAAAAAATAAAAAATTGTTACTTAACTTTCATCTCTTAGTGAAACATTAAAAATATTAAGTAATTTACCTAATAAATAATTGTTAAAGAAGAATAATTAAATAAACAATATAAACACTGAATTGAAAATTCACTATAACAAATAATATTATGGATTACCATAAAGTAATCATTATTGATGGTACAGTGTTTATATGTAATACAAAATTAATATCACCAATAAAAAATACTGACCTTAAAGCCTTCAAATATTTGGTTGTTACGTCCAGCCTCCATTTTTAAAATGCTTGTTTATGTTGTTGTACTTAACAATACGATAATGATAATTAGTTTAGTGAGCATGACCCCTTATATACTGGTAGTGTAGTATGAACAGTAGGGGGGGAGGGGGGAGAGGGTGCACTAATTACTTTCTACCTGGATTAGCGAGTGTTGCCTATTTGTTCGGTATTTGACACAAACAACCCTCTTAATTAGATTTAAATGTATTATTAGAGTTATCATTAGTTGATAAAATAAGTAATTATGATGGTATATGAGTTTTTATAGTTTTAGCAAGAATTACGAGTAAAAATAATTTCGAATTTCAACAAAAATATGTTTAGATGTCTTCAGAGTCTAATTTCGAAGTGTGCCTGTGTGTTAGATATATAATAAAATAGGGAATTAAAAAAAAAAAAAAAAAAACGCACAGATGGTTACAGTAAACATGTGTATGTAGGGTGCATGGGTGGCCTATATCTTTCTCTTTAAACTATTAAATATACACAAGGGTCTAATAGAAATGAAACTGTGCTATAGTGATGTTTTATATTAAAATCAACCCTTATGGTTAATCTATTACTAAGCCATTAAATATTAGCCAGAGATTAATTGCAAATAAATTAAATAGTGTGTTAGCTAAAATTATTTTATATATGTAGGGTGGGTGGGCAATCTCTATCCCATTATTCAAACTCTCTTGAAAATCAGTTATTATAACTTCATGGAATTTAATGAAAAACCATAAATTATATTGCTTTGACACATTAAAATTTAGTCAATTCTTTCTACATATTTTCTGTTTGTAATACAGGCTTAAGGACACCCACCCACCCCGAATATAGTTTTTTTTTTGTATAAAATATAAACACTCGTTTTTATTCACATAAAAATTCATCAAATTTGGAATTGAAATTAAAAAAAAAAACAGTTGTATAGTTGAAATAAATATTCACATGTAGGGTGGGTGGGTGGCCACAATCCCATCCTCCAATCTATAAATTATACTCAAGTATTTCACAAAAAATTAATTATACCAAGGTGATAATGTTGGATTAAATAGACTTTGTTTAAAAATGTGTAATCCATTAAAAATTCAGTAAAATTTTCATGTGTGTTTTACAGGTTGGAGGGTGGAATAGAGGCCACCCACCCACCCTACATATACATTTGTACATTTATCACAAATACTCGTTTGTGTTAAAGAAAACATCAATTAAAAATTTATGTATAATTTTTTAACCACAGTCAGTAAAGTGGTTAAAGTTACAATATATATGTAGGGTTGGTGGGTGGCCTCTATCCCACCCACCAATCTACAAAATATATTTCAGTTACGCATAAAAGTTTAATTATACCACGTTGATAATTCTGTTTGAAAAAACTCACTTTTAAATTCATCAAAAATTCAGTAAAACCTTCATGTGCGTTTTACAGATTGGAGGGTGGATTAGGGGCCACCCACTCACCCTACATATCTGTAAAATTTTGACTATTGATTAAAAAGAAATTATAATCAGTTCAAAATGGAAGAAACAGAAATTGTATGATTCTAATTAATTTAAAGGACTCTCTTACATTTTTATTATTATAGAATACTAACCCACTCCACATATATTATTTAATACAAGAACTTTTTTACTCACATAAAACAACATACAATGTGGAATTAAAATTTTAGAAAATCAAAAACAGCTATATAGTTGAATTAAATAAAAACGTTTACTTTGTTAATATCACACGTAAACGTTTTTGTTTAATTTTCCAAAATGTATCACGAAGTTAATGCCTCAACCATTAATCAATTATATAGTTGAAGTAAATATGTATATGTAGGGTGGGTGGGTGGTCTTTATCCCACCTTTCAATCTATAAATTATATACGAGAATCTCAAAAAAGTTTCATTATATTATGTTGATTATTTTAATATTTAAAGCCCATGTTTTACACTTTTTAATACAGTAAAAATTCAGTTAAACCTTCCTATATGTTTTACTGGTTGGAGGGTGGGATAGAGGCCACCCACCCACCCTACATATACATTTTTACAACCATCACAAATAGTAGTTCGTGTTAAAGAAAATATAAATAAAAATGTTAATATAATTTTTGAACTACAGACAGCACAATAGTTTCTAAAAATATATGTAGGGTGGGTGGGTGTTCTATATCCCATCCTCAAGTCTATAAAATATTAGGGATTCCAAATAAATTATAATAATTTTAATATTCAATGTAAAAATCATAAATTATGTTATTTGAATTATTTAAAACTTGTTTTCATTTCAAAATATGAAAGGGTATTAAAGAATACTCACCCATCCCACATATAATTTCTTATAATAAAATATTAACACTCGCTATTTATATATATATATGAAAATTCATAAAATGTATAATTGAAAATAAATTACATTAAGTTGAGAAATTAATGAAAAATCCTTAAATTATATTATTCCAATGATTTAAAATTTGTACTTTTTTATTAAAGTTGCAAAGTGTGTTGATGATTACTAACCCACCCTACATATATATTTTTTAATATGCGATGAAAATACTGACATTTTTATTTATTTATAAACTTACGAATATAGAATTAAAATTTAAAAATCACTATCAGCTGTCTAGTTGATGTACATTTGTATATGTAGGGTGGGTGGGTGGCCTCTATCCCACCCTTTAATCTATAAAATATACTCAAGTTTAATAACAGTTTAATTATACAACGTTGAAAATTTTGGATTAAAAACCCCATGCTTTACATATTTTGATGCATCAAAAATTCCATAAAACCATCGTGTGTGTTTTACAGGTTGGAGGGTGGGATAGAGGCCACCCACCCACCCTACATATATATTTTTACATACATTACAGACATTCGATTGTTGTTAAATAAAACATATCTGTAAAATAACGGCTGCTGATTAAAAATAAATTATAAACAGATGAGAATGAATTGAAAAAAAATTGAAATTATATGATTCTAAATTTATTTAAACCTCAATACTTATTTTAAAGTCATAAAGTGTGTTAAAGGATACTAACCCATCTTTAATATATTTTTTGTAAGATATAAACATTAACTTTTTTATTTACATAAAATATCATAAAATGTGGAATTGAAATTAAAAAAAAATAACAAACAGATGTCTTGTTGAAGTAAATATTGTTATGTAGGGTGGGTGGGAGGCCTCTATCCCATCCTCCAATCTATAAATTATACACAAGGATTTCATAAAAGTTTAATTATACCACGTTGAAAATTTTGGATTAAAAATCTTTGTTCACACATTTTAATGTATCAAAAATTCAATGAATCCTTCTTGTGTGTTATACAGGTTGGAGGGTGTGATAGAGGCCACCCACCCACCCTACATATACGTTTTAACATTTATCACAAATACTCGTTTGTGTGAACGAAAACATCCATTAAAAATTTAAGTATTATTTCTAAACTATAAACAATGTAGTAGTTAAACTTGCTACGTATATGTAGGATGGGTGGGTGGCCTCTATCGTACCCTCCAATCTATAAAATATACTCAAATATTTCATAATAATTTAATTATACCACGTTGATAATTTTGGTTGAAATAAATCCATGCTTCGTACTTTTTAATTTAATTCAAAAATTCAGTAAAACTTTCGTGTGTGTTTTACAGGTTGGAGGGTGGGATAGAGGCCACCCACTCACCATACATATACATATATACTTCAACCAAACAGCTGTTTATGCCTTTTTAAAATTTCAATAGTACATTTTATGAGTTTTGATGAATATAAAAACGAGTATTAATTTTAGTATAATTTTTAAACCATAGACATTATAGTATTTAAAGTTACCATGTATATGAAAGGTGGATGGGTGACTTATATCCTATCCTCCAATCTGTAAAATATTAGCCAGGGATTGATTATAAATACATTACCGTTAGTTGAGAATTTTGTTGATTTTTGAGGCTTTTCTGCTTTGTCATACATGTCGAATATTAACAAGTTTAGAATATAATGAAAAAAATACATAAATTATATTATTTTAATTATTTAAAATTTCTAAAGTTGCAAAGTATATTAAATAATACAAATCTACTCTACATATATTTTTTTATATAAGATATAAACATTAACTTTTTTATTTACATAAAATGAGGAATTGAAATTTAAAAAATTCGCAATCGGCTATCTAGTTGAAGTACATATGTATATGTAGGGTGGGTGGGTGGCCTCTATCCCACTCTCAAATCTCTAAATTATACACCAGCATCTCAAGTTTAATTATACAACGTTGATAATTTTGGTTGAAAAAAAAACATGTTTCACACATTTTAATGCATCAAAAATTCCATAAAACCATCGTGTGTGTTTTACAGGTTGCAAGGTGGGATAGAGGCCACCCACCCACCCTACATATTCATTTTTACATACATCACAAATACTCGTTTGTGTGCAAGAAAACATCAATTAAAAATTCAAGTAAAATTTCTAAACCATAGACAGTGAGTAGTTTAAGTTGCTATGTATATGTAGGGTGGGCGGGTGGCCTCTATCCCACCCTCCAATCTATAAAATATACTCAAGGATCTCATAAAAGTTAAACAATACCCCGTAGATAATTTTGGATTAAAAACCCATGCCTCACACTTTTTAATCCATTAAAAATTCAGTAAAACCTTCGTGTGTGTTTTACAGGTTGGAGGGTGGGATAGAGGCCACTCACATATATATACATATATATTTTTACATACATTACAGACATTCGATTGTTGTTAAATAAAACATATCTGTAAAATAACGGCTGGTGATTAAAAATAAATTATAATCAGTTATAAATTAATTGGATTAAACAGAAATTATATGATTCTAATTAATTTAATATTATTTAAACCCCAGTACTTATTTTAGTTTAGTTGTAAAGTGTATTAAATAATACTAATCCACCCTACATATATTTGTTTTATAAATACAAGATATAGACATTAACATTTTATTCCCATAAAAACTTATCAAATGTGGAATTGAAATTAAAAAAGCACAAACAGTTGACTAGTTGAATTACATATGTGTATGCAGGGTGGGTGGGTGGTCTCTATCTCACTCTCTAATCTATAAAATATACACAAGTATCTCATATCTCATAAAAGTTTAATTATACTACTTTGACAATTTTGGTTGAAAAACACCCCATGCTTCACACTTTTTAATTCATCAAAAATTCAGTACAACCTTCGTGTATGATTTACAGGTTGGAGGGTAGGACAGAGGCCACCCACCCACCCTACATATACATTTTTACATACATCACAAATACTCGTTCGTGTTAAAGAAAACATCAATCAAAAATGTTAGTATAATTTTAAAACTATAGACAGCATAATAGTTAAAGTTCCTAAATATATATGTAGGGTGGGTGGGTGTTCTCTATCTCATCCTCAAGTCCATAAAAAATTTGGGATTGATTTCAAATAAATTATAATAACATTAATATTCGATGCAAAAATCATAAATTTTATTAATCGAATTATTTAAAACTCGTTTTCATTTTAAAACAGTAAAGTATGTTAAAGAATACTAACCCACCATACATATATTTTTTTATATAAGATATTAACACTCGTTTTTTATATACGTGAAAACTCATAAATTGTGGAATTGAAATTTAAAAAATTAATAATCAGCTGTCTAATTGAAGTACCTATGCATATGTAGGGCGGGTGGGTGGCCTCTATCCCACCCTCCAACCTATAAAATATACTCAAGAATCTCTTAAAAATGTAATTATACCACGTTAATAATTTTGGATTAAAAAACCCATACTTCACACTTTTTAATGCATCAAAAATTCAGTAAAACCTTCGTGAGTGTTTTACAGGTTGGAAGGTGGGATAGAGGCCACCCACCCACCCTACATATACATGTTTACATACCCCACAAATACTCGTTCGTGTTAAAGAAAACATCAATCAAAAATATTAGTATAATTTTTAAACTATAAACAGCATAATATTTAAAGTAGCTATATATATATATATGTAGGGTGGATGGATGTAAAGTGTGTTAAAGGATACTAACCCACCCCACATATATATTTTTTATGTAAGATATTAACACTAGTTTTTTATATACATAAAAACTCATAAAAAGTGGAATTGAAATTTTTAAAAATAACAAATTGCTGTCTAGTTTAAGTACATATGCATATGTAGGGTGGGTGGGTGATTTCAAACCCATCCTTTAGTCTATTAAATATATATGATAGTCTAACAAAAATTTAATCGTAGTGCGTAGCTAATTTTAGTTGAATACCGTTTTTAATCAATTAAAAATTCTGTAAAACCTTCATGTTTGTTTTAGAAGTTGAAGGGTGGGATAGAGGACACCCACCCACCCTACATATATTATTGATATGATCGATATATCAACATATTAAAAATACATTCATTTTGAGTATATTTTAAAATTTTTAATTTAATTCTCTGAGTAGTTTATTTTTTATAATTTTTCAATTTGAAAGTTGTGAATTTTCCATCAATTTTCCACCATTTTGTTTATGGTTAGATTATATAAAATATTTCACAATATATTAAAACTATATTCATTATAAATATATTTAAAAAAATTTAAGATAATTCTCTATGTAGTTTATTTTTTATAATGTTTTAAATCGAAAGTTGTGATTTTTGTTTCAACTTTGATTAACGTTTGGAGCTTCACAATCCTGTTTATGATTAAACTATAACAATTATTTTACAATATATTAAAAATACATTAATTTTGAGTACATTTTCAAAATTTTAAGTTAATTCTCTGTGTAGTTTATTTTTTATAATTGTTCAATTTGAGAGTTGCGATTTTTGTTTCAACTTTGATTAACGTTTAGAGCTTCACAATTTTGTTTATGATTAAACTATAACAATTATTTTACAATATATTAAAAATACATTAATTTTGAGTACACTTTCAAAATTTTAAGTTAATTCTGTGGGTAGTTTATTTTTTATAATTATTCAATTTGAGAGTTGTGCATTTTCTATCAACTTTGATTAAAGTTTATAGCTTCACCATTTTGTTTATGACTGGATTACACAAAATATTTTATAGTATATTAAAAATACATTAATTATGAGTGTATTTTCAAAAATGTTAAGTTAATGCTTTTAATAGTGTATTTTTTATATTTTTTTAAATCGGGAGTTGCAATTTTTTCTTAAACTACAATTAAAGTATAGAGCGTTACCATTTTGTTTATGATCAGATTATATGAATTATTATAAAATATATTTAAAATACACTAAATTAGTGTAGATTTTCAAATTTCTAAGCTAATTTCATGGGTAAGTTTAATTTTTATCACAATTCAAATCGACAGTTGCGATTTTTCCTTCAATTTTGATTAAAGTTTGCAGCATCATAATTTTGTTTGTGATCAGAATGCAGAAATAATTCTACAGTATATTAAAAATACATTAATTTTAAATGTGTTTCTCACTTTTTAAGGTGATTCTCTTAGTAGTATATTTTTTTATCAAGTTTTAAATCGAAAGATTCGTATTTTTCATCAAATTTGATTAAAGTTTCTAGCGTCACTATTTTGTTTATGATTAGATTTCACGATTTATTTTACGATTTAATAAAAAGACATTAATTTTACATATATTTTCAAAATTTTAAAAGTTATATCTCTGTTATAAGTTTATATAATTTTTAAAATTGAGAGATGTGAATTTTGCTTTAACTTTAAGTGAAGCTTCGAGTTTCACCATTCTGTTTATGATCAGATTATATAAATTATATTACAAAATATCTAAAAGTTCGTTAATTTTAAGCGTGTTTACAATTTTTTAAGTTATTTCTCATGGTAGTTTATTATTTATTATTTTTTAAACCGAGAGTTCCGATTTTTGTTTAAACTTTGCTTAACGTTTGTAGCTTCATAATTTTGTTTATTGTTAATCTACATCAATTATTTTATAGTATATTAAAATTACATTTATTTTGAGTATTTTTCTAAAATTTTAAGTTGATTCTCTTAATGGGATAGTTTTTGTAATTTTTCATACCGAGAGTTGCGAATTTTACTTTTACTTTGATTAAAGTTGTGAGCATCACCGATTTGTTTATCATCAGATTACATTAATTATTCTGTAACCTATCAAAAATACATTAATTTAAATATAGTTTTGAATATTTTAAGTTCATTCATTGAGTTCATTCATATTTTTAATAATTAAATCGAGAGTTGCGAATTTTCTTTTAACTCTGATTGAAATTCACAGCGTCACAATTTTGTGTATGATCAAATTACGTAAATTATTTTATAATATATTAAAAATAAATTAATTTTAAGTATATTTTGAAAATTTTAGGTTAATTCCCTTAATAGTGTATTTTCTATAAATTTTTAAATCGAGAGATGCAACTTTTTTTCAACTACCATTAAAGTTTGGAATCTCATAATTTTATTTATGATTAGAATATATAAATTATATCATAATAAATTGAAACTACGTTAATTCTAAGTATGTTTCTAAATTTTTAAGTTAATTCTCTTAGTAGTACATTTTTTATAACTATTTAATGAAGAGTTGCGATTTTTTTCGTCAACAATGATTAAAGTTAGGAGTCTTATAATTTTGTTTGTATTTAACCTACATTTATTATTTTACAATATATCATAAATACATTCATTTTGAGCGTGTTTGCAAAATTTTAAGTCAATCCACTGCGTAATGTATTTTTTATAATTTTTCAAATCGAGAGTTGCGAATTTTCGTTCAACCTTAATTAAAGTTTAGAGCTTCATAATTTTCTTTATGATTATATTACACGAATTATTTTATAATATATTAAAAATACATTAATTTTGAATGTGTTTCCAAATTTTTAAGTAAATTCTTTTAGTAGTAATTTTTTTTATAATAATACAAATTGAGAGGTGAGAATTTCTGATTAACCATGATTAACGTTTGAACCTTCAGAATTTTATGTATGATTAAATAACATTAATTGTTATATAATATATCAAAAAATACATCAATTTTGATTATTATTCCAAACTTTTAAGTTAATTCTTTGAGTAGTTTATTTTCTAAATTTTTTTAAATCGAGAATTGCAATTTTTTTTCTACTCTAATTAACGTTTAGAGATACATACTTTTAATTTCACGAATAACCTTTGTATTTGATTTACCAAATGTACATTTCGGACACAATGTGACCATTATTAACTTTGTGTCCGAAATGTACATTTGGTAAATCAAATAAAATTGCGAAGAAAGGTTATTAGTGCTTTATTCGTCAAATTAATTTGATCTTCACGTAACTTAATCAACCAATTTAATTTCATGAATTATTTTGCAACCTGTACAAAAATACATCAATTTGTAGTATATTTTCAAGTTAGCATTCTTCAGAAAGATGATTTTTTAAAGAAATTTTCTATTAGGAATTAAATACATACCATTTTTTGCTCTCCATTAATCATCATAAAGATAACGATTAAATCCTATATACGTGGACAGATCGCATTCATCGACGGTCACGACAGCGTTCACCACATAACAGCCCCTTTTCCTCGTCACCGGTTTCACACTTTTTCGCACGAATTTTTGAATCACGTTACAACCGTCCAAGATGGATTTTCCGAAACTGCAAGAAGTTACCTTGTCCGAATCGGATTCCTCCGTTAGCAATTGGAAATCGTTTTCGTACATGTTTGTTTGTTAATTGCACACCAGGACTGATTGGACGGGATTACTCGCACCGAGGATTATCCTAAGACCTCATTAGGGATGCACGGGGGTGGGGATTAGGGGTAAGTGGAAGAGGGAGATTTGTCTTTAATGCTTTTACTCGGAAATTACCGGAGGTGTAAATATTTTGGGAATTACCGGTAATCTCATTACCTAATTCGTGCTAAGGCCAATTATGGGAAATTTTGGGGATTAGTGTAAGTGGATTAGATTTTATGATAATTACGTATATTATAAATTACAATAATAATTATATTACTATATAAATGATTTTAAGTAATTATTATTAACAGTAATTAAAATCAAATCATTAATTATGGCACATTAAAAAAATTATTATCTTGTTTTATAGTTTTTGTTAAAAACAAATATTTCTAGATTTAAGGTGGGTGGGTGTCCACTATCCTAATCCTAATTTTCTGTAATATAAATGTGTTTTTTTCCAAAAATAAATTGCATTAAATAATGTTGTTATCAATTAATTTTCTAAACCGATTTGGAGTAATTTATAAATTGGAGGGTGTGATAGTGGCCACCCACCCACCCTACATATACATATGAAATTTTAATCACTAACACGTTTAGTTTCCAAAAAA
Source organism: Ontholestes murinus (assembly GCA_963969525.1). Taxonomy (NCBI): domain Eukaryota; kingdom Metazoa; phylum Arthropoda; class Insecta; order Coleoptera; family Staphylinidae; genus Ontholestes; species Ontholestes murinus. The sequence continues at coordinate 84,276,175 of OZ018389.1, read as the reverse complement.
ACAACACCAGAATTTTTATTGATGGTTCTAAAAATTTTACAATCTTTAAGACTTGAAATTTCCAGAAAACAACAAACGTTTTATAGTTTTTGTAAGAAAAATGTATAAAACCTAATTTTACATTTATATTTCTTTGTATATGTAGGGTGGGTGGGTGGCCACTATCACACCCTCCAATTCTTATAACTCAAACGAGTGTTTCTGTAATAGAGGTTGCTTGGAACAATTTTTTTTTAAATGAATGAAAAAACTCATTAGATGATTTTTAAGGATTAGAGGTTGTTATACTGACCACCCACCCTACATATAGATATAAAATTTTAATCACTAACACGTTTGGTTTCCAAAGAAAATACACCAGAATTTTTATGTATGGTTTTTAGGATTATACACTCTTTACGACTTGAAATTTCCAAAAATAACAAGTTTAATAGAATTTGTTTAAAAAATTATAAAACCTAATTTTATATTTACATTTTTTGGTATATGTAGGGTGGGTGGGTGGCCACTATCCCACCCTACAATTTATATAACATAAACGAGTGGTTCTGTAATAGAACTTGCTTAGAACATTTTTTTTTCTAATGAATGAAATAGCTTTTAAATATTTAACTGAATTTTAAGAAAACTCATCCACCCACCCTAGGCATACACATAAATTTTTTTATCACTAACACGTTTGGTTTCCAAAAATTCAACAGCAGAATTTTTATTGATACAATCTTTAAGATTTGAAATTTACAAAAACAACAGAAGTTTAATAAATTTTGTTTAAAAAAATATATAAAACATAATTTTATATTTATATTTCTTTGTATATGTAGGGTGGGTGGGTGGCCACTATTCCACCCTCTAATACTTATAACACAAACGCGTGTTTCTGTTATAGAACTTGCTTAGAATAATCTTTTTCTAATGAATGAAATAATTTTTAAATATTTAATCGAATTTTAAGGAAATTCATTGGATGTAATTGAAAGATTAAGGGTTGAAATACTGAAAACCCAACCAATATATTCACTTAAAATTTTAAATACTCACTATTTTCATTAAAAATAAAACTCAATCAAAATAGTTATAAATTTTTTAAAATTTCCAAGAACAATAAAAGTTTTACTGTTTGTTTTTACATTTGTATTTAATTGTATTCGTTTAAGAATTGCTGTGTTTTCAACAATTGCAAGTGATTTTAAATGTTTTCCTTTATCTAAACAAACAATTATTTAATTTTTTAATCCTTTGACTGTTCTAATTATTTTCGTGCAAGTTTTTCGAAAATATTTTACTAATTTTATCGATCGAAATTAAAAAGAGGTTTTATTTAATATTTCTAACTGTTTTTTGTAATTTATAATTTTTATTATGGTTAAAAAAACAAAAATTCTCACTTAATCACATTTTTTTTAGAAACATATTGCATATTGAAATATTCAACAAATGTTTACATTTAAACAAGTTTAATGATCTTCTAATGTTTTAATATTATTTTAGCAGTTTTATTTTCAAATTTTACTTATTCTAATCATTTGTTTTCTTTCGTTAATCGATTTTACTTGTTGTCAATTGTTTTTTATTTTAACAATTAAAAAAATGTTATCTGAAATGTCATACAACTGTTTTTTTTGTTATAATTTTCAATTATTTGCGTTCGTCATTTTTTTGACAGTAACCAACAGCTTCTATCGTTTATCAATTGTTTTATCTTGACATTCACTTAACTTTCTGTTTTTAACACGTTAAACTTTTTTGTTGATACAAACAAACAATTATTTCATTTATTTATTCATTAATTTAATTTATTTGGCTGATTTAACTGATTTTGTCAATCGTTTCTTCCTTTTTGAAAAAGAAAAACGTTCGTTGATAATCACTGTATTATTTTAAACGTTTTCCATTGTTATCTATAGAGACACACACTTATTTTTCAATATAAACGTGTTTTTAATAATATTTTTCAATTATCTTCTGTCGTGAATTGTTTTCGCTAATATTTTACCGATTGTATTCATTTTCGTTTGAATTTTTTTAAAACAAATCGAATGCGGCATTTAATGCAAGTGTGATAAAATATTTTTTAATTTTAACAAATGTCAATTTTTATTTTTTTGTGGAAAATTTTTACTTTTGTAAACCTCTCCAATAATTTAAACTACTTTTTCAATTTTCAATTGGTTTCGTTCGTCAAGATTTAATTGATCGTCCATTGTTTTTAGAGATTGCCAATTGTTTCTTTCTTACAAATTTCTAATATATTTTTTTAGAATTTTAACTATTTTTGTCATTTTTTAATTGTTCGTCGAGATTTAATTGATCATCAATCATTTTTAGGGATTGTAAAATGCTTTTTTTACAAACATTTAATATATTTATTTACAAATTAACAATTTTTATTTGAGGATTTTAACTGTTTTAAATAATTTTCAATTGTTTTCGTTCGTCGAGCTTTAATTGATCGTCAGTTGGGATTGTCAATCGTTTTTTTATAAGTTTCTAATATATTTTTTAGTAATTTTAACTATTTTTGCCAATTTCCAATAGTTTTCACTCAACAGGATTTAATTGACCGTCAATTGTTTTTTGTCTAAAGTCTCTAATATAATTTTTAGACATTTTAACTACTTTATTCATTCGTCGAGCTTTAATTTATCGTCCTTTTTTTTAGGGACTGTCAACTGTTTTTTTTACAAGTTTCTAATATATTTTTTTCTAATTTTAACTATGTTCAATAATCGTCAACTTTTTTCGTGCGGCCCAGTTTAATTGATCGTCATTTGTTTTTAGAAACTGCCAACTGTGTCTTTTACAAGCTTTTAATATAATTTTTCGCAATTTTAAGTATTTTTATCAATTTTCAATTGTTTTCGTTCATAAATTATTTAAGCACTTTCTTCGAATTATATGTTTTTTTTAATAATCAGTTTTCTTATTAACTGATTTAATTGTTATTTTTTTTCAACAATTTTAAGTGATATATGAAATGACATTTAATTATTTTTATGCTTTTAACTATTTTTTTGAATTAATATTATAATAATAATAATAATCACGAAGTAAACGGTCAAACCAACAAATATTTAAGTGTTCAATTGTTTTATGTCGAGACATTCAATTGTTTAACACTTATTTCAATATAGATGGTTTTCGTAAATAACTTCCAACTGTTTTCTTTCCGTGTTTTAATGCTTTTATTTAACCAATTTTATCGATCAAATTTAAATCTGTTTTTTTTTGTTGTAATTTCTAATTTTTATTATTGTCTAAAAAAATCTCGATAATTTATTTTTTGCTTGGTTATAAATTTAATTCTTTTTTAAATGTTTAACAGCCTTTTTTTAATAATTAGAAAAAACATGAAAATATTTCGTAAAATCTACAACAAATAGCTTTTTTTAAGTTACAGTTTTGACTGTTTTTTGGAAATCAATGATTTTAACTTTATTTTTAATTTGACTTTTGTTCACTTTCGTCAATTGACGATTGTTTTCTTTTTAAGAATAGTAATTGACATTGTTAACAACTGTTGTTTTTAAATAAATTTCAATTGTTTTCGTTCGTATTTTTTTTATCAATGTCCACATGCTTTGATCATTTCTAATAAAACACGATTTGATTTCCTTTCTTCACTAATTTATTTTTACACGTTAAGTGTACATTTCGATATAAATAAATTAGTGAAGAAAGGAAATCAAATCGTGTTTTATTAGTGATTATTACTTCACATAACTCAAAACAAATAGTGAATACTTTGATCATTTGTCTATTATTTTTTCTTTGCAAATGTCCAACAATTTGTTTTAACCACAAATAATTATTTATGATTCTGTAATGATTCTGTAACATTCAAGTGTTTTTAACGTTTTTAATTATTTCCAATTGTTTTATCAATTTTTTTTTTCAATATAAACTGTTTTTTTGTGTTGAAATTTTTCAATTTTTTTCCTTTCGTTACATTTGCTGTTGTTTCTTTATTGCCAATTTAATTTTATTAATTGAAATTTTGAAAAATAACAACAGTTTAATAGATTTTGTTTAAAAAAATGTTTAAAGTAATTCATTAAATTTTCTATAAACCGCTTTAGCGTAATTTATAAATTGGAGGGTGTGATAGTGGCCACCCACCCACCCTACATATACATGTAAAATTTTAATCACTAACACGTTAGGTTTCCAAAATAACTACAGCGGAATTTTTATTCATGGTTTTAATGATTTTACAATCATTACGATTTGAAATTTCCGAAAACAACAAAAGTTTTATGGTTTTTGTTTAAAAAAAAAATATATAAAACCTAATTTTACATTTATATTTCCTTGTATATGTAGGGTGGGTGGGTGGCCACTATCACACCCTCCAATTCTTATAACACAAACGAGTGTTTCTGTAATAGAATTTGTTAAAACAATTTTTAATGAAGGAAATATGTTTTTAAATATTTAATTGAATTTTAAGATAATTAATTGGATGTAATGTAAGATTAGAAGTTGTTATATTGACCACCCACCAATCTATACATTTAAAATTTTGAATATTCATTCTTTTAATTAGAAAAGAAAAACTAACTCAAAATTTTACTGATAATTTCAAATAATTCAAAGTTTTTAAAATTCCCAAGTACAAAAAAAGTTTTACAGTTTATTTTAAAATTTGTACTTAATTATATATGTATATGAATGGGTATCTACTATCCCACCCTTCATTTTATGTAATATAAACATGTTATTTTTCTAAAATAAATTATATTACATTAAATAATGTATTAAAAAAATTAAATAATTACTTTTTAGTGATTCATTAAATTTTCAATAAACCGCTTTGGTGAAATTTATAAATTGTAGGGTGTGATAGTGGCCACCCAACCACCCTACATATACATATAAAATTTTAGTCACTAACACGTTTAGTTTACAAAATTTCACCGCCAGAATTTGCGTTGATGATTTCAAGGATTTTACAATCTTTTCGATTTAAAATTTTCAAAAACATCAAAAGCTTCATAGTTTGTAATTTTACATTTAGTTTTTTTGTATATGTAGGGTGGGTGGGTGGCCACTATCACACCCTCCAATATTTATAACATAAGCGAGAGTTTCTGTATTAGAATTTGCATAAAATAATATTTTTCTAATGAATGAAATAATCTTTAAATATTAAATTGAATTTTAAGGAAACTCATTGGATGTAATGTAAAGGCTAAAGCTTGGATATTGACCACCCATCCAAATACCTTTAAAATTTCAATTTTTAAATTTGACTCTTTTCATTAAAAAAAAAACTAAATCAAAATTTTACAGATGATTTCAAATAATTCCAAGTTTTTTTAAATTTCCAAGAACAATTTTCAATTAAATAATTACTTTTTAGTAAATCATTAAATTTTCTATAAACTGTTTTTATGTAATTTATAAATTACATAAAACTAATTGTGTATGATTAAGTGGTTGGAGGATGAAATAGTGACCACCCACCCACCCTTCATATACAGAGGAAACATTAATTACAAACACTGGTTTAATTTTAAGGAAAATGGCACGATACGTATACGTAGGGTGGGTGGGTGGCACCTATCCCACCCTTCAATTAGTAAAACATTCTTAACGATTTTACTGAAAATTTAAAAAAATCATAAATACATTATTTAAGTGAGTAGAAAAAACATTAATTAAAAATGTTCTTAAATAAATATTTCTTCTTTCATAAAAGTAATTGTGTATGATTTAGCGGTTGGAGGGTGAGATAATGGCCACCCACCAACCATACATAAACAAAGGAAACTTAAATTACAACTACTGTTTAATTTTAAGGAAAATTAATCCCATCCTCTAATCAATAAAACATACTCAATTATTTTCATGAAAAAATAAAAAAAATATAAATACATTATTATTTAAGTGAGTGGATAGTAGTAAAAAAAACATTAATTTTCAAAAGGAAATATTTATTCTTGTATAAAAATAATTGTGTATCATTCAGAGGTTGGAGGGTGGTATAGTGGCCACCCACCCACCCTACATATACAGAGGAAACATTAATTACAAACACTGTTTTTATTTTAAGGAAAATGGCACGAAAACAGTGGTTGTGATAATTATTTTTTGTATATGTAGGGTGGGTGGGTGGCCACTATCCCACCCTCCAATTTTCACAACATAAACGAGTGTTTCTGTAATAGAAGTTGATTGTACCAATTCTGATAAATGACATAATTTTTAAATATTTACTTAAATTTTAAGGAAATTCATTGGATGTAACTTAAAGACTAGAGGTTGTGATACTAACCACCCATCAACCTATACATTTAAAATTTTAAATACTCACTCTTTTTATTTAAAAAAAAACAATTAAAATTTTATGATGATTTCAAATTACAAGTTTTTAAAAATTCCAAAAACAACAAAGGTTTTAGAGTTTATTTTAAAATTTGTATTTAATTGTATATGTATATGAATAGGTGCCCACTATCCCACCCTCCAATTTCTTTAATATAAACTTGTTTTTTACAAAAATAAAGTACATTAAAGAATGTATTTTTTTCAATTAAATAATTACGTTTTAGTAACTTCTACAAAAATTTATAGATTGAAGGGTGTGTTAGTGGCCACCCGCCCACCCTACATATACATATAAACTTTTAATCACTAACACGTTTGGTTTCCAAAAAAACTACAGCAGAATTTTTATTGATGGTTTTAAAGATTTTAAAATCTTTACGATTTGAAATTTCCAAAAACAACAAAAGTTTTATAGTTTGTCACAAAAAATGTATAAAACCTAATTTTACATTTATATTTCTTTGTATATGTAGGGTGGGTGGGTGGCCACTATCCCACCCTCCAATTTTTACAACATAAACGAGTGTTTCTGTAATAGAAGTTGATTCTACTAATTCTGATAAATGACATAATTTTTAAATATTTACATAAATTTTAAGGAAATTCATTGGATGTAACTTAAAGACTAGAGGTCGTGATACCAACCACCCATCAACCTATACATTTAAAATTTTAAATACTCACTCTTTTTATTAAAAAAAAAAACTAAATCAAAATTTTACTGATGATTTCAAATAATTACAAGTTTTTAAAAATTCCAAGAACAACAAAGGTTTTAGAGTTTATTTTAAAATTTGTATTTAATTGTACATGTATATGAATGGGTGCCCACTATCCCACCCTCCAATTTCTGTAATATAAACTTGTTTTTTACAAAAATAAAGTACATTAAATAATGTATTTTTTTCAATTAAATAATTACTTTTTAGTAATTCAGTAAATTTTCAACAAATCGCTTTGATGTAATTTATAAATTGGAGGGTGTGATAGTGGCCACCCACCCACCCTACATATACACATGAAATTTTAATCATTAACACGTTTAGTTTCCAAAAAAACTGCAGCAGAATTTTTATTGATGGTTTTAAAGATTTTAAAATCTTTACGACTTGAAATTTTCAAAACCAACAAATTTTTATAGTGGGTGTTAAAAAAATATATAAAACCTAATTTTACATTTATATTTTTTTGTATATGTAGGGTGGGTGGGTGGCCACTATCCCACCCTCCAATTTTTATAACATAAACGAATGTTTCTGTAATAGAAGTTGCTTAGAACAATCTTTTTCTAATGAATGAAATCATTTTTAAACATTTAATTGAATGTAAAGGAAATTCATTGGATGTAATTTAAAAATTAGAGGTTGTAATACTGACCACCCACTCAACCTATACATTTAAAATTTTTTCCAGAAAATAAATTAAATAATGCAGTTTTTTAAACTAAATATTTACTTTTTAGTGTTTCATCAAATTTTCTATAAACCGCTTTGATGTAATTTGTGAATTACATAAAAATAACTGTGTATGATTTAGTGGTTGAAGGGTGGGATAGTGGCCACCCACCCACCCTACATATACAGAGGAAACATTAATTACAAACACTGTTTTAATTTTAAGGAAAATGTCACGAAAACAGTGTTTGTGATAATTATTTTTTGTATATGTAGGGTGGGTGGGTGACACCTATCCCACCCTCCAATCAGTAAAACATACTCAACTATTTTACTGAAAAGTTTTTAAAGTCATAAATACATTATTATTTAAATGAGTTAATGGAGTAAAAAAATCATCAATTAAAAAATATCTTAAATATGTATTTAATCTTGCATAAAAATAATTGAGTATGATTTAGTAGTTGGAGGGTGGGATAGTGGCCACCCACCCACCCTACATATATAAAGGAAATTTTGGTTACAAACACTGTTTTAATTTTAAGGAAAAATGGCATGAAAACAGTGTTTGTGATAATTATTTTTTTGCATATGTAGGGTGGGTGGGTGGCCACTATCCCATCCTCCAATCAGTTAAACATACTCAACTATTTTACTGAAAAATTTAAAAATTATAAATATTTATTATTTAAGTGATTGGATAGTAGCAAAAAACATTAATTAAAAATTTTCTTAAATAAGTATTTATTCTTACATTAAAATAATTGAGTATGATTTAGTGGTTGGAGGATGGGATAGTGGCCACCCACCCACCCTACATATACAAATGAAATTTAAAGTATAAACACTGTTTTAATTTTAAGGAAAAATAATTCAAAAGCAATGTATGTAACTATAATATTTTTGATTATGTAGGGTGGGTGGGTGGCTACTATCCCACCCTCCAATCAGTAAAACATACTCAACGATTTTACTGAATTTTTTTTAAAATCATAAATACATTATTATTTAAGTTAATGGATAGTAGCAAAAATATTAATTAAAAATTTTCATAAATAAGTATTTATTCTTATATTAAAATAATTGTGTATGATTTAGTGGTTGGAGCGTAGGATAGTGGCCACCCACCCACCCTACATATATAAAGGAAATTTTAATTACAAACACTGTTTGAATTTTAAGGAAAAATAGCACGAAAACAGTGTTTGTGATAATTATTTTTTTTGCATATGTAGGGTGGGTGGGTGGCCACTATCCCACCCTCCAATCAGTTAAACATACTCAAATATTTTACTGAAAAATTTTTCAAATCATAAATATATTATTACATATTTATGTAAATGGATGGTAGAAAAAAATCATTAATTAAAATTTTTCTTAAATAAATATTTATTCTTACATAAAATTAATTGTGTATGATTTAGTGGTTGGAAGGTGGGATAGTGGCCACCCACCCACCCTACATATGTAAAGGAAACATTAATTACAAACACTGTTTTAATTTTAAGGAAAATGGCACGAAAACAGTGTTTGTGGTAATTATTTTTTTGCATATGTAGGGTGGGTGGGTGGCACCTATCCCACCCTTCAAGTACTAAATTATACACACTTATTTTACAGAAAAGTTTTTAAAGTCATAAATACATTATTATTTAAGTTAGTGGATAATACCAAAAAACATTAATTAAAAAATTTCTTAAATAAGCATTTATTCTTACATTAAAATAATTGAGTATGATTTAGTAGTTGGAGGGTGGGATTGTGGCCACCCACCCACCCTACATATACAAAAGAAACTTTAATCACAAACACTGTTTTAATTTTAAGGAAAATCGCACAAAAACAGTGTTTGTGTTAATAATTGTTTGTATATGTAGGGTGGGTGGGTGGCCCCTATCCCACCCTTCAATCAGTAAAACATACTCAACTATTTTACTAAATAAAATTTAAATCATAAATACATGATCGTTTAAGTGAGTTGATAGTAGAAAATTAAATATAAATTTTTATAGTCGCAGATTTTCAGATTTAAAATCGCTTAACTTTTTTGTTAAGGATTCTCATGAGTATTTAATTTTTTACATTAAAAAAATCACAAAATTTCTTCCTCTAATTTGTACCTTAGAGAAAGCAATTTAACGATGTTAAACTTAGAAAATCAAAAACTCACAAAATATTAACAGATTTTAAATCTAGAAAATTAGAGAATCAGTAAAATTTCAAAGGAAGAAAGTATTAAAACATTGATAATGGTCACTTTGTGTCCGAAATATATATCTGTGAATTTAAATAAAATTGTGAAGAAAGGTTTTTAATGCTTTTTAATAAATCCTCATTATTTTCTTGAGAGTTCTCCGAAATTTTCCATTTTCTGTATTTAAAATTACTTATAATTGATTGATGAGGCTGATAAATGTTGAAAGTTCATCTTCACTATGAATAAAACTATATAATTACTTTCAAAAATTTTTGAAAGTAATTATATAGTTTTATTCATAGTTAAAATTACTTGATTTTTTCTTTCAGGTTTGCAATATTCCTTAATTTTTCCCTTCTAGGTTCTTTGTTTTCAAGAACATTAATTTCTTCCTTTGGTATTTTCTCCAATCACTTTACTTCTTCCTTCACGATTTTTTGCTTTTACAGTCCTTTCATTTTTTCCTTTGTAATTTTCTGGATTCTCAGTTTTCTAGATTTAAAATGCTTTAAATTTTTATTCATCGAAATTCTTCGTGAATTGTATTCAAAATATTAGCACTTTCTTTACAAATTTGTGTTCGAAATGTACATTTAGTTAATAATAACAAATTTGTGAAGAAAGAAGAACTTGAGAAATATATTTCTACAACGAAATTCCTTAATTTTGACAAATTGTGTTTAAATTTATTAATTTCTAAATAGAGAGTTACGTATGAAATATCCAATACAATAATTTCTTAGTAAAAATGTATTATTTACTAAAAGTTTTCGTGATTTTCGACTTATTCTATTAAGTTTTATTATTATTTATTTTTTAAATACACTGTGTTAAGTAATGTTAAGTTGCTCTGTAATTGGATATATGTATGTCTGTTGGGAAATAAAATTAATTATTATTATCATTATTATTATTTCTGTTTTGGAATTTTTTTAAAATCTTCCCTTTTCTCTATTTATAAATATAAATAATATTATCTAATCACTTCCTCTCTTATTAAAATTTGCATAATAGGTCGGATTAGTGCAGGTAAATTCCGAAAACGCGTTAATCCCAAACCTCTACGAATCAATTAGGACTTAATCCTTCCTCGCCCATCGCTAAATTCACCGCCTTTACCCGTAAGTAAATATATATAAGCCGGAAATTAATGGCTTCGAAATTAGTTTCTAACGGCAATCACCAGTGACAAGTTTAAACAGTGCGAAGAGAAAAATTACGGGGCGAGAATAACGTAAACATTAAAGGTAAGAAATATCTAATTATCTGTTGATGGTTTATTAATGATGGAGAGAGAAAAATTGTGTTGTAGTTAGTGTGTAAAATTTAATTGTTTGTTAGCTTTTTTGATAACTCATCAGATAAGTTACTGACTTTTTCAATGTTGTTAATTAGGGTTAATTATATACTAATAATTCAGAGAAATGAGAAAGGTTTCGTAAATCTCTAATAATTAGTCTTGTTAAGAAAAATCATCAACTTTTTAATAAAGATGTTGAAATACAGAAATTTGTTGTTGAGTTATGTGAAGATTTGATTAAAACATTTTCTTCACTATTAATTTTTATTTCGCCAGATGTATTTCTATTTATTTATTATTATTTCTAGCGAAATAAAAATTAATTGTGAAGAAAGTGTTACTGTTTTAATCAAAACCATCTGAGAAGTTATTATTAGGGATTTTGAATTTATAAATATTTTACTTCCTTCATGCTTTATAAATAACATTTTGTATACTTTCTACATACTTTATTTTGTAATGCTTGGAGTACTAGTCACTCTTTATGAATCAAACTTTGTTAAACGTGTTTCATTGTATATTAGTTTTCACCATTAGCTTTATTCTATTGTTTTATGTTATTAATAAATTTTAATTTTTTTTTATCAGGATGTCTACAGGAGAGTTGAAACCCTCAAAGAGAACATCGACTCCTATTGAAGGCACTGAATTCCTCGACCTTTCCCGCGAATGTCCCGTCTACGAAGACTGGAAACGTTACCTACACATGGCCTCCGCCAGAAATCTAAGAGTACGCGGATTAATCCACCCACCTAAATGCTTCATCAGTGGCCACATCAACTTCAACAAAGTCCCAATCCATCATCCAACAAGAAAACCGCAAAAAATTACTTTCGCCGACGTAGAAAACCAACACAAATTCATCGACGTCGTTGATATTGATGTTGGAAAGTGTGACGATATCGATTATGTACTCAACAACGCCATCACGTGTTCGACCTACGAGAAGAACATCGAAGTGCGCAATAATAATATAAAGGGGAAGATCATTCCGATGTTGCAGAAGGGTTTGAAGAAATTATGCCTGAAGACGCGTAAGATGAATTGGAAACATTTGGGGAGTAAGCGTACTGATGATGATTTCGTCGTGCTTGATCGTGATGAAAGTGCTAGTTTAAAAGATACGTATCTGTTAGTTTTACATTAATAATTAATTTTAAAAATGTAAATATTGTACATATATTGACTTAATTATTGTGATGTTACATAGAATATAGAAAATAAATAAGTTATGACTGAAAATTGTTTGTATTTTTTAATAATAAATTTTACACCTAATAATTAATAATGTGTTTGATTTTTAATTTTTATTTAATAGGTTCACCACACTGTGGTTTCTTCACGTGTAGAAAACTTCTGTTTTAAGTTAAATTATGTCACTAACTGTGTAGATATAAAAAAGAACCATATACTTCATGATGAAATTATAATTAACGTATAAAAATGACTGCAATAAATAAGTAAATAACTTTATTATGTAATATTTAATCGTGTATGTCGTTCCTATTATTGCCGGGGTAAATGGATATCCATGGTATCAACAGTGCATGTGCACGATTTCAATTATGAGGATTTACAGCTTTCACAAAGTAATTTAAATTAAAGTAATGCGGCGGTGTATCTGACTGTGTGTAATTAATGTGGTACAAATGGGATTACGTGAAAGTCTTGATTTGTTCAGTTTCTACGTTTTTGCCTAAGCTTTCGACAGAAATATTATTTTTTTTTGTACAAAAATCTTGTCGTGTCGAAAAGTAATGTGAGTTGAAAATACTAATTATGCTTATACTTAAAGGAAAGTTTTTGCTTTTCTATCTGTAATTTTATTATTTTATCGACAGAAAAAAACAAATGATGCTGTTAATGTAAAAGTAAGGAAATCTATTCAAAATTGATTCTAGTTGAGGATTTTGTAGAAATCAAAAATAATTTTTGCAAAAATTTAGAAATAATCGCATACAAACACGCAGTTAGTAATTTCTGATTTACACTTCTGTTTCATCGACGAAAATTAGTAAAAACAAATGCTACTGCTAATGTAAAAGTAAGAAAATGTATTCATAATTGATTCTACTTGAAAATTTTGTAGGAATTAGAAAACATTTTTGCAGAAATTTGTTATAATAATTACAATAAAATTTTAAGCACAGGAAAAGTTTTTTTTAATGGCCACATTATCATTATTTTTACATTGTTACATTGTATTAAATTAAATGAATTAATAGCCGTCGGTGGACTTGAATTCTTTTATAGTTTCCAATTGTATTTTTCTCTTTTTGGCCGGCTGCATTGTTTCGGGACCGAGAGGCCCCCCCATAACTCACTTCAAACTAATAAATCCGTCCGCGTGTGTAAACAATCACTAAATACGTGATTTATGCACCTTTTTTTTTCAAAATGATTTATGACGCGAAATTTTAAATTGGAACCACGCCACGTTTTGTTTATTAAATAAATTAATGATTTTGCATATAAATTATTTAGTTGAAAATCCTTTGTATATAAATTATTTTGAAACAAAAAAATCTAATAACTAGGAGTCTAATCATCGAGGGATTGCGATAATAATTGCGAATTATCGCGGATAAAATTAATGTCAGCGTTTCGAAACGCGGCTACTCGCGGAAAATTACAGGCGGACGTACGAGAACGGTAATTTCTGGCTTTTATATTATTTTTCGTCATGAATCCCGGCCCCATTTCCCAGAAATACGAGGCCGTCGCCGTAATCAGATGTTCCGTTGTGATAATTTAATTAAGGCGAAGGTATGTAATGCCACCCGGCATTACATACCTTATTACTGTCATTAATCGTCGGTTCCAGTAACGAGGAGGAAAATGCCATTGTTTTCGTTTTGTGCTTTTCTGCAACGGATTAAATCCCCGGCCCGATCTAGTTAAGATTACACTGTAATTTTTGTAATTAAAATTTTTCATTAATTCACTTGAAAAGGCGTCGAAACGGTATGATTTAAATATTTAAATTGTTGCAGATTAAACAAAAATGGTTTCATTTTTAGATCTGAGATTGATATCTATACTACTACTGACCTTGGTTACAACATAAAGAATTATGGTTAATATTTACATGTTTTAATTATTGAAAGAAGCATTTAAATAAGATTACAACAAATCTTATTTAAATGATTAAATGTGAATATGGTATGAGAAATTATGACTTGCTTTTTCTTCTTTAAATGTCACGCTTAAAGAACTTCTGGTCTTTCTCAGCAAAAATATGAAGCAAGTGCTGCTTGACACCATTGTTTTAATTGAATGGTTTATTATTCAAAGAGTTTTACAAAGATCACTAATTTCTTATCCCTAGATATATATATGAAATATACTGTGCCATTTACAAATTTATCTTAGATACAAAAACAAAAAACATATCGTGACTGAATGACATATGCCTAAGTCAAAAGGCCATAGGCCACGAGGAAAAAAAATACAAAGATCAAAGCAAATAGTAGTCGTATGACGCAATGTCAAGTGAGTATGGTGGATGGTCCATCAAATCCCATCCAAGCTCCAGCAACTTCTGGTTTGTCTCTTAACTTGTGTGAGGTCTCGCATTGTCATGGTGGATCACATCATCTTTACAATTTGCCAATTCTGGCCGCTTTTCGTTGATGGATTAAACCAATATGTCCAATTGACGATAGTAGTAGCTATATTGATGATAAAAATACACGACCCCTTGTAATCACACCAAATTGAGAGAATAACCTTCTTTTTATAGATATTTGTTTTGGAAGTGATTGCAGCTTGTTCACCGGGCTTGCACAATAATTGTTTTCGCAAGACGTTTTCGTAAACTATTCATTTCTCATCACCAGTGACAATACCCTTTAAAAATAAATCATTTTCATTGTTTTTCAAAAGCTTGTCGCAGGCGTTTGTGGGCTTTGTTAAATGAATATCTTTGATTTCTCGTGGTACCCAAATATTGAGTTTACTAACATATCCCAGCTTGTGCAAATGTTTTTCCACGGTCGTTTGAGAAATGCTTAATATTTCTGCGACCTCTCGAGTCGTGTAACGCCGGTTAGTTTCGATTAATGCTTTTACTTTATCGTCTTAGGCTTCAACTGGCCTTTCTGAACGTGGCGCATCTTTGACATTAAAATTACCAAAACGAAATTTGGCAAATCAATTCTGGCACTGGCGTTCTGTTAAGTAATCTTTAACCTTAACATACATACCACATAACTTTTTATAGGCTTGCGTTACGTTTTTCCCTATTCTGAAGTGAAACAGTAAAACATTGCTATATTCCACAGTTGGCTTTTCCATCTTTTGATCACTTTACGACGACTTCTGAATCAATTTACTTACTTTTTTAAAAATGATAATTGAAGGTTAGATGATTGGACTGAAAATAGTTGGTTAAAAATACAAGTGTAAACATCTATTGGTCAGAATCGAAACGACTTAAGACTCAACCCAAATATTTCAGTTGAAGTTTCAATGTATATGTAGGGTGGGTGGGATTCTCACTAACTCACCCTAGAATTATTTAAATATAAACAAGGTTTTACTTAATTAAAGACTACACAAAGAGAAGTATTTTCGAAATTATAAGTCATGAATTTTCATAAGCTCGATGTTTTCATAGGAAATTTGTTGCGTATGTAATTAGCTAAAACATACGCAACAAATTTCCTATGAAAATATCGAGCTTATGAAAATTAATGACTTATAATTTCGATGGTTGGATGGTTTACATATATACATAAACATTTATCATTATTGCAGGTTTTTTTTTCTTTATTAATCAAGCGACAGTTTTATTGGCGTTGCTTTCAGAATAATATCGTATTATTTCAGTTGAAGTTTAAATGTATATATAGAGTGGGTTTTTACAATTATAATTTAAACAGTGACTGTAATGTACGAATTTTGATACATGTAGGTTGGGTGGGCTGCCACTATACCACTGATTTTAAAATTAGCGAGGCTTTTATGATGAAAGGTTTATTCATCAAATAAAACTTATACATGAATTGAAAAGTTACGAATATTTTATTAAATCAATAAAGCTTTACTTATGATATAAAGGCTGGAGGGTGGAATAAGGTATAACACACCTACCTTACATATACTAAAAACTCTTAAATTCAAAACCTGTTAAATCAAAATATGTATAAACACCCACACTTTAGATTATCCTAATTAAATTACAGTTAACACACTGTATGAAATGTATGAAATTTTTATATGTAGGTTGGGTTGGTGGCGGACACTATTTCATCCTTATTTTAACATAACCAAGGCTTTGTATCCCACCCTTCAATTACTTTAACACCAACAAGGGTTTTTTGAAAACAATTTTTCATCAATTAAACCATGAACATGAACTGAAAGTGTTGATAATATTTTATTAATTTAATAAAGGTTTTACGTGTGAAATACGGATTGCAGGGTGGGTTAGAGAGAACAAAAAATACAATTAGAAATCTATCGGGTGAGCCATTAATGTTTGGGTGGAAGATTGTGGGTTTATTAACGTACATTTTCATATTTCGTTATAGGAAAACGGTGTAGGACCCTTGAAGCTACAATCTAAAAATATTTTCGACTGAGTTGCAATTGTTTTACAAAGGTGATTCACATAAAAGTCGCAAGTTTTTAAATGGAACTCCTTGTATGTTATTGCATATTTGGGCGAGAAGAATTTTTGAAATTATGTCATAAATTTTCGTAAAGGAATTTGTTGTGTACGTTTTTAATAATTGGAGGGTAGGTTCGAGGGCAACCAACCACCCTACTTATGTAAATAATTTTTAATAACAGCAGTCTTCAAATATTTTAATATAAAAACGGATTTACCTAATTAAAATTATATAAAGATAAGTGTTTCCTCCCAACTCTCGTTTCTCATTTTTTAACAATTAATTCACATATTTAATATATAACCTATAAATTATCAGCTGTTATTTATTAGAAGAATATATTAACTGCCTTCTGTCAATTGTCATTTATCAACTGTTTATTTATTATAAGAAAAGTGATTTTAGATTATTTTGTTTAGTTTTTGAATAACAACTGTCATTTGCTATTTCATGTTTGTATTTTATTAACTCTCATCAATTAGCAACTCTCATCTTTCATCTGTCAACTGTCATTTATCAACTGTAACTAATAAGATTAATTTTAGTTTTTTTTTTGAATTAATTTAATATTTGAATTTCAACCACTCTAAAATATGTTGATTGTACTTTATTAGCTCTCACTTGTCACTTATTATCAATCAATTTCCAACTATAATCTATCACCTATTAACTGCCAACACTCATCTGTCATCTGTCACAACTCTATTTTGTATTTTATTTATTTATTGCCACTTTATTACTAATGAATTTTTATTTTCAATTCACATCTTTCTTTTTTTTTCCTTCTTTCGTATGAGAAACTTTTTCTCTCAATTTTCGTCTGTCATTTTTGTCAACTGTTAACTCTTATCTCATTATTATCTGTCAACTACAATAATAAGGGTTATCTGCTATATTATCAAATTCCTACTGTCAAATGTCATTTATTAACTTTTTATTATGGATATCATTTTAGCTTATTTTGTACTTTTTTTTTTGAGAATATCAACTGTCATTATTAATTCATTAACATAGTTTATTATCATTTATCAACTGTCAATTCTGATCTGTCATCAATCAAGAGTTAATTGTCATTAATTCTTAATAATCGCTTTTGATATTTAAAATGTTAATTGCCGTTTGTCATTTATCAACTATCTACTATGAACTCTTATCTCTGTTAACTTTTTTTTTGTAATTTGCTATTTGTAAATTCTAATGTTTAATTTAATTCTGATCTGCCATCTATCCAGAGTCAAATTGATTTATTAATTGTCAATTATCACATTTCATGTTTATATATCAACTGCCACCAGTCATCTGTCAACTATCTTTTATCATCTCTTTTCTCTGTTAACTGCCAACTATTTTTGTAAATCTGTCAATTGCAAATTCTAATTTTATAATTGTCATCTGTTTTCTATAAACTCTTATCTGTTATTTATCAACTTATAATTCCCATATCTATTACAACTGTCAACTTTTAACTTTTAAAGTGTCTTCTATCAACTGATATTAACAACTGTTAATTAGGAGATGAGATATTTTCTATTTTTTCTTTTTGAGAATGTCAACTGTCATCTGCTATTTATCAACTCTTTTTATATTAATTCCTATCTATTCTTTACAATAGAAACTCTCATCTGTCATCCTTAAATTATCACCTGTCAAAAGTCTTTTTTTAAATTTTTTATTTTCTATCAATTTATTATGCCAATTGTCATATGTCAATTGCCAAATATTTATTATCTCATATGTCTACCACCAACTCTATTATTTTATTTATCACTTGTTAATTCTCATTTCTAATTTCTCGATTTATAAATGTTTGCTGTCATCTGATCATTGATTTTTTTATCAACTCTCGCATTTATCAACTGTCAATCATCATTTTTTGTACTTTTCACTTATCACCCTTTTTTTTATTTGGTCAATTGTTGAACAGCTAATAAACTGTTAATTGCAAGAAGACAAGAAGAGTCGTGCCATTGGTCGACTGTACCTTATTAACTATCATCTGGCTTATCCATTAATTGTCAACTTTTATTTAACATGTATTTATTTATTTATTATATTTTAGCTTTCTTCTTAACAAAATCAACATAAATATAAAAAAAATATAATACAAAACATACAACAATTTTAGATAGAAGAAGCTAGACGGAGTTCATGCGGTTGCGATGAACTTCCACTCTAACCCATATTTCTGCTAGGCAGTAAGAGTCCAAGAATTCTCTGTGTTTTCTTTAGAATTAATATTAGCCTTATTTTAGGCTTATTTTCATCTTTTAGAGATTAAGATTTGACTTTGTACTTTGTCAACATTCATCTGTCATATATCTCATTTGTCAATTGTCATATTTAATTTATTATCTGTCTTCTATCTACTCTCATCCTTCATCTGTTCTTCTTTTTTATCTCTCGATTGTTAATTCTAATCTTTGAACTGCTATCTAACAATTGATTTCTATAAAATTGTTTTAAATATGTCAATTGTAAATTCGAATGTTAATTTGTCTATTGTTAACTCTCAACTGTCATCTGTTTTTTATCAACTCTCGCCAGTCATTTATTAACTAACAATTCTCTTATTTGATATAATCATCTGTCAACTTTCAACTGTTATATTATTTGCTATATTTCAAGAGTCTTCTGTCAACTGTTATTAACAACTGCCAATTATGAGATTACGCATTTTTTCTTGCTTTGAGAATATCAACTGTCATCTGTCAATTGTTAAATATTTATTTATTTATTTATTATTATATACGGGAAACCCCTTTATACAATATAATACATGTTGTGACATTAAAACTAGTGAAAAAAAGTACAAAATTTAATTCGTGAAATTATCTACTATTAACTCTCATATGTCAACTGCCAACTATACTCTTTTTTTTATCTGTCATTTCAAATTTGTATACTCCTAACTTTGAACTATCATCTGACAATGTTTTTCTCTAAATTCTCGTCTGTTATTTGACAATTGCCAATGCTTATCGTTATTAAATTATCTGTCAACTGTAAACTGGTATCTGCTATATAATAACTATTTTCTGTCAACTATCATTTATACACTGTTGATTATGTGAAGATATATTGTTTGTTTATACTTTTTTTTACCATGTTATGTCATTTGTTTTTTTAACATGTTATGTCATTTGTAGTATTTATTACATATAATATTATCCACCAACTGTTAACTCTCATCTGCCATCTACAAAATAGATGAGAAATATCAAGATCTTTTAATTCTCAATTGATATTTCTAATAATTGACAATTTAGAAAAAAATACAAAATAGATGAGAAATATCAATTGAGTATTAAAAGATCATGA
The DNA here is from genome assembly GCA_963969525.1 of Ontholestes murinus. Classification (NCBI taxonomy): domain Eukaryota; kingdom Metazoa; phylum Arthropoda; class Insecta; order Coleoptera; family Staphylinidae; genus Ontholestes; species Ontholestes murinus. The sequence continues at coordinate 84,256,021 of OZ018389.1, read as the reverse complement.
TATTTCTCATCTATTTTGTATGAGTGTTCACAGATGGCAGATGATAGTTGACAGTTAGTGGATAATAAATTATATTTAATATCCATTTTTAGTCAATTGCACTTTATAAACTCTAATCTGCCATTTATAAGTTCTCATTTGTCGTCTATCATTTATCAACTGTCATCTGTAATCTATCAAGAGTGAATTCTTATTTTTAATCTATTCATTGACAATTGTCACTTTTAATATTTAGAATTTCAACTGACATTTATCATCTATCTACTATTAGTTTTTATCTTTTAACTGAAAACATTTTGTTCTCATAATCAACAATTCTGATCTCTACTTTGTCTACGGTTATCTGTCATCTGCAACTGTTAACTATTTTCTGTTAAGTCTGTCATCTGTCAACTGTCAAGTTTCATCTTTAATATATCATCTATCAACTCTCAATTGTTATCTGTTATATATCAAATATATCTATTGTTAATTTTCATTTGTCAAGTGTTGATTATGAGAAGAAATATTTTAGTTTTTAATGAAGACAATGGTTGCCATCATTACTATGTTTTAACCAGTGATTTTTTCAATTCAGTGTAATTTTAGTTGTCTTTTTATAAGAATATCAAATGTTATCTACCATTTATCGAGTGTATTTTATTAAATCTTACCTGTAATTTATTATTTAATATTTGTCAACTTTCATCCCTCATCTATTAAGAATCAACTCTCTTTTCAATCTATAATTTGCTAATCATCAATTATACATTTTTATATTTAATATATAAACTGCCATATGTTATCTGTCAACTGTTTACTATCTACTCTCATTTGTCAACTGGTAATTATTATCAATTATTCCTCAATTGTTAATTCTCATCTATAATTTCTCTACTGCTAACTTTAAATTGTCAACTGTTTTCTGTCAATTCTTAACTTTAACCTTGAATAAACTCTCGACTGTTATCTACTTTATGTCAACTGTTGTTTATGAATTGTTAATTACGAGAAGAGTAATTTTAGGTTATTTTGTATTGTTCTTAATTTCGACTATCATCTGTCACGTGCTGGCGGGATTTTATAACTTCTCATCTGTCATTTATTTTATATCAATTGTCAACTATCAAGAGTCATTTTTAATCTATTAGTTTTCATTCTCATTATCACACATTTGTCAATCATCCATTTATAAATGAATATGTAATCTGTTATTTGTCAACTATAAAAGACAGTTGATAACAAATTATGTATTGAATTTATAAATTGAAAATTATCTTTGTTCAACTGTCAATTGTCTTCTTCTATTTGGCAATTGTTATTTTTTATCTTTAAGTTGAGTTCTGTAGTTTGTAAATTGTTTTTTTGTCAACTGTCAACTATCGATTCTCATCTCTTAACTGTTATCTTTTATGTGCCAATTGTCTTCTGTAAACTGTCATTTATTGACTGTTTATTGTGAGAAGATTAATTACTGTTAATTTGTATTTTTTGATCATTTGAAACAAAATGACGGCATGGAAAACTTGGCAGAAGAAATTAAAATTACAATTAAAGATTTGTAACATTGTGGAAAATTAATTTTCAGCAGGATGGGCGTAAAAACTACAACATATTTTACAAATATATATATATATATATATATATATATATATATATATATATTTTGAAACTCTTTAAAAGATGTAGAGATAATCCAGCAGGAAACAAAATGGCGGCACTTAAAACTGGACAGAAGAAATACAAAATTGCAATTGAAGATTTGAAACATTATGGAATGTTTATTTTCAGCACGATTCACGTAAAAACTACAAAATATTTTAGGAATAATCTATATTTTAAAACTCTTAACAATATGTAGATATAATCCAGCAGGATACAAAATGGCAGTATTTAAAACTTGCCTGAAGAAATCCAAAATTGCAATTAAAGATTTGAAATATTCTGGAATGTTAATTTTCAGCAGGATGAACGTAAAAACTAAAAATTATTTCAGGGATAGTCTATATTTTGAAACTCTTAAAAAGATGTAGATATAAACCAGCAGGAAACTAAATGGCGATGCTTAAAACTTTGCAGGAAAAATCCAAAATTACAATTGAAGATTTCAGACATCGTGGAAAATTAATTTTCAGCAGGGTGAACGTAAAAACTATAAAATATTTCAGGGATAGTCTATATTTTGAAACTCTTAAAAAGATGTAGAGATAATCCAGCAGGAAACAAAATGGCGGCACTTAAAACTTGGCATAAGAAATCCAAAATTGCAATTGAAGATTTGAAACATTGTGGAAAATTAATTTGCAACAGGATGAACGTAAAAACTAGAAAATATTTTAGGAATTGACTATATTTTAAAACTCTTAAAAATATGTAGATATAATCCAGCAGGAAACAAAATGGCGGCGCTTGAAACTTGCCAGAACAAATCCAAAATTGCAATTGATGATTTCAAATATTGTGAAATGTTAATTTTCAGCAGGAAGAACGTAAAAACTACAAAATATTTTAGAAGTAGTCTATATTTTGAAACTCTTAAAAAGCTGTAGGTATAATCAAGCAGGAAACAAAATGGCGGCACTTAAAACTTGACAGAAGAAATACAAAATTGCAATTGAAGATTTGAAACTTTGTGGAATGTTTATTTTCAGCAGGATTAACGTAAAAACTACAAAATATTTTAGAAATAGTCTATATTTTAAAACCCCTAAAAATATGTAGATATAATCCAGTAGGATACAAAATGGCAGTACTTAAAACTTGCCAGAAGAAATCCAAAATTGCAATTAAAGATTTGAAATAATCTGGAATGTTAATTTTCAGCAGGATGAACGTAGAAACTACAAATTATTTCAGGGATAGTCTATATTTTGAAACTCTTGAAAAGATGTAGATATAAACCAGCAGAAAACTAAATGACGACGCTTAAAACTTTGCAGGAAAAATCCGAAATTGCAATTGAAGATTTCAGACATCGTGGAAAATTAATTTTTAGCAGGGTGAACGTAAAAACTATAAAATATTTTATGAATAGACTATATTTTAAAACTCTTAACAATATGTAGATATAATCCAGCAGGAAACAAAATGGCGGCACTTGAAACTTGCCAGAACAAATCCAAAATTAAAATTGAAGATTTGAAATATTGTAAAAAATTCATTTTCAGCAGGATGAACGTAAAAACTACAAAATGTTTTAGGAATATTCTATATTTTCAAACTTTTAAAAATATGTAGATATAATCTAGCAGGAAATAAAATGGCGGCGCTTGAAACTTGCCAGAACAAATCCAAAATTAAAATTGAAGATTTGAAACATTGTAAAAAATTCATTTTCAGCAGGATGAACGCAAAAACTACAAAATGTTTTAGGAATATTCTTTATTTTCAAACTGTTAAAAATATGTAGATATAATCTAGCAGGAAATAAAATGGCGGTGCTTAAAACTTGCTAGAAGAAATCCAAAATTGTAATTAAAGATTTGAAACATCGTGGAAAATTAATTTTCAGCAGGATGAACGTAAAAACTGCAAAACATTTTAGAAACAGTCTATATTTTGAAACTCTTAAAAAGATGTAGATATAATCCAGCAGGAAACAATATGACGGCACTTAAAACGGCGGCAGAAAAAATTCAAAATTGCAAATGAAGATTTTAAACATTGTGGAAAATTAATTTTCAGCAGGATGAATGTAAAAACTACAACATATTTTAGGAATAGTCTATATTTTCAAGTTCTTTAAAATAAGTAGATATAATCCAGCTGGAAATAAAATGGCGGCACTAAGAACTTTGTAGAAAACATCCTAAATTGCAACTGAAGATTTGAAACTTTGTGGAATGTTCATTTTCAGCAAGACGAACCTGAAAACTACAAAATATTTTAGGAATAATATATATTTTGAAACTCGTAAAAATATGTAGAGATAATCCAACACAAAACAAAATGGCGGCACTTAAAATTTGCCAGAAGAAATCCAAAATTGCAATTAAAGATTTGAAACATAGTGGAAAATTAATTTTCAGCAGGATGAACGTAAACATTATTTTGTAATTATATATAATTATGAATAGTCTATATTTTAAAAAACTCTTAAAGAGATGTAGAGATAATCCAGCAGGAAACAGAATGTTGGCACTTAAAACTTGGCATAAGAAATTCAAAATTGCAATTGAAGATTTGTAAAATTGTGTAATATTAATATTCAGCAGGATAAAAAAACTGTAAAATCTTTAAAGAATATATTGTGCAACTTACAGGATTGATTAAAACAATCAATCACTGAATTATTCGGTGCAGCCATCTCAAATGTAAGGATTATGTTGATCAGCAACCTCCGAGAAACGCTGAATAGAAGAAGAAGACTTTATTTTCCATCAGTTGTCTACTCTCATCTATCATCTATCACCAATCAACTGTCTATTCTCATCTGTTGAAAATCAATTCTTATTTTTAATTTTTTTAAACATAACCAAACCATATAAGGTAATAACAAATTGTTTAGTTGCAGTTATTAATCAATCAAAATGCGATTCACGTTTATTAGTGCGATCGTTTATTGCGGAATTTATGAGTGTTTCGTTGGGAATCAATTAATTAACGTTATGATTGGCCGTCTGAGGCTATTGGCAGCAGAGAGCTAGTGTTTAATTGGCAACAGAGAAGGAGATATATATATATTTTCGGTGTGAACACAAAGAACGTGACCTATGAGCAGCTGCCACAATCTCAATCAAAAGCTTGAGTTTAGAAAATCGGCGCTTTATTTCGTGTTAGAAATACAATTATCAAATTATTTTGATTGTAATAGTAAATGGTGTAATTTCTAACAAGTAGAGAGGTGGTCCTCTATAATAGTTTTTAAGTATTTAATTACTAAAATTAAATATATTGAATGTAATAATTTAGATATTCAATGTATACATATGGTTTTAAAATTGATGCTGCTTAAAGTAATTGAATACTATAAACTTTTATAAAGAGGTGCACCATCTTGCTAGAAATTAAAATCTTAAATAATCTTAGTAGATCACAATATAATAAATTGTGAACTGCTAAGTTTATTTAAGATGTTTATTTCTAGCAAGATGGTGCACCTCTCTGTAGAAGTATATATTATTATTTTATTATAATAGAGTATTATTTAAAAAAAAATCTATTTGATTATATTTTCTGCTATAAAGAGTTTGTTATTTTGATATTTCAGTAGAGTAGTGAATAATAAAAAGTATTTTATAATATTTGATTGATAAACCCACCCTGTTTTAAGCTATCCAAGACCTAACGAATTTATCGCCTCATTATGCAAAACACAATAAATATTGATTCAACGAGGAATTCCTCCCCGAAACCCTAGATGGTGTTTAATTAACATAATGAATGCGTGGAGGCTGGCTGTGGTAAAAATTTCTGATGACGATGACGGTAGATGCTTCCGATTAGTGTGGTCATCTCAAAAGTAATTATAATAAATTGTCGATCCGGCCCCTCTCTTTTTCTCTCTTTCTCTCTCTAGCGCACACTCAATCTCTATCTAGAGAGATATTTTCCATTTTAATTTGACAGTGCAAGCTACCGTCTATATATGGTAACATACGAAACTGGCAAGTCATACAATCCGATATCCTCTCCGCAGAGGTACTTACTTATACTTAGATTAATTATCTTTATGTTATTAATCTACAATATTAAACCGTTTTCTGATCGAGCCGCGAGATGATTTATTCGAGACCATCGTCGGCTATAAGCGGCACAATCGATTTTTATTGCTTTTATTATTATTATTTTTTTTGATCAAGTAGTAGTTGATTATTTGTATAATATAACAAGGTGTAAAATTGAATATTATATGAAATTCTCAAAGAAATTATTGGGATAGCTACGTGGTAATTCATGATACACATTAAACTATGTTTTTAACACTAAGTCGTAATGAATATGATTGATTTCACTTCTAGATATTTTTGTTCTTGTTTTAATTGAAAATATTGATAAAACAGAAAACATCAAACTTATAATCGATAAATCCTGTGAAATATTAATGAAATTGATACAATAACCAATTAAGAATATATATTCGCAATAAAACAAGTTTTAATTCTTGCGTAAAACTAATAATAGCAGTAGGGCAGGTCAACATGGTCAATTAAAATTGCTAAATGCAGAAAATCCCACTCTACGGTTCGCAGTTAATTGCTATTTCAAACGTTTTATCGTTGCCAATTGTTTTCAATTATGGACGTATCATTTAACAATAATTGGATCGGATTTATTTAAATTTCCCACCGTTATGAGGAAACGTGCAACAACAACGAATTGATTGCCTGGAATCGATAAAACGGACTTAACGTCATTAAAGCGGCAAATACGTTCTATTAAAATGTGTAATTTGTTTACGTGTTTATAAATTCACTTAATGAGAACACTTTGAGCGTTTGATAACAATTAAAGGGAAGCTTAAGAAAAATGCAGATGATGTAAATTAGGAGTTATAAGGATGTTGTTTTTTTTTCAGAACAAAATCAATTTCTCACTGGGTGCGTACGTGTAATCAGTAAAGAATTGAATGAGGGAAATGTAAATAGCCACCGTGAAGAGTGAAGCAATCTCCTCCGCTTAACATCTTTGGCAATTTCGATCCAATATGAGATAAATGGTACGTACTTCGACGCCTTCCCTAATTGGTTTATTAAAGCATAATGCGGACACCGGGAAAAATATCTATATGTATATTGTAAAATTGGCCTATTTTTAGCAATTTCAACGCCGGTTTCCATTTAATCCGCCATTACTCGCATACTTATTATAGCTAATAAAATTACTTTTATGCCTCCGTATTGCACATTTTATTAATTTTATTACGGCGTTCCGATCGTTCAGCGTCCGATCTGTTATTATCCGATGGGGCCCCCCTTTTTTGCGCTTCCATTAAATCGATGCAAAAATTACACCCATCCAATGCTAAATTAGAAATTTAATGAACGCGTCCGCAACTCTTAATACCCGTCCCCACGCTAATTTATAATCAATTTTCCACTCATGCATTACCTTAAACTACAATTTTTAAATACTTGAAAAAATATATTACAATTTAAAAACAAAACAGTTCATGGAAATTATGATCGAAACAGTGTATCAACTTTGTCAACTCTAAAGAGTTGTTTTTGTGTTTTAAATTATTATAAACTTTATGTTTGAGTGCTATTGTTTCTAAATTTCTACAATAAGATTTCTGATTTCTACAAAATCTTCAAGTAGAATCAATTATGAATATATTTTCATACTTTTACATTAGCAGTAGCATTTGTTTTTTCTAATATTCGTCGATGAAACAGAAGTGTGCATCAAAAATTACAATCTGAGTGATTGAGTGCGATTTTTTCTAAATTTCTACAAAAACGATTTCTGATTTGTACTAAATCTTCAAGTAGAACCATTTATAAATACATTTGCTTACTTTTAAAATAGCAATAATATTTTTTTCCTAATTTTCGTCGATGAAAGAAAATTTAAATCAGAAATTACAAAATGCGTGTTTGAGTGCGATTGTTTCTAGATTCCTGCAAAACTAATTTCTGATTTCTAAAAAATCTTCAAGTAGAATTAATTCTGAATACCTTTTCTCACTTTTACTTAAGCAGTAGAATTTCTTTCTTCTATTTTTCGTCGATGAAACAGAGGTGTAAATCAGAAATTACAAATTGCGTGTTTGAGTGCGGTTATTTCCAAATTTCTACAAAAACGATTTCTGATTTTTACAAAATCTTCAAGTAGAATCAATTATGAATATATTTTCTTACTTTTACACAAGCAGTAGCATTTGTTTTTTATAATATTCGTCAATGAAACAAAATTGTAAGTCAGATTACAAACTGCTTGTTTGAGTGTGATTGTTTCTTAAAAATAAATTCAAATTTCTACAAAATCTTCAAGTAGAATCAATTGCGAATACATTTGGTAACTTTTGAATTAGCAGCGGCATTTGTTTCTTCTAATTATTGTCGATGAAACAGAAGTGTATATCAGAAATTATAAACTGCTTGTTTGAGTGCGATTTTTTCTAAATGTCTGCAGAAATGATTTCTGCTTTTTACGAAATCTCCAACTAGAATCATTAACGAATACATTTTTTTACTTTTACACTAGCATTAGCATTTGTTTTTTCTAATTTTCTTCGATGAATCAAAAGTGTAAATAAGAAATTACAAAATTTATGTTTGAGTGCGATTATTTCTAAATTTCTACAATAAGATTTCTGATTTTTCTACAAAATCTTCAAGTAGAATCAATTATGAATATATTTTCATACTTTTACATTAGCATTAGCATTTGTTTTTTCTAATATTCTTCGATGAAACAGAAGTGTGCATCAAAAATTACAAACTGAGTGATTGAGTGCGATTATTTCTAAATTTCTGTAAAAATGATTTATGATTTCTATAAACTTTTCAAGCAGAATCACTAATGAATACGTTTTTATCTTTTAGATTAGCAATAGCATTTGTTTTATCTATTTTCGCCGATGAAACAGAAGTGTAAATCAGACATTACAAACTGCGTGTTTAACTGCGATTGTTTCTAAATTTCTCCACAAATGATTTCTGATTTCTACAAAATCTTCAAGTAGAAGCAATTATGAATACATTTTCTTACTTTTGCATCAGGAGTAGCATTTGGTTTTTCTAATTTTCGTCGATGAAACAGAAGTGTGAATCAGAAACTACAAACTGCGTGTTTGAGTGCGATTGTTTCTAAATTCCTGCAAAATTCATTTTTGATTTCTACAAAATCTTCAAGCAAATTCACTTTTGAATACATTTTTTTACTTTTACATTAGCAGTGGAATTTGTTTCTTCTATTTTTCGTCGATGAATCAGAAGTGTAAATCAGACATTACAAAATGTGTGTTTAAGTGTGAATGTTTCTAAATTTCCGCAAAAAATATTTCTGATTTCTACAAAATCTTCAAGTAGAATTCCTTAAGAACACATTTTCTTAGTTTTACATTAACAATAGCATTTGTTTTTACTATTTTTAATCGATCAAACAGAAGTATAATTCAGAAATTACAAACTGCGTGTTTCAGTTCGATTTTTTATAAATTTCTGCAAAAATGATTTTTGCTTTTTACAAAATCTTCGAGTAGAATCAAATATGAGTACATTTTCTCACTTTTACACTAGCAGTAGCTTTTGTTTTTTCTAATTTTCTTCGATGAAACAAAAGTGCAAATAAGAAATTACAAACTTTATGTTTGAGTGCGATTGTTTCTAAATTTCTGCTAAAATTATTTCTGATTTTTACAAAACTTTAAGAAGAATCAATTCTGAATACATTTTCTTACTTTTACACTAGTAGTAACATTTAATTTTTCTAATATTCGTTGATGAAACAGAATTATAAATCAGAAATTACAAACAGCGTGTTAAAGTGCGATTATTTCTATATTTCTACAAAAATAATGTTTGGTTTCTAAAAAATCTTCAAGTAGAATCAATTCTGAATATATTTTCTTACTTTTACACTCGAGTAGCATTTGCTTTTTCTTATATTCGTCAATGAAAAAGAAGTGTAAATCAGAAATTACAAACTGCGTGTTTCAGTGTGGTTATTTCTAAATTTCTGCAAAAATGATTTCTGATTTCTACAAAATCTTCAAGTAGAATCAAATATGAGTACATTTTATTACTTTTACATTAACAGAAGCATTTGATTTTTCTCGTTTTCATCGATGAAACAGAAGTGTAAATCAGAAATTACAAACTGTTTGTTTCAGTGCTGTTATTTCTGAATTTCTGGAAAATTGATTTCTGATTTCTAGAAAATCTTCAAGCAAAAACAATTATGTATACATTTTTTTACATTAAGATTATCAGTAGCATTTGTTTCTTTTAATCTTCATTGATGAAACATAAATGTAAATCAAAAATTTGAATGCGATTGTTTCTAAATTTCTATAAAAATGATTTTTGATTTCTAGAAAATCTTCAAGCAGAATCAATTGTCAATACATTTCCTAACTTTTATATTAGCGGTAGCATTTGTTTTTTCAATTTTTTGTCGATGAAACAGAAGTGTAAATCCGAAATTACAAACTGCACGTTTAAGTGCGATTGTTTCTGAATTTCTGCAAAAATGATATCTGATGTCAACAAAATATTCAAGTAGAATCTCTTATGAATATATTTTCTCACTTTTGTTTAAGCAGTAGCATTTGTTTTCTAATTTTCGTCGATGAAAAAGAATTGTTAATCAGAAATTACAAACTGTGTGTTTGAGTGCGATTGTTTCTAAATTTCTACAAAAATCATTTCTGATTTCTACAAAATCTTTAAGTAGAATCAATTATAAATATATTTTCTTACTATAACATTAGCAGTAGCATTTGTTTTTTTAATGTTTATCGATGAAATAGAAGTGTAAGTCAGAAATTGCAAACTCCTTGTTTGAGTGCAATTATTTCTAAATTTCTGCAAAAATAATTTCTGATTTCTACAAAATATTTAAGTAGAATCATTTACGAATATATTTTCTTACTTTTACATCAGTAGTAGCATTTGTTTTTCCTAATTTTTGCCAATGAAACAGAAGTGTAAATCAGAAATTGCAAAATGAGTATTTGAGTGCGATTGTTTCTAAATTTCTGCAAAAATGATTTCTAATTTCTACAAAATCTTCAAGTAGAATCAATTATGAATACACTTTCCTACTTTTAAATTAATAGTTGCATTTGTTTTTTTTTTTAATTTCTCATTGATGAAACAGAAGTGTAAATCAGAAATTACAAACTGTGTGTTTTAGTGCGATTGTTTCTAAAGTTTTCCAAAAATGATTTCTTATTTCTTCAAAATCTTCAAGCAGAATTAAGTATGAATACATTTTATTACTTTGATATTAGCAGTAGCATTTGTTTATTCTAATTTTCGTCAATGAAACAAAAGTGTAGACCAGAAATTATAAACTCTATGTTTGAGTGCGATTTTTTCTAAATTTCTGCAGAAATTTTTTCTGCTTTTTACGAAATCTTCAAGTAGAATCAATTATGAATACATTTTCTTACTTTTACACTAGCAGTAGCATTTGTTTTTCTTAATTTTCGTCGATGAAACAGAAGTGTATACCAGAAACTACAAACTGCGTGTTTGAATGCGATTATTTCTAAATTCCTGCCAAATTGTTTTTTGATTTCTACAAAATCTTCAAGTAGATTCACTTTTGAATACATTTTTTTTACTTTTACATTAGCAGTGGCATTTGTTTCTTCTATTTTTCGTCGATGAATCAGAAGTGTAAATCAGAAATTACAAAATGTGTGTTTAAGTGTGAATGTTTCTAAATTTCCGCAAAAAATATTTCTGATTTCTAAAAAATCTTCAAGTAGAATTACTTAGGAACACATTTTCTTACTTTTACATTAACAATAGCATTTGTTTTTACTATTTTTAATCGATCAAACAGAAGTATAATTCAGAAATTACAATCTGCGTGTTTGAGTTCGTTTTTTTATAAATTACTGCAAAATAATTTTTGTCTTTTACAAAATCTTCAAGTAGAATCAAATATGAGTACATTTTCTTACTTTTACACTAGCAGTGGCGTTTGTTTTTTCTAATTTTCATCGATGAAACAAAAGTGTAAATAAGAAATTACAAACTGTGTGTTTGAGAGCGATTATTTCTAAATTTCTAGAAAAATGATATTTGGTTTCTATAAAATCTTAAAGTAGAATCAATTCGAATATATTTTCTTACTTTTACACTTGAGTAGCATTTGCTATTTCTTATATTTGTCAATGAAATAGACATTTCTGCAAAAATGATTTCTGATTTCTACAAAACCTTCAAGCAGAATCAAATATGAATACATTTTTTTAAATTTTCTAATTTTCAGCGATGAAACAAAAGTGTAAATCAGAAATTGTAAACTTTATGCCTGAATGCAATTATTTCTAAATTTCTACAAAATCGATTTCTGATTTCTACATAATCTTCAAGCAGAATTAAATATGAATACATTTTTCTACTTTTACATTAACAGTAGCATTTGTTTCTTCTAATTTTCTGCGATGGAACCGAGGTGTCAATCAGAAAGTGCAAATTGTATCTTTAAATGCGATTTTTTTATATTTCTGCAAAAACGTTTTCTGATTTCTACAAAATCTTCAAGTAGAATCAAATATGAGTACATTTTATTACTTTTACATTAACAGTAGCATTTGATTTTTCTAATTTTCATCGATGAAACAGAAATCTAAATCAGAAATTACAAACTGTTTGTTTCAATATGGTTATTTTTAAATTTCTGCAAAATTAATTTCTGATTTCTACAAAATATTCAAGCAAAACCAATTATGTATACATTTTCTTACATTTAGATTAGCAGTAGCATTTGTTTCTTTAATTTTCATTGATGAAACATAAATGTAAATCAGAAATATGAATGCGATTGTTTCTAAATTTCTATAAAAATGATTTGTGATTTCTAGAAAATCTTCAAGCAGAATGAATTGTCAATACATTTTCTAACTTTTATATTAGCAGTAGCATTTATGTTTTCGATTTTTTGTCGATGAAACAGAAGTGTAAATCAGAAATTACAAACTGCTTGTTTCAGTGTGGTTATTTCTAAATTTCTGCAAAAATGATTTCTGAAATCTACAAAATCTTCGAGCAGAATCAATTATGAATACAGTTTCTTACTTTTAGATTAGTGTAGCATTTGTTTTTTTTTTCTTGTTTTTGCCGATGAAACTGAAATGTAAATCAGAATTTACAATCTGCTTGTTTGAGTGCGATTTTTTTCTGAATTTCTGCAAAAATGATATCTGATGTCAACAAAATATTCAAGTAGAGTCTCTTATAAATATATTTTCTCACTTTTGTTTAAGGAGTAGCATTTGTTTTCTAATTTTCGCCGATGAAAAAGAATTGTTAATCAGAAATTACAAACTGTGTGTTTGAGTGCGATTGTTTCTAAATTTCTACAAAAATCATTTCTGATTTCTACAAAATATTTAAGTAGAATGATTTATGAATACATTTTCTTACTTTTACATCAGTAGTGGCAATTGCTTTTTCTAATTTTGCCAATGAAACAGAAGTGTAAATCAGAAATTACAAACTACGTGTTTGAGGGCGATTATTTCTAAATTTCTGCAAAAATAATTTCTAATTTCTACGAAATCTTTAAGTAGAATCAATTGTTAATACATTTTATTATTTTTGCATTAGCAGTAGCATTTGTTTTTTTCTAAGTTTTGGCAACGAAACAGAAGTGTAAATCAGAAATTAGAAACTGTGTGTTTTAGTGCGATTGTTTATAAAGTTTTCCAAAAATGATTTCTTATTTCTACAAAATCGTCAAGCAAAATTAAGCATGAATACATTTTCTGACTTTTGCATTAGCAGTAGCATTTGTTTCTTCTAATTTTCGTCAATGAAACAAAGGTGTAGACCAGAAATTATAAACTCTATGTTTGAGTGCGATTTTTTCTAAATTTGTGCATAAATGATTTCTGATTTCTACAAAATTTTCATGCATAATCAATTATGAATGTATTCTCTTACTTTTAGGTTAGCCGTAGCATTATTTTCCTAATTATCGTCGATGAAACAGAAATGTATACCAGAAACTACAAACTGCGTGTTTGAGTGCAATTGTTTCTAAATTCCTGCAAAATTCATTTTTGATTTCTACAAAATCTTCAAGCAAATTCACTTGTGAATACATTTTTTTTACGTTTACATTAGCAGTGATATTTGTTTCTTCTATTTTTGGTCGATGAAACAGAAGTGTAAATCAGAAATTACAAACTGCGTGATTGAGTACGATTTTTTCTAAATTTCTATAACGATTTCTTATTTCTACAAAATTTTCAAGTAGAATCATTTATAAATACAATTTCTCTCTTTTAGATTAGCAATAACATTTTTTTTCCTAAGATTCGTAGATGAAACTAAATATAAATAAGAAATTACAAAATGCGTGTTATAGTGCGATTGTTTCTAAATTCCTACAAAACTATATTCTGATATTTAGAAAATCTACAAGTAGAATTAATTCTGAATACCTTTTCTTACTTTTACTTAAGCAGTAGCATTTGTTCCTTCTATTTTTCGCCTATGAAACAGAGGTGTAAATCAGAAATTACAAATTGCATGTTTGAGTGTGATTGTTTCTAAATTTTTGCAAAAATAACTTGAAATTTCTACAAAACCTTTAAGTAGAATCAATTCTGAATACATTTTTTTACTTTTACATTAGCAATAGCATTTGTTTTTTTCTATTTTTGCCGATGGAACAGAATTGTAAATCAGAAATTACAAACTGCTTGTTTGAGTGTGATTTTTTCTAAATTTCTGCAGAAATGATTTTTGCTTTTTACGAAATCTTCAAGTAGAATCAATTATGAATACATTTTCTTACTTTTACACTAGCAGTAGCATTTGTTTTTCTTAATTTTCGTTGAAGAAACAAAATTTAAATCAGAAATTACAAAATGCGTGTTTGAGTGCGATTGTTTCTAAATTCCTGCAAAATTGATTTTTGATTTCTACAAAATCTTGAAGCAGATTCACTTTTCAATACATTTTTTTACTTTTACATTAGCAGTGGCATTTGTTTCTTCTGTTTTCGTCTATGAAACAGAAGTGTAAATCAGAAATTACAAAATGCGTGTTTGAGTGCGATTATTTCTAAATTTCTACAAAAATGAATTTTAGTTCCTACAAAATATTCAAGTAGAATCAATTATGAATACATTTTCTTACTTTTACATTAGCAGTAGCATGTGTTTTTTTATTTTACTCCGATGAAACCTAAGTGTAAACCAGAAAGATCAAATTGAGTGCGATTGATTCTAAATTGCTGCAAAAATTATTTGCGATTTTTACAAAATCTTTAAGAACAATCAATTCTGAATATATTTTCTTACTTTTACACTAGTAGTGACATTTGATTTTTCTAATATTCGTCGATGAAACAGAATTGTAAATCAGAAATTACAAACAGCGTGTTAAAGTGCGATTATTTCTAAATTTCTACAAAAATAATTTTTGGTTTCTACAAAATATTCAAGTAGAATCAATTCTGAATATATTTTCATACTTTTACACTTGAGTAGCATTTTCTTTTTCTTATATTAGGCAAGGAAACAGAAGTGTAAATCAGAAATTACAAAGTGCGTGTTTGAATGCGTTTTTTTCTAAATTTCTGCAGAAATGATTTCTGATTTTTACAAAATGTTTAAGTAGAATTAGTTATGAATATATTTCATTATTTTTACATTAGCAGTAGCTTTTGTTTCTTCTAATTTTTGTCGGTGAAACAAAAGTGTAAATCAGAAATTGCAAATTGCGTGTTTGAGTTCGATTGTTTCTAAATTTCAGCAAAAATAGTTTCTGATTTCTACAAAATCTTCAAGTAGAATAACTTATGAATACTTTTTCTTATTTCTACTTTAGCAGTAGCATTTGTTTTTTCTATTTTATGCCGATGAGACAGAAGTGTAAATCAGAAAATACAAACTGCTTCTTTGAGTGCGATTGTTACTAAATTTCTGCAAAATTCATTTCTGATTTTTACAAAACTTTTAAGTAGAATCAATTATGAATATATTTTATTACTTTTACATTAGTAGTGGCATTTGTTTTTCCAACTTTCATCGATGAAACAGAAGTGCAAATCAGAAATTACAAACTGCTTGTTTGAATTCAATTGTTTCTAAACTTCTGCAAAATTGATGTATGATTTCTACAAAATCTTCAAGCAGAATCACGTATAAATACATTTCTTACATTTACTGTAGCAGTAGCATTTGTTTTTTCTATTTTACTCCGATGAAACAGAAGTGTAAACCAGAAAGTTCAAACTGCGTTTTTGAGTGCGGTTGTTTCTAAATTTCTATAAAAATGATTTTTGATTTCTAAAAAATCTTCAAGTAGAATCAATTTTGAATACCTTTTCTTACTTTTATATTAGTAGTAGTATTTATTTTTTCTATTTTACTCCGATGAAACAGAAGTGTAAATCAGAAAGTTCAAACTGCGTTTTTGAGTGCGATTGTTTCTAAATTTCTATAAAAATGATTTTTGATTTCTAAAAAATCTTCAAGTAGAATCAATTTTGAATACCTTTTCTTACTTTTATATTAGTAGTAGTATTTATTTTTTCTATTTTTCGTCGATGAAACAAAAGTGTACTTCAGAAATTATAAACTCTATGTTTGAGTGCGATTTTTTCTAAATTTGTGCAAAAATGATTTTTGATTTCTAAAACATCTTCAATTAGCATCAATTATGAATATATTTTCTCACTTTTACTTAAGCAGTAGCATTTGTTTTTTCTATTTTGCGTCGATGAAACATGAATGTAAATAAAAAATTACAAACTGCGTGTTTGAGTGCGATTGTTTTTAAATTTCTGCAAAACTGATTTCTGATTTGTACAAAATTTTTGAAAATAATCAATTATGAATACCTTTCCTTACTTTTATATTAGCAGAAGCTTTTGTTTCTTCTATTTTTCGCCGATGAAACAGAGGTGTAAATCAGAAATTACACACTGCTTGTTTGAGAGCGATTATTTCTAAATTTCTACAAAAATGATTTCTGATTTCCAAAAAATCTTCAAATAGAATCAATTCTGAATATATTTTCTAACTTTTATATTAGCGGTAGCATTTGTATTTTCGAATTTTTGTCGATGAAACAAAAGTGTAAATCAGAAATTACAAACGTGTTTGAGAACGATTATTTCTAAATTTCAGCAAAAATGATTTCCTATTTCTACAAAACCTTCAAGTAGAATCACTTATGAATACATTTTCGTACTTCCACATTAGCGGTGTCATTTAGTTCTTCTAATTCTCGTCGATTAAACAAAAGTATAAATCAGAAAACTGCTATGATATAATTTATCTATATTTAAGTCCGTACGTTTAAAAACTAATTTACCACACTGACATTCCACATGCATATTCAACGCAAATGTAATAATTAATAGCAGTACGAAAAAAACAAAATATATACAATAGATTAATCAGATTACTAGACAGTCCGACGATGTAATTACATCGCGAAGAAAAAAATTAGGAATGAAAATATAAATTCCTTAACGAGCTGCGCGCGGATAATTATCTAATTACGTATTAATATAATTAAATTTCAAATTTCACTAAAGGATAATTACGTTTTATGTGAGTCATATGCTAATCCAACGGTGTGTATTTAATTTGAATGGCCCGGCGTTCACTCACACACACACACGCACAAAAAATGAATTAATATTTCAACACGATTTTATGAATATTATTAGAGGGGCCTGTCTTTTTTTTCAAAGGTAATTTATTAAATGTTAAATCACTTTCTTAATTTAAGCGCATTATACTTTGATTAATATTAATGTGTAATTTTTTTTCCCGTTCGTGTAATTCATGGGAAACTATGAATTAGACAATGACCGCGAGCGTTGTTATTATTGTTGTTATTATTAATAGGGTTTAGTTTATTATTACGGTATTATGAACAAATCAGACAGCGTGTTAACATGAAACTGTTTGTTTATTAATTTTACATCCGAGTTACTGTAATTTTTTATTTTAATCAAAAAAGCTGTGATATTTAATTCTACTTTAATTAAGGAAACTGTGATATTGACGTTGACGTTTTTTTTTGGGAAAATGGTGCTGATTAGCAAACCAGATATAATTTCGACGCGAACTGCTGGTGTCGGTACTGACGACGATTTCTTGGTGAAGAGGGGTAGGTGCAAACGTAACGCGGTTTGGTTCGTGGTGGCAGTTTTGGCCTTCGTCATCGCAGCACTCGTCACCGCTTTGGTTTACTCCGGTATAAGGATGAACGAAAAGTGCGTCTGTAAATAAAACTTCAAAAATTGTAGTTTATAATCATTACTGAATGTTATTGTAAAGATAAGTAAAAACATTAGTATTCTTGCCTAATTAAATGAATTGTATAAATAAATTGTTTTCCAATTAAAATTCATTGATTATTATTTTGAGAATGGAATATAATGACTGTATTAAAACTATTTAGTCTTTTCCAGATTGGTTAAATAATTTTTTCGACACGTTTCTGGTTTTTCAAATATTGTACCAGTTTCTACATTATACATTTCTAAAAGAAGGTATATTTAGTGCCTCATTTAAGTGTCGAAAACCTCTGCTGCAGTCACTGTATCGTAATTTTTGGAAAACTATCGCACGAACAACGCGCGGTCCGCTCCAGAAAAACGCTCCATATGGTCTAAATTACCAAGAGCCAATATACTGATTGTGGTACCTCCTACAACCTTCAAATTCACTGCCTTTACACAAGAAGCTAAATAAATATTAACTCTATTTCTTTTGGGACACCTTCTATGGTTTGTTGTACTAGTCTCTATTTTACACATTTCCAAAAGGAAGTATGTTTAGTGTATAGAGCGACATTTCTAAATTAACATTACACACCATGAAGCAAAGTTGAGAAATGAACTCTCCAATGTTTATTATTATTATTACATAATGTAATTATAATTCTAAAGCTTTTATCTTAAACTTTAAGACACTGTAAGAGTATCTATAACATATTCGAATTCGCAAATTAAATAATATACTTCCAATGCAGTTTCTGATAAGATTTCCAGAATATTTTAATAAGGTTGGTGGTGAGCCGAGAGGGAAACCTATTAGAGGAATTTAATATCGTAATTACAGATAATTATAAAGGGGGCGAACCGGTAAAACCGAAGACTGGCTCGCTATGAGATGTGACTTTCAATAAGCCCCCGCCTTCGTTCGGCTCGACGCTTGTGCTTTGTCATTCAGAGGCAATCATATGCCAATGAAGACTTCAACTCGGTAAATTGGGTCCCGGTGGTGTTCCGACAAAAATCGTATACACTGCCCGCTGTCATTCCGACCGACGGAGAAGGAGTTGAAAGAGGACGAAGAGGTGGCCTCACCGCGAGCGTTCCTACCTATTTCTTCTTATCGATAACCATCTTTACTCTACGCCAAACATTGTACTTGTTTCGGTGATGATTGTCATTGTTTTTCCACTGTTTATTGTATTCTCAAAATTCTCTACATTTTTTTTGTCTAAATCCTAAAGCTAAAACAATTTTGAGTAATATTTACTCGACTAGTTTCGCGTTTTTTAAGGCATTATCAAGATAATGCCTTAAAAAACGAAACTAGTCTAGTAAATATAGAAAAATTGTAAAACAAACCAAGTGTAATTTAATTTAAACCTTCATTAGTAATAGTTAAAAATGTTTCACCAAGTGATAAATGAGAAAGTGATTTAAGAAATATTTTGAGTAAGTTTTGAAAATTCACCAAAATTATAAATTAATTTCTCTTATAATTATTTAAAAATTTAGTATAAATTATTATTTAATCTTAAAGCTAAATCTATTTTGAGTAATATTTGAAAAATTTAACTCAACAGCAATTGTTTTTATGTTAATTTTTAAGACATTCTCGTTTGAGAAATTTCATCAAAATTCTAAGTAGATTTCTTTTGTAAATATCTAGAAATTTAGTACAAATCATTTAAAAATTTTGCCTAAATCCTAAAGATGAGTCTATTTTAAGTAAGTTTTGAAACTTACTTGCTTACTCAATTAAGCAAAAATGTTGGTATTTATTTTTCAAGAGATTTTGAATTGGGAAAATTCACCAAAATTCAAAGTTAATTTCTCGTGTGAATATTTAAAGATTTAGTACAAATATTTTTTAGATTTTCATCTAAACATAAAACTGAATCTATTTTGAGCAAATTTTTAAAATTTTAACTCAACAAAAATTGTTTTTATATTTATTTTTTAAGTTATAAGAATTTGGGAAATTTAATTAAAATTCTAAGCTGACTTCTAGTGTCAATATCTAGAAATTTAGTTGAAATAAGTTTTAGATTTTTATGTAAATTCAAAGTTAAGTCTATTTTGATAAAAATTTCAAAGTTTACACTTAGCAGCAACTGTTTTTTTAAATTTATTTTTAAACAGATTAAAATTTGAAAATTTTTATTAGAACATAATTTATCGTATGAATTTAGAGTTTAAGTAGAAATAATTTTAAAATTTTGATATTAAATTAAATTTGAATCTATTTTTAGTGTATTTTGAAAATTTTAGGTCGATAGCAATTGTTTTTATATTTGTTTTTCAAGACATTAGATTTTAGGAAATTTCATCAAAACTCCAAGTTTGTTTCTCTTCTAATTAATTAAAAATTTTGTAGAAATTAATATAAGATATTTATTTAATTATAAAGCTAAATCTATTTTGAATAATATTCGAAAATTTCAACTCGATAGCAATTGTTTTTATATTAATTTTTAAGACATTGCTGTTTGAGAAATCTCATCAAAATTCTAAATATATTTTTTTTGTAAATATCTAGAAATTTAGTACAAATCATTTAAATTTTTTTTCTAAATCCTAAAGATAAATCTATTTTGAGTAAGTTTTGAAACTTTCAATGAAGCAAAAATTTTTGTATTTATTTTTATTTGGGAAAATTCACCAAAATTCAAAGTTAATTTCTCGTGCAAATATTTACAGATTTAGTACAAATAATTTTTGGATTTTGATCTAAACATAAAGCTAAATCTATTTTGAGTGAATTTTGAAAATTTCAACTCAGCAGAAACTGTTTTTAAATTTATTTTTCAAGTTAGAGATTTCATAGAAATAAGATTTAGGTTATAATATTAAACATTTTATTAAAACTTAATGTTTCTGATGAATATTTAGAGTTTAGGTAAAAATAATTTTTATGTATGTGGTTATATTGTTTTCCTTTCTTTGCAACATTAAACAGTTCGACGTGCAAATCAAGAAAATCAAAAGATGAATTAGGAATATCCAATATTAATTAACTAAAATTCTTTGGTTAACAGAAGTGGCCACACACACACACACATCAAGTAACGTGTATTTCTCGGCACGGGATTAATGTATTTACCGAGATGAATGGACGAAAGGTGAACAATTGCACTAAATCAGTGAGCATTAATTATAGGGACGGCCATGAAGACGCGCTAACAAGCCAGGACAGGTAAGGATACTGAAATGTGAGCGATTCGACGGCTTGGAAAAATTGTTTAACAACTTTCTATAGAAGCTCAAGGTGTTGTTGGTGTAAATTAATAAATGCATAAGCGATGTTTTCAGTGAGGATGGACCAGCCACTCAAATAATTAAAGATTGTAACCAACAGAAATTGACGAAATTAAGTAAGTGCCTACAAGAAAAAATAATACATTCATTATTATCGTTGTAATCATAAATACAATAGAACTTAATAATGTTTTTCTGTTTGGATTGTGGAATTGAAAGTATTTTTGAGGAACATTTTTAACATAATGAAAGGTAATGCACAAGAAAATTTTTTGCAACAATTATTTTCATTGTAATCATAAATACAGTAAAACCCTTGATAATACTTTACTGTTTGGATTGCGAATAAAGGACACCCACCCACCCTGCATATTTATTTTAATTTTAATTAATTATTTGTGTGTAGTTTTTCTTAAACTACAATCAAAATTGTACTTTTAGTTTACGAAGACATAAACAGTATCTGTAGCTTAAGTAAATCAGATATGTAGGGTGGGTGGGGGGCCACTATCTCACCCTCCATTTAATTAGACAATTGCAAGTGTGTCTGAGGAATATTTTTGACACAATGAAAGCTAATAGACAAGATTTTTTTTGCTTCAATTATTATCCTCGTAATTATAAATGCAGCGAAATCTTCGCTGATATTTTACTGTTTGGATTGTAATTAGAGACCACCCACCCATCCTACAATTTTTTTATATTCAAATTAAATGTTAAGGTTTAGTTTTTCTTAAATAACACTCACAATTGTTTTTCTTAGTTTGCGCAGACTTAGCCACTATTTGTAGCTTAAGTAAAAGAAATATGTAGGGTGGGTGGGTGGCCACTATCCTACTCTACAATCAAATAAGCAATTGCATGTCTTTTTGTATTTTTTTTTTACATAATCAAAGGGAATAAACAAGAAAAAACATTGCATTCATGATTATTGTTGCAATTATAAATACATTAAAACCCTCGATAATGATTTATTGTTTGGATTGTGGATAGAGGACACTCACCCACCCTACATATTTATTTTTACTTCAGTTAATTATTTTGATGTAGTTTTTCTTAAACAGTAGACACAATTCTGCTTTTAGTTTACGAGGACTTAAACAGTATGTGTAGCTTAAATAAATGAAATAAGTAGGGTGGGTGGTAGGCCACTATCCCACTCTCCAATCAATTAAACAATTGCAAGTGTTTCTGGTGAAATTCTTTTGCCTAATGAAAGCTACTACACAGAATTTTTTGCTTCTAGTATTTTCGTCGTAGTTATAAACACTGCTAAAGGTTTGCTGATTTTACTATTTGGATTGTGATTAGGGGATACCCACCCACTTAGGAATCACCCACCCATCCTACTATTATTTCTTATACTCACATTGAATGTTCGAGTGTAGTTATTCTTAAAAAACACTAACACTAGCTGCAGCCTCAATAAATGAAATATGTAGGGTGGGTGGGTGTCTACTATCCCGCCTTTCAATCAATTAAATAATAGCATATATTTTTGAGAAATACTTTTACGTAATGAAAAGAAGTATACAAGAAAAAAAATGCATTCATTATTTTCGTTGGAATTATAATTGCAGTAAAACCCTTGATAATGTTTTACTGTTTGGATAATGGATAGAGGCCACCCACCCACACTACATATTCATTTTTATTTCAATTAATTATTTGGGTGTACTTTTGCTTAAACAACAATTAAAATTGTGCTTTTAGTTCACAAGAATTTAAGCAGTATTTGCTGCTTAATTTAATGAGAAATGTAGGGTGGGTGTGTGGCCACTATCCCAACCTCCAATTAATTAAATAATCGCAAGTGTTTTTGAGGATTTTTTTTCTAATACAAGAAATTCCTTATCTTTAATTATTATCGGTGTAATTATAAATACAGCTGAACCTTTACTGATGTTTTACTGTTTGAATTTTAATTAGACGTCACTCACCTATTTTTTTATACTTCAATTAAATGTTCGTGTGTAGTTTTTCTTAATTTTTTTCTTCACAATTGTTTTTATTTTTACTTTACACTGACTTGAGCACTATCTGTAGCTTAAAAAAAAGAAATATGTAGGGTGGGTGGGTCCAAACTTTTACCCTTCAATCAATTAAACAATTAGATACGTTTCTGTGAAATTTTTTTACATACTAAAATTAGATATATAAATAAATTTGCACTAATTATTATCGTTGTAGTCATAAATACAGTTAAACCCTCGATAATGTTTTGCTGTTTGGATTGTGGATAGAGGCCACCCACCCACCCTACATATATATTTTTACTTCAATTAATTATTTGGATGTAGTTTTTCTTAAACAACAGTCAAGATTGCGTTTTTGTTCACGAGAACTTAAGCAATATTTCAAGCTTAAGTTAATGGAATATGTAGGATGGGTGGGTGTCCACTATCCCATCCTCCAAATAATGAAGTAATTGCAAGTGTTTTTGAAGAAAATTTTTGATATAATGAAAGCTAATTCAGAAGAAAATTTTCTGCTTGAATTATTATTGTCGTAATTATAAATACAGAAAAATCATCGTTGATGTTCCACTGTTTAGATCCATCCACCCACCCCACATATTTATTTTTACTTCAGTTAATTTTTTGGTTGGTTTCTTAAAAATTGTTCCTATTACATACTGGAAGGAAATATCGAAGAAAAATATATGCATTTATTATTATCGTTTCAATCATAAATGTAGTTAAACCCTCGATAATGTTTTACTGTTTGGATTGTGGATAGAGAAAACCCACCCACCCTACATATTTATTTTTACTGGAGTTAATTATTTGTGTTTTACTTGATAATACTTAAGCAGTATTTGTAGCTTACGTTAATGAGATATGTAAGGTGGGTGGGTGGTCATTATCCCACCCTTCAATAAATTAAACAATTGCAATTATTTATGAGGAAAATTTTTGACATAATGTAAGCTAATACACAATTTTTTTTTGCACCGATTATTATCCTCATAATTACAATCACAACAAAACATTTGCTGATGTTTTACTGCTTGAATTGTGATTAGAGAAAACCCACCCACCCACAATTTTGCATTCATGATTATCGTTGCAATCATGAATATATTAAAACCCTTGATAATGATTTATTCTTTTGATTGTAGATAGAGGACAGCCACCCACCCTACATACTTATTTTTCCTTCAATTAATCATTTGGGTGCAGTTTATCTTAAACAATAATTGTGTTTTAGTTTACGGGGACTTAAGCACAATTGGTAGCTTAAGTAAACGGGATATGTAGGGTGGGTGGGTGGTCACTATCACACCCTCCAATTAATTAAATAATTACAAGTGTTTCTCAGGAAAATTTTTGACATAAAGTCACACGAGAAATTTCTTTGCTTCAATTATTATCATCGTAATTATAAATACACAGAAACATTTGCAGATGTTTTACTGTTTGGGGGACTGTGATTACAGGCTACCCACCCTACATATTTTTTTATAGTCCAATTAGATGTACGAGTGTACATCTTAATTTTTCTTAAATTTTTTCTTCACAATTGTTTTTTTTTTTACTTTACACGAACTTAAGCACTATCTGTAGCTTAAGCAAATGAAATATTAATGATAGGTGGGTGGTCACTATTCTACTCTTATCAATTAAACAATTGCATGCGTTTTTGTAAAAAAAAACTTAATGAAAGGTAATATACAAGAAAAAAAATTGCGTACATTATTACTGTTGCAAACATATTTTTTTACTATTTGGATTGTGATTAGACCCACCCACCCTACATATTATTTTATACTCTAATTAAATGTTCGAGTGTAGTTTTAACAATCACAATTTTGTTTTTTTGTTTGTGCAGACTTAAGCACTATCTATAGCTTAAATAAATGAAATATGTAGGGTGGGTGGGTGGCCACTATCCTACCCTTCAATCAATTAAACAATTGCATGTGTTTCTCTAAAAACACTTTACACAATGAAATGAAATATACAAAAAGAAATTTTGTATTCATTATTTTCGTTGCAATCATAAATTCAGTAAAACCCTCGATAATGTTTTACTGTTTGGATTGTGAATATAGGCCACCCACCCACCCTGCATGTTTAGTTTTACTTCAATTATTTATTTGGGTGTAGTTTTGCTTAAACAACAGTCCAAAATGATGCTGTTAGTTCACAAGTATTTAAGCAGTATTTGTTGCTTAAGTTAAACGAGATATGTAGGGTGGATGGGTGGCTACTATCCCACTCTCCAATTAATTAAACAATTGCAAGTGTTTCTAAATAAAATTTTTGACATAATGAAAGATAATACACAAAAAAAATTGCTTTAATTACTATAGTCGTAATTATAAACATAGCTAAACCTTTGCTGATGTTTTACTGTTTGGATTATGATTAGAGGACACCCATCCACCCACCCTACATACTTATTTTTACTTCAATTAATTATTTGGGTGTAGTTTTTTCTTAGATAACACTCACAATTGTATTTTTTAGTTTGCGCGGTCATAAGCACTATTTGTAGCTTAAAGAAATAAAATATGTAAGGTGGGTGGGTGGCCACTATATCACCCTTCAATCAAATCAACAATTGCAAGTGTTTTTGAGGAAAATTTTTGACATAATGAAAGCCAAACACAAAAAAAATTGCTTCAATAATTATCGACGTAATTATAAATACACGAAAACCTTTGCTGATGTTTTACAATTTCGATTGAGATTAGAACCCTCGGTAATATTTTACTGTTTGGATTGTGGATAGATGCCACCCACCAACCCTACAAAATTATTTTTACTTTAAGTTAACTAATTGGTCTAGTTTTTCTTAAACAACAGTTACAATTGTGATTTTAATTTATGAGAACTTAAATAGTATTTGTAGCTTAAAAAATAAAATATGTTGGGTGGGTGGGTGGCCACTAATCCACTCTCCAATTAATTAAACAATTGCAAGTGTTTTTCACAATTTTTTATTACATAATGAAAGGAAATATCCAAGATAATAAATTGCATTTATTATTATCGTTACAATCATAAATACAGTAAAACCCTCTATAATGTTTTACTGTTTGAATTGTGAATAGAGGCCACCCACCCAGCCTACATGTTTAGTTTTACTTCAATTAATTATTTACGTGTAGTTTTACTTAAACAACAGTCCAAATTGTGCTTTTACTTCACAAGAATTGAAGCAGTATTTGTTGCTTAACTTAACTAGATATGTAGGGTGTGTGGGTGGTCACTATCCCACCCTCTAATCAATTAAACAATTGCAAGTGTTTCTGTGGAAATTTTTTTGACACAATGAAACCTAATACACAAGAAAATTTTTGCTTCAATTGTTATCTTCGTAACTATAAATATAGCAAAATCCTTCGTTGAGTTTTTACTATTTAGATTGTGATTATAACACACCCACCCACCCTGCAGTTTTTTTATACTCCAATTAATTGTTATGTTATGAGTGTAGTGTTTCTTAAATAACACTCACAATTGTGTTTTTTTAGTTTGCGCAGACTTAAGCACTATCTGTATTTAAAAAAAATGAAATATGTATGGCGGGTGGGTGGCCACTATCTTACTCTCCAATCAATTAAACAATTGAAAGTGTCTTTTACAATTTTTTATTACATAATGAAAAAAATAAACAAAAAAATAAATTGAATTTATTATTATCGTTACAATCATAAATTCAGTAAAACCCTCGATAATGTTTTACTGCTTGGATTGTGGATAGAGGCCACCCACCCCCCCTACATATTTATTCTGATTTTAATCAACTCTTTGGTGTAGTTTTCCGTAAACAACAGTCATAATGTTGCTCTTAGTTTACAAAGACTTATGCACTATTTGTAGCTTAAGTTAGCAGTATATGTAGGTAGGGTGGGTGGCCACTATTCTGCCCTTCAGTCAATTATACATTTGCAAGTGTTTTCGAGAAGTTTTTTTACATAATGAAAGGAAAATAAACAAGAAAAATTTTTGCATTCATTATTATCGTTGTAATCATAATTACAGTAAAACCCTTGATAATGTTTAATTCTTTGTATTGTGGTTAGAGGACTCCCACCCAACATATTGATTTTTAATTCAATTAATTATCTGGGTATAGTTTTACTTAAACAACAATAAAAATTGTGTATTAATTTACAAGGACTTAAGCAGTATTTGTAGTTTAAGTTAATAGGATATGTAGGGTGGGTGGGTGGTCAATATCCCACCCTCAAATTATTTAAATAATTGCAAATCTTTCTGAAGAAACATTTTGACATAATGAAAGCTAATATAGAAGAAACTTCAATTATTATAGTCGTAATTATAAACACACCAAAACCTTTGCTGATGTTTTACTGTTTGGATTGTGATTAGAAGCCATCCACCCACCCTACTATTTTTATATTCCAATATTAAATGTTCGAGTGTAGGTTTTCTAAAATACCACTCACAACTGTGTTTTTTTAGTTCTTTTTAGCGGACTTGAGTACTATCTGTAGCTGTCATGTTGACATATATAGAGAACGAATAGTTCTAAAATGAAAGTTAATATAATTCTAAAAAGAAGCTTCTAGCTACACAGAAAGTGTAATGGGATATCCTATTACTAGAAGAAAATCAGGGTTTGAGTGGAAGACCATTTTGAAAAAGAGTGAACTCCGCCCAGGATTCGTATAACCTAAATTATTTGTATGTTTTTTTTTTTTATTTAATATTTTGTAATTAACTCTGCTAAATGTTATGTATATACGAATACTAAAGTATTAATAAACAAATAAACAAATATGTAGGGTGGGTGGGTGCTATCAATCCTACCCTCCAATCAATTAAATAATTGCATATGTTTCTGTAAAATTCTTTTACACAATGAACAGAAAAATACAAAAAAAGTTGCATTCATTATTTTCGTTGCAAGCATAAATACAGTCAAACCCTTGATAATGATTTACTGTTTGGATTGTGGATAGAGGCCACCCACCCACCCTACATATTTACTTTTACTACAATTAATTACTCGGGTGTAGTTTTTTTTAAACAACAATCAAAATTTCGCTTTTATTTTTACTAGAATTTAAGCAGTATTTGTAGCTTAAATTAATGGGAAAATTAAAGTGGGTGGGTGGCTTCTAAATAACCTTCTTATGAATTAAATGTTTCTGAAGAAAATTTTTCACACAATGAAAGGAAATACAGAAAAAAAAATGCATCAATTATTATGATTGTAATTATAAATTCAGCAAAACCTTCACTGAATTTTTACTGTTTGGATTATGGTTATAGAACACCCACCCACCCTAATATTTTTTTATAAGCCATTAAATGTTTGGGTGTAGTTTTTCTTAAATAACAATCACAATTATGTTTTTTTAGTTTGGTAGACTTAAGCACTATCTGTAGTTTAAGTAGAGGAAATATGTAGGGTGGGTGGGTGGCCTCTATCCACAATCTAAACCCTAAATCATTATAGAGGTTTTTACTGCGTTTACAACTGCAACGATAATAACAAATGCAATTTTTTTTTCTTGTAAATTTCCTTTCAGTATATAAATTTTTGTTACAGAAAACCATGCAATTGTTTAATTGATTGAAGGGTAGGATAGAGGTCACAGGCCACCCACCCACCCTACATATTTATTTTTACTTCAGTTAATTATTTTGATGTAGTTTTTCTTAAACAACAGTCACAATTTTGCTTTAAATTTACCACGATTTAAACAATATTTGAAGTTTAAATAAATAAAATATGTAGGGTGGGTGGGTGTCCACTATCCCACCCTCCAATCAATTAAATAATTGCAAGTGTTTCTAAGGAAAATTTTTCACATGATGAAAGCTAATACGCAAAAATATTGTTTGCTTCAATTATTATCGTCGTAATTATAAATACAAAATGCATTCATTATTACCGTTGAAATAATAAATAAAGTAAAACTCTCGATAATGTTTTACTGTTTGGATTGTGGATAGAGGCCACCCACCCACCCTACATATTCATTTTTACTTGAATTAATAAC
Organism: Ontholestes murinus; assembly: GCA_963969525.1. Taxonomy (NCBI): domain Eukaryota; kingdom Metazoa; phylum Arthropoda; class Insecta; order Coleoptera; family Staphylinidae; genus Ontholestes; species Ontholestes murinus. Next base: position 84,226,929 of record OZ018389.1, on the reverse strand, counting down.
TTCGGTGTAGTTTTTTTTTAACAACAGTCACAAGTGTGCTTTTAATTTACGAGAATTTAAGCGGTACTTTTAGTTTAATAAAATGTAATAAAATCCTTTAGTTCGTTGTAGAAAATTAAATAATAAATTTAAAAATACGAAAACATTTCGTGAATCTACAACAATGAGTCTTACTAAGACTACAAAACAAATTAATTTGAAACAACTACTTCTCTAGCTAATACTTCGACAGACATTGAATATTATTATTTTTAAATTTATTACTTTTAGTTTAATTAACCACGATATGTAGGGTGGGTGAGTGTGTATTATTCCACCCACCAATCAATTAAACAATTGCAAGTCTTTCTGATGAAATATTTTGACCTAATGAAAGCTAATACTAATTTTTTTTGCTTTAATTATTGTCATCATAATTATAAAACATAGCTTATTTTCTGCTTCGATTGAGATTAAAGGCCACCCACCCATCTTACTAATTTCTTATATCCAAATTCAATGTTTGGTTGTAGCTTTTTTAAAATAACATTCACAATTGTGTTTTTTAGTTTGCGTGGACTTAAACACTATCTGTATCCTAAGTAAAAGAAATATGTAGGGTAGGTGGGTGGCCACTATCCTACCCTTCAATCAATTAAACAATTGCATGTGTTTCTGTAAAAATAATTTACACAATGAAAGGAAATATACAAGAAAAAATTTTGCATTCATTATTTTCGCTGCAATCATAAATTCAGTAAAACCCTCGATAATATTTTACTGTTTTGATTGTGGATAGAGGCCACCCACCCACCCTACATATTTATTTTTACATCAGCTAATTATTTGGGTGTAATTTTTCTTAAACAACAATCAAAATTGTGTTTTCAGTTTACAAGGACTTACGCAGTATTTGTAGCTTAAGGTTAATGAGATATGTGTTAGGTGGGTGGCTTCTATCACACTCTACAATTAATTAAATGTTTCTGAAGAAAAATTTTCATATAATGGAATAAAATACAGAAGAAATTTTTTTTTATCTATTATTATTCAATGTAGTTTTTCTTAAGTTATACTCACAATTGTGTTTTTAGTTTATGCAGACTTAAGCACTAATTGTAGTCTCAATAAATGAAATATGTAGGGTGGGTGGGTGTCCGCTATCCCACCCTCCAATTAATTAAACAATCGCAAGTGTTTCTGAGGAAAATTTTTGACATAATGAAAGTTAACACGCAAGAAATTTCTTTGCTTCAATTATTATCGTCGTGAATATAAATACAATAGAACTTTCGTTGATGTTTTACTGTTTATATTGTGATTAGAGGTCACCTACCCGCCCTACATACTTATTTTTATTTATTTATTTATTTGGGTGTAGTTTTTCTTTAATAACACTCAAAATTGTATTTTTTAGTTTGTTCGGACTTAAGCACTATCTGTAGCTTGAATAAATGAAATATGTAGGGTGGGTGGGTGGCCACTATCTCACCTTTCAATCAATTAAATAATTGCTTATGTGTCTGTGAAATTCTTTTACATAATGAAAGGAAATACACAAGAAAAAAATTGCATTTATTATTATCATTGCAATTATAAATACAGTAAAACCCTTGATAATGATTTACTGTTTGGATTGTGGATAGAGGCCACCCACCCACCCTACATAATTATTTTTACTACAATTAATTATTTGGATGTAGTTTTCCTTAAACAACAGTCACAATTGTGCTTTTAGTTTACGAATATTAAAACAGTATCTGTTGCTTAAATAAATGAAATTATGTAAGGTGGGTGGGTGTCCACTATCACACCCTCCAATTAATTAAAGAATTGTAAGAAAAATTTTGACATCTACGCAATGAAATGTTCTTTAGGAATGACGTTACCATTTCACATCAATTATTCCATGTCGGAATTAATTAAATTAAAGCAAACAATTGATTACATTGTTCCCGCCGACCGGACGATAAATTCTTCTTGGGACGGTGCTCCCCGGGGGCGAAATGTATAAAATTCGAAAAAGCCTTGCGGCAAAGGTCACGCTCAAAATGCATATATAGTTTATATGTGTTGGAGGGCCATTCAGGAGAAACGTTGAATTGAATTTCGTTTTTTGTCTCTCTTGTCCAGTTGGCGTCGTGCTGCGAAAATCTCTCGAGATTTTTGAGTAGGACGCGTTTTATTTTCCAATAAAGTATAATTTTACGGCCGTAATTATATGTTAAACGTAATTACCCATTTTCCTTTTCTCTTTTTCCCGTTTTGCTTTTTGTTTTTTAATGGTGCGCGCGTAAATTCGTTTTCGAAATCGACCAGATTTATCGATGAATTAAATTCTCACTTAATTCATTATGTTAAAGCAAGTGTTTCAATTAATCTTCTAATTACCAGATTTTTTTTTAAAACAGAAACTTTCAAAGAAATTAATTCTTTATATTACCTTTATTTTCATCAGTACTTACACTATATTTTTAATAATTAAAATTTTAGCTTATTCAATTATTCAAAAATTGCGTTATTGTATTTAATAATAACACGAGCCATAAGATGATGAGAGAACGTGCGTGTGTATGTGTAAGTGTATGTGTGTGTTAGTGTTTGTGTGTGATGCAGCAGTTCATAATAGTAATTTGGAGGGATGTTAGGAGGATGAGATGCAATCTTGAGCGGATAGCCCGAAGGTTATAGTTTAGCCTGAAATCTAATTAGCTACCGAGAGTTACAGTTTAAACTAATAATATTGCTATTACACGATCGTTTATCTATATCATCTTTAATAATAGCCTTCTTAAATATGTATTCGATGGCCGGCCGAGGCGACTGCCTTCATAATATCCCGACTATTAATATCGGCCGTACAATGTTTCCATCCAACACACGGGGTTAATTGTATTATTATTATTATATTAAAAAAGAAACAAGGTAACTTCATATAAAATTAATTGTTTTTCTTTGAGGACGCTTTAATATTTCTAAACGAAAAAAGAACTTAATTGTTTATCAAGTTGGTACTACAAAAGTATCCTCTTCATATAATATTAATTGTGTCTTATTTAACTGTTAACGATTTAGGCTTCTAGTTCGTTATACATTATTCTTCACAAATAAAAAACTTTCGAAACTATAGTCACTTAATAAAGTCAGTGTTATACAAACAAGGTTAAAAAGTTTTTTTATTTGTGTGTCTTATTTATGTGATTAACGTATATTACAAATAATAATGACACTAGTGGCCACCCACCCACCTTACATATAATTATATAATTAGATTTTATCTACAAGAATGTCTATAAAATCATTAAAAGCATTTACATAAGTTTGGCTGTGGTTTTCTGAAATAGGCAGTTATATAGTTATATTGTTGAAAATGACATTGTACATATAGGGTGGGTCTATTTCACCCTCCAACCAATAAATCATACATGTGTATTTTGCTGAATATCATTTTGATAACAAGCAGTTCTATACTAAATTTAAAAGGTAAACTCATGCTCCTTATTAATTTTTTATAATGAAACCATCTCAAAACATTTAAAATTGGAGTATGATATAATTGCCACCCACCCACCCTACATATATAATGAGATTTAACCTACAAGAGTGCTTATAAAATCATTAAAAACAACTACGTACGTTTTGTGATTGTTATATTGAAATAAACAGCTAAAGTGGTGAAAAATACATTGTATTAGTAGGGTGGGTGGGTGGCCTCTATCCCACCCTCCAACCAATAGATCATACATGAGTATTTGCTGAATATAAATTTGAGTACAAGCTGTTTTATAATAAAATTAGCATCTAAACTCCTTCTTATTATATTTTTTATAATGAAACCATCTCTAAACATTTAAAACTGGAGGGTGGGCTCTTTACCCACCCTACATATACATTTAAATCTAAATTACAATAGTGTTTATAAAATTAATAATAATAATAACTTTATTCACGGGATTCACCTTATGTACATTAGAAAAAAATACAAAATAAATCAATAAAAATAAAATAACAAACTCATCTAAACTACTTAACAAGTAAACAACAATAAAAATAAATAGTAATAAACAAAAGTAAATAAATAACATTATTTTATACATTAATTATTATTAGAAACATTTACACACCTTCCAAAATTCACACGAGAAATGAATTTTGAGTTTTGGTGAAATTTTCGAAATCCTAATATCTTATTTATTAAAAATTATTAAAAGTTTAAATGTTCAAAACTTAATCGAAATAGGTTGAGTTTTAAGTTTAGAAGAAAATTTAAACATTTTTCTTACTAAATCTCCAAATATTCACATGAGAAATGACCTTAGAATTTCGATAATATTTCACAAGTTGTAATATCTTGAAAAATAAATATAAAAACAAGTTTTGATGAGTTAAAATTTTCAAAAATTTATTCAAAATAGATTCAGTTTTAATTAAATTAAAAATCTAAAAATTATTTGTAGTAAATCTTTAAATATTCTCGAAATTCTAATGAAATTTCCTAAATTAAAATCTCTTCAAAATTAAATATAAAAACAATTTTTAAATCTTTCAAAATATACTCAAAACTTCTATTACATCAAACTTTAAGTTTATATGAGAACCAAGAAATTATTTCCACTTTCACTTTAAATATTTAGAGGAGAAATCAACTTAGAGTTTTGATGAAATTTTGCAAATTATAATCTCTTCAAAAGTAAATTTAAAAAAAGTTTAAAATTTAGAAATTTAAAAATAGATTTAGCTTTTAGTTTATATGAAAATTTAAACATTATTTCTACTAAATTTCTAGATATTCAACCGTGAAATCAACCTAGAGTTTTAATAACATTTCCCAAATTTTAATAAGTTAAAATATAAATATAAAAACAATTTTTGATGAGTTGAATTGTTTAAAATTTACTCAAAATAGATTCAGCTTTCAGTTTAGAAGAAACTTTTAAAATTTATTGTTCTAACTTTCTAGGTATCACAGGAGAAATCTAATTAGAATTTTGATGAAATTTAAAAATGTCATAAAAATTAATATAAAAACAATTGCTCTTAAGTTAAAAATTTTAAAATTTACTCAAAACGGAATATTAGCTTTATGTATAAATAAAAATTATTTCTATTAAATCTTCAAATATTCACACGAGAAAAGCATTTTGAGTTTTAATGAAATTTTCCAAATCTTAGTGTCTTCATTATAATATAATATTAAAAAGAATTATTGCTGAGTTTTTAAAATTTAATTAAAATAAATTCTTTAGCTCTAAGCTTAGAACAAAATTTGAACATTTTTCTTCCTAAATATCCAAATATTCACACGAGAAATCAACTTAATATTTTGTAACAGTTCACAAATTTTAAAAACTTAAAAAAATAATTATAAAAACAATTTCTGCGGAGTTGAAATTTTCAAAATTTACTCAAAATAGATTCAGCTTTAAGTTTAGATCAAAATCTAAAAAATATTTGTACTAAATCTTTAAATATTCATACGAGAATTTAACTTTGAATTTTGGTTAATTTTCTCAAATTAAAATCTCTTAAAAAATAATTAAAAAAACATTTTCTTCTGAGTTGAAACTTTCAAAATTTACTCAAAATTAATTCAGCTTTAAGTTTAGATTAAAATTAGAAAGATATTTGTACAAAATCTTTAAATATTCACACGAGAATTTAACTTTGAATTTTGGTTAATTTTCTCAAATTAAAATCTCTTTAAAAATAATTAGAAAGACAATTTCTGCCGAGTTGAAATTTCAAAATTCACTCAAAATAGATTCGGCTGTAAGTTTAGATTAAAATTAGAAAAATATTTGTACAAAATCTTTAAATATTCACACGAGAAATTAATTTTGAATTTTGGTATATTTTCCCAAATTAAAATCTCTTGAAAAATAATTAAAAAAACAATTACTGCCTAGTTGAAATTTTCTAAACTTACTCAAAATAGATTCAGCTTTAAGTTTTCGACAATTTTTTTTAAATAATTGTACTAAATTTCTAGATATTTACCAAAGAAATCTATTTAGAATTTTGATAAGACTTCTCAAGCAGGAATGTCTTAAAAATTAATATAAAAACAATTGCTGTTGAGTTGAAATTTTCGAATATTACTCAGAATAGATTTAGTTTTAAGATAAAATAAAAATCTAATAATAATTTCTACTAAATTTTTAAATAATTATAAATGAAATCAATTTATAGTTTTGGTGAAATTTTCTAAATTTTAATGTCTTGAAAAATAAATATCAAAACAATTGCTATCGACGAAAAACTTTTAAAATATACTAAAAATAGATTCAAATTTAATTTTATATCAAAATTTAAAAATTATTTCTACTTAAACTCTAAATATTCATACGATAAATTATGTTCTAATACAAATTTTCAAATTATAATCTCTTTAAAAATAACTTTCCAATTTTCCTCAAAATAGACTTCGCTTTGAGTGTAAAAGAAAATATAAAACTTATTTCTACTAAATATTTAGATATTGTCACGAGAAATCAGCTTAGAGTTTCAATAAAGTTTCCCAAGTTCTAATAATATAAAAAATAAATATAAAAACAATTTGTGCTGAGTTGAAATTTTCAAAATTTACTCAAAATAGATTCAGCTTTAAGTTGAAAAATAAATATAAAAACAATTTGAAGTGTTGGCATTTTGTTTATAGATTATCTACATCAATTATTTTACAGTATGTTAAAACTACGTTCATTTCAACTACCTTTGCAATTTTTCAGACCAATTCCTTCAGTAATTTATTTTTTACAATTTTTCAAGCCACGAATCGATAATTTCAATTTTACAAATTTTATGTTTGAAGTGTTGGAGTTTTGTTTATACTTTATTTACATCGGTTATTTTACAGTATGTTAAAACTACATTTATTCTAACCATTTTTGCAAATTTTCAGGCCAATTCCTTCAGTAGTTTATTTTTTACAATTTTTCAAACCACGAATCAACAATTTCAATTTTGTAAATTTTTAATTTGGAGTGTTGGCATTTTGTTTATAGATTATCTACATCAATTATTTTACAATATGTTAAAACTACATTCATTTCAATTACTTTTACAAAATTTCACACTAATTCCTTCAGTAGTTTATTTTTTAAAATGTTTCAAACCATGAATCGACAATTTCAATTTTGCAAATCTTCAATTTGAAGTGTTGGCATTTTGTTTATAGGTTATCTACATCAATTATTTTAGAGTATGTTAAAACTACATTTATTCCAACGACGTTTACAAATTTTGAGACCAATTCCTTCAGTAATTTATTTTTTGCAATTTTTCAAACCAAGAATCGACAATATCAATTTTGTAAATTTTCAATTTGGAGTGTTGGCATTTTGTTTATAGATTATCTACATCAATTATTTTACAGTATGTTAAAACTATATTTATTCCAACCATTTTTACAAATTTTCAGTTTAATTCCTTCAGTAATTTATGTTTTACAAAGTTTTCAAGCCACGAATCGATAATTTCAATTTTACAAATTTTATGTCTGAAGTGTGAGAAGGAAAGAAAATTTATCAGCGGCACCCTTTATTAGGATAGTATCAAACACTTGTTGACTAGAACCACTTCTTGGAGATTGGCGACAGTAAGAACTAATGCAAAATTAAGGCTAAATTAAATAGGGAAAAAGTAATCTTACAACAAAATTATAAGACGTTTGTTTGGGTAACATCCGTTGTACTTATTATGAACTTAATCTTTAAACCAATGGCTTTATTCTTTCAGTTTATGTTTATACAAGGCTTTTGTTTTAAATGTCCAGATTTTCCTATACAAATTGTAAAAATTTAAAGCTAAATCAATTCCGAACCATTTATGTATGACAACTCCTCCATATTACACCGCCAGCAATAAAATTTCAATATTAAAACCCTAATTAACCGAACGTAATGCTTTTATTTCATACTTAAATATAAATATATATTTTTTTAATATAATTCCACTCAATTTACTCAATTACAACTTACATAAGATATCATTTTAATGACAGGATGTTGTTGCTATTGGCAATTAAGTCTTAGATACACTCATTTGCAAGCCAACACACAAGGAAGTGACAAAGAAGTGCGCACATTTTAACAACTGCAATTACTTCAATTTCTCCGGCGTTGTTCTCTTTATTCTCTACGCTATGTTTTTCTTTTTTTTTCGACGACGGAAACACGACGGTTCCATTAAAGGAAATTCTTTCCGACGATTATACAATTTCATTTAAATCCAGCTGTAAACCGTGACAGCGTTATTGTTATTTTATTCATTTCCAGACCAATTATTTCTGTTGTAATTAATTGAAATTGTTAATTCTTTCGTGTAACGATAAAATGGTTTAAAGTACAAATCTTTTAATTATTGTTAATTACGTGATATCATTCTAAAAAAAATGTATATAAATATAAATACAAATTATGTATAACCAGGATGTGAGGATTTAGTGGATTGGTAATTATTGCAACGGTATTCAAATGGGCAAATGGTTGTCGAGTATGGATAAATGGATATATAAACTCGGCGCTTTCTGTAATGAGTATAATATTGAAATCGATTAGGCTAAATTGCTTCGTTCAGGCCGAACGATGAGGAGGTGGAAGATGATGATGATGGAAGAATCGAAGATAAAAAAAAAATTGTGATCGTGTTGTAACACGTCCACTAATTTACTCGTATTGTTTGTTTTATTGCAGCGTGCGTCCGATGGCTACGTGTTTCGCTTGGGAACGGGCAAAATGGACGCGTGTGTGTGCTGTCATCAAGAAAATCGCATCCAATCATTGTTTTCCAAACTAGAAAGTGATTAGGAGTTATTATTAAATCCGCAATGATTTAAAATTATTTTTTACTGCTTCTTTGAAGAAATGAAAACATTGTAAAAAATAAACTACTGAAGGAATTGGCCTGAAAAATTGCAAAGCTAGTTAAAATTAATGTAGTTTTAACATACTGCAAAATAATTAATATAGACAACCTATAAACAAAATGCCAACGCTCCAAACTGATAATTTGTAAAATTGAAATTATTGGTTCGTGGTTTAAAAAATTATAAAAAATAAATGACTAAAGGAATAGGGTCTGAAAATTTGTAAAAGTGCTTGTAATAAATATAGTTTTAACATACTGTAAAATAATTGGTGTAAATAAAGTATAAACAAAACGCCAACACTTTAAACATAAAATTTGTAAAATTGAAATTATCAATTCGTGGCTTGAAAAATTGTAAAAAAGTAAACTACTAAAGGAATTAGTCTAAAAATTTGTAAAAATAGTTGGAATTAATTTAGTTTTAACATATTGTGAAATAATTAATGTAGAAAACCTATAAACAAAATGCTAACACTCTAAATAGAAAATTTGCAAAATTGAAATTATCGATTCGTGGTTTGAAAAATTGCAAAAAATAAACTACTAAAGGAATTGGTCTGAAAATTTGTAAAAGTGATTGGAATAAATATAGTTTTAACATACTGTAAAATAATTGATGTAGATAACCTATAAACAAAATGCCAACAATCTAAATTCAAAATATGCAAAATTGAAATTATCGATTCGTGGCTTGAAAAACTGTAAAAAATAAACTGCTGAAGAAATTGGTCTGAAAATTTGTAAAATTAGTTGGAATTAATGTAGTTTTAATATATTGTAAAATAATGAATGTAGATAACCTATAAACAAAATTCCAACACTCGAAACTGAAAATATAAAAAATTGAAATTATTGGTTCGTGATTTAAAAAATTGTAAGAAATAAACTACTGAAGGAATTAGTCTGAAAATTTGTAAAAGTGGTTGGAATTAATGTAGTTTTAACATACTATAAAATAATTGATGTAGTTAACCTATAAACAAAATGCCAACGCTTCAATTTGAAAATTTGCAAAATTGAAATTATCAATTCTTGGTTTGAAAACTTGTAAAAATTAAACTACTGAAGTAATTGGTATAAAAATTTGTAAACGTGGTTGGAATTAGTGTAGTTTTGTGATACTGTAAAATAATTGATGTAGATAACTTATTAACAAAATGCCAACACTCCAAATTGAATACTTGCAAATTTGTAATTATCGATTCATGATTTGAAAAATTGTAAAAAATAAAGTACCAAAGAAATTGGCCTGAAAATTTGCAAAGCTAGTCGAAATGAATGTAGTTTTAACATACTGCAAAATAATTAATGTAGATAACCTATAAACAAAATGCCAACGCTCCAAACTGATAATTTGCAAAATTGAAATTATTGGTTTGTGGTTTCAAAAATTGTTAAAAATAAAGTACTGAAGGAATTGGTCTGAAAATTTGTAAAAATATTTGAAATAAATGTAGTTTTAACATAATGTAAAATAATTGCTGTAAATAAACTATAAACAAAACGTCAACATTTCAAACATAAAATTTGTAAAATTGAAATTATCGATTCGTGGCTTGAAAAATTATTAAAAATAAACAACTGAAGGAATTGACCTGACAATTTGTAAAGTTACTTGAAATAAATTTAGATTTAATATACTGTAAAATAGTTAATGTAGATAACCTATAAACAAAATGCCAACACTTCAAACATAAAATTTGTAAAATTGAAATTATCGATTCGTGGCTTGAAAAATTGTAAAAAATAAACTACTTAAGGAATTGGCCTAAAAATTTGTAAAGGTAGTTGAAATGAATGTAGTTTTAATATACTGTAAAATAATTAATGTAGAAAACCTATAAACAAAATGCCAACACTCCAAATTAAAAATTTGCAAAATTGAAATTATTGATTTGTGGTTTGAAAAAATTATAAAAAATAAACTACTGAAGGAATTGGTCTGAAAATTTGTAATAGTGGTTAGAATTAATGTTGTTTTAATATACTGTAAAATAATTGATGTAAGTAAAGTATAAACAAAACGCCGACACTTCAAACATAAAATTTGTAAAATTGAAATTATCGATTCGTGACTTGAAAAATTGTAAAAAATAAACTGCTAAAGAAATTGGTCTCAAAATTTGTAAAATTAGTTAGAATTAATGTAGTCTTAACATATTGTAAAATAATTAATATAGATAACCTATAAACAAAATTTCAACACTTAAAACTGAAAATATGCAAAATGAAAATTATTGGTTCGTGGTTTAAAACATTGTAAGAAATAAACTACTAAAGGAATTAGTCTGAAAATTTGTAACAATGGTTAGAATTAATGTAGTTTTAACATATTGTAAAATAATTGATGTAGATAACCTATAAACAAAATGCCAACATTTCAAACTGAAAATTTGCAAAATTGTAATTATTGGTTCGTGTTTTGAAAAATTGTAAAAAATAAACTACTGAAGGAATTGGGCTGAAAATTTGTAATAGTGGTTAGAATTAATGTAGTTTTAACATATTGTAAAATAATTGATGTAGTTAGCCTATAAACAATATTGCAATGCTCCAAATTAAAAAATTGCAAAATTGGAATTATCGAATCGTGGTTTGAAAATTAAAAAAAATATAAACTACTGAAGAGCCCCATTCCTTCAGTAGTTTATTTTTTAAATTTTGTAAAAATGATTGGAATAGATATAGTTTTAACAATATGTAAAATAATTGATGTAGAGGACCTATAAACGAAATACCAACACTCCAAATTAAAAATTTGCAAAATTGAAATTGACGATTCGTGGTTTGAATCATTGTAAAAAATTAACAACTAAAGGAATTTGTGTGAAAATTTGTAAAAGTAGTTAGAATTAATGTAATTTTCACATACTATCAAATAATTGATGTAGGTAACCTATAAACAAAATGCTAACACTCTAAATTGAAAATTTGCAAAATTGAAATTGTCGATTCGTGGTTTGAAACATTGTAAAAAATAAACTACTTAAGGAATTTATGTGAAAACTTGTAAAAGTAGTTGGAATTAATTTAGTTTTAACATACTGTAAAATAATTAATGTAGATAACCTATAGACAATATGTCAAAGCTCCAAATTGATAATTTGCAAAATTGAAATTATCGATGTTTGGTTTGAAAAATTGTAAAAAATAAACTACTGAAGGAATTGGTCTGAAAATTTGTAAAGGTAGTTGAAATTAATGTAGTTTTAACATACTGTAAAATAATTGATAAGGATAACTTATAAACAAAATGACAACACACTAAATTGAAAATTTGCAAAATTGAAATTATCGATTGGTAGTTTAAAAAATTGTAAAAAATAAAATACTGAAGGAATTGGTCTCAAAATTTGTAAAATTAGTTAGACTTCATGTAGTTTTAATATACTGCAATATATTTAATGTAGATAGCCTATAAACAAAATGCAAACACAACAAATAAAAAATATGCAAAATTGAAATTTACGATTTGTGGTTTAAAACATTGTAAAAAATAAACTACTGAAGGAATTAGTCTGAAAATTTGTAATAGTGGTTAGAATTAATAATTTTTTAACATACTGTAAAATAATTGATGAGGACAACTTATAAACAAAATGACAACACTCCCAATTGAAAATTTGCAAAATTAAAATTATCGATTCGTGGTTTCAAAAATTATAAAAAATAAACTACTGAAGGAATTGGTCTGAAAATTTGTAAAAATGGTTGGAATAAATGTAGTTTTAACATATTCTAAAATAATTGATGAAGATAACCTATAAACAAAATACCAACACTCCAAATTGAAAATTTTACAAAATTGAAATTATCGATTCGTGGCTTGAAAAATTGTAAAAAATAAACTACTGAAGGAATTGGTCTGAAAAATTGTAAAAGTGGTAGGATTAAGCAAAATATTATAGATTGTTCTTTAAGTTGAAATAGAATGTGCTGGAAATTTTTGAAAGCTTGTAAAGAAAGGAAATATTCGCAGTTTTAATTATAAACTCTAGAAAAATAGCATAAATTTAAAATTAAAACAATTATAAGAAATGTTCGAAATAGAAATGACTGAAAAGTTAACGAATAATAATAGAAAAATTAATAAATAATTTAAAATATCTTAAGAATTTTTTCCAAAAAGTTTCATAACAATAAAAAAAGAATAGATTTACAAAAAATGCTTAAAAAGTAATCCTTGCAGTTTGGCACATAAATCCCAAAATGATGGAAAGTTCTTAAAAGATATTATTGTTAAATTTATAGGAGAAAAGAAGAGAAAATATTAAAGAAACACACTTATAGATTTGTTTGTATAACACGTGTTATACAAACAAAGTAATAACTCTGTTTAATTTTTATTCAACATGTATAACTAGGTAGAAGCCTTCAAGATCAACAAGAAGAGAAAATATTTGCAGTTTAGATTATAAATTCCCGTAATTTAACTGTATAAACATAAAAAGTAAATGTGTGAGATATTAATGGAATTTTTATTAGAATTTATTGGAAAATTTTAGAACTAAGAATAAAGAAGAATTTTTATGTGACTTCTAGGATAAAATCTAAATGAAATATTACTAGAAAAATCTAGAAAAGTTGAAATTAAATACATCAATAAATAATTGAAAATAGGTGGAGTAATTTAGAAAATCTTCATTTTGAAGAAATCTGTATGAAATATTTCCGAAAATCTTTGCAGTTTCAAAAATAAATTCCAGATAATATAAAGCAAGAAATAATAGAAATTCTCAAAAATTAATGAGAATATGTTGAAAAATTTTAGACAAATGCTGGAAAATTCTAAAGCCTTTGAAGAAGAAAATCTTGGCAGTTTGAAAGACAAAATTTAAGATATTTTGAAGAAAAATCTGCAAAATTTTTGAATTTTCACAGTGTAAATTTCAGGAAAATACTGTTAGGATCGATCAAAGCAAGAAGTAATAAATAATTCTTATAGAAAATGGCGCCAAAAGAAGCCACAATGGCCAGAAATTGAAATTTTGTGATCAGGAAGCAGAAAATAATAAAATAATATCCTTTCTAGAGGAATAAATTTGAATCCAAACTAATATTAAATATAATTTTCGCTGTTAACACTTCATGTAATTGTCGGTGGTTATCTATTCAATTTAGCTCTTACTTTTTTGTTTTAATATAAGTAGCCTTCTTAAAGGTTTAATTTTAGTATTGTATATACTATGGGTTCAATTGAAGAATGATCAATTTGCCAGAAAAAAAATTACAAACTCTTGGTAGAAGCGTGTTGTATGTGTGTCTCGTTGCTCCGTCCTGCTGGAACCACGTTATTTGATTATAGCTAGGAAAGTTTTGGACCAATCAGATGTCTAACAACTTCTCATAACGCTCTGACTTTTTGGCGAACTTTTTTGTTTGTTATTTCTTTATTTTAAGTTTTATCGAGTATGTAAACCTCAATCTTTTAGAAAACTTTAAAATTAGCGCATTTACAAAGTTACGAATAGTGAATTAACATCTAGGGTTTTAAAATTAATTGAGTGGCAGAAATTAAGCGCTTAATTTGAATGTTTCATTAAAGAATGTTCGTATTTAAGTAGAAATAACAAAGAAAATCCAATGACAAATCTTCCAATTGTGTTTTAAACAGCGAACAAAACACTTAATAACGAAGAGTAATGAGCGAGAATGGAACGAAAGGAAAAGGAGGAAAGGTTAGGTGGATGCGTGCGTTTATTTAGTACGTATATACCATAGGGGCATGGGCATGGGCACGACGGCTATGTGTGAGTGAGGTGATAGAGAGCAGTGTCAGCATGGTGCCATGGGGTACAATTAGTACCGATACAAGTAATTATCGGGCGGCAGGTGAATAATGATGCTCCCCTCTGGGACTCACCATCATCGCTATCTTATTAGTAAGGGAACTTATGGACCGTACATAATATACATTTATAACATTAACAAACAAAACGGATATATGAGAATTGATGGCCCTCGTAATATTATTTAGCCCGCCGACACAAAAACACATATTGGATGAACACCGGCCACTAACCTAACTAAGCCCGCTGCCAGGGCATTATTAATACCTTTGTACGCACACTAGAATACCGACACGCTCGTTTTATTTCATTCCTCACTCTTCGTTCTTTATCTTTGTTTTAAAATACACAAACAATACTACACCTCATCATCAATATGAAACTTTTCAGAACATTAATTCTAAGATCCTCCAGAAAATTATTCTTTGGAAACTCAAATCACTATAAAAGCTTTTTATAACAGTAAAAATTGTTGATAATATATTGGGATTTCTAGGAAGATAATGTGGGGATAATATGTGAAAGTTGAAAGGATGTTTTGAGCATTTTCAGTTAAGTATCGAAGGCGTTCTTGGATGGGAATAACTATGATGGTATTTTAGAGGAGCTGGTTAGAAGGATTATGTAAAGGGTTAAGAGAATGATGGGGATTTGTTAATGTACGAGAGGATGTTCGGTCGTTAACTTCAGTTTGAGGTTGAATTACTGGAATTGGTATATAGGGCACAACTATAGATGCCAAATCATTTTATATATTCTTATCGCAGTTCTGGTAGAAATACCATTATTATCTAAAGTATTTTGCCCTAGAAGTTATTTCACTCTTCATTACAGCAGTGTGCTTTAATGCTTACGCCCAATTACTTAACGGAAACTGAGGAAGGAAATTAAGAAGAATGCAATGATAAGAAATTTGGAGCTGCGATTTGTGGGGATTCATTTTATTGCTCCATTTTACAAACCAACGTTAATTGCAGGAATTGAAGGGCTTTTATTAATGTAGAAGCATCTGCAATTAAAGCATCATCTACAAATTGCAGGAGGTTTTAAGTAAAGAGGATCGAGGTTATTATCATCAACAATTTTGTTTTGTCTTTAATCCGTCCTCGTTAATTTACCATCTTTATGACTGTGCTGCGGATGGCAACTCGTATATTGGCAAATATACCGTCCAAACAATTAAATTACTTTATATAAAGACCGTCGTGAAATTATGCAAAGCGCCTTAAAAATAAAGAACGTTTACGAGAGTGGAAAAGACGCAATAGCATAAAGTGAGGTAAAACGGACGGACAACAAACAGCGGGGTTCGTGCTAGTCCCGATGTTTTACACCTACGGAACAATAAAATCCAATCCAATAAACCTGGAAGAGTGACGATATAATATTTCGATATCACAACATGGGCACTCCCCACGGACAGACGTTCAAGGTACGCTGGACGACGCACGCGCGCACCTTTACCCAAACAAACGAACGCAGGGGTGAAAATCAAAAGGGACACGGGGTTGAGCGAAGAAACGAAAAAAAAACAAAAGAATAAAGCGTGGAGAAGAGATGGAAACGACTGCGGGCGGCGCGCTCGGAAAACCTTTAAACAAAAATATTTATTGATATGGCGTAATTGAAAACGTCCCGGCCAGATATAAAATCATATTTATTGGAGACATTACGTGCCTCTTGAAAAAAAAATCGAAAATTATATTGTTTCTTAATACTTTACGGCGCACGAAACGACCGACAGCCTAAATACGGAATGATTTGTTTTATTACGCCACAACACTCGCATTCTTTATTCCATCGTAACGTTATGCATTAATTAATATAGTAGATTTATAAGCTAAAAATTGGAGGGTGGGATAGTGGCCACCCACCCACCCTACATACATTTTTAAAAACATAAACCACAACACTGCTTTCATTCCCTTAAAAAAATTCTACCAATTCTGTTGAAATTTTCAGGAAATCTAATCACTGACAGTAATTAAAATTAATATCCATACGTAGGGTGGGTGGGTAGCCTCTATCAAACCTTCCAATCAATAAAACATTCGACTAAATTCAACTGATATAAACTTAGATGCAGCTAAGCGTTAAGATGTTTTTACACTATTATTTAAATATTTCTAGTAATTCTTATTTTGTTTTTACAAAATCTAATCAATAATTAAATATTTCTACTAATTCCACTTTTGTTTTTACAAAATTTAATATTTGATGAAATATATAAAGGGTGGTTGGATGACCTTAAACCCACTTGCAAATAAATAAAACATTCAATTGAAATTAATATAATAAATAATTGCAAAAAAAATAGGTTTATAACTTTTGTTTTACTATATTAAAATAGAATTTGAAAAAGTGGAGAATGAAAATTTAATGTTTGAGCTGAACATTTTAGGATTTTCAGCAGGGTTGATGACAAATGTTTATATTTTTTGAAGCAAAATTAGTAAAGAGTGGATTTTGAAACATTTAAAGTGTGTAGCTTTTGTTTTACTATTTTAAAATCGAATTTGAAAATGCGGAGAATAAAAATTTATTGTTTGAGATTAAGGATTGACTATTATGGAATTTGCAGGAGGAATGTAAGCAATTGTTTATATTTTTTGGAATCACAATCAAAAAGGACTGGATTTTGAAATATTTAAAATTTTACTTTTTAAAATCGAATTTGAAAATCAAGAATGGCAGTTTAATGTTGGAAACTAAGGGTTGAATATTTTAGGATTTTCAGCAGGGATGATGACAAATGTTTATATTTTTGGAAGCATAATCAGTAAGGAGTTGATTTTGGAATATTTAAAGTTTGTAGCTTTTGTTTTACTATTTTAAAATCAAATTTGAAAAAGTGAAGAATGAAAATTTAATGTTGGAAATTGATGGTTGAATATTTTGGGATTTGTAAGAGGGTTGTAAGCAATTGTTTATATTTTTAAAAGCGCAATTAGTGAGGAGTAGAATTCGAAACATATAAAGTGTGCAGCTTTTGTTTTACTATTTTAAAATCGACTTTTAAAATGTGAAGAATGAAAATTTAAAGTTTGAGATTGAGGGTTGAATGTTTTGGGATCTGCAGGAGGGATGATATTAATTATTTATATTTTTTTGAAGAACAATTAGTGAAGGGCGTCGTTTAAAATATTTCAAGTTTATAGCTTTTGTTTTACTATCTTAAAATCGATTTTGAAAAAGTGAAAAAAGAAAATTTAATGTTTGAGATTGAGGGTTGAATATTTTTGGATTTGCGGGAGAAATTATAGCAATTATTTATATTTTTGGAAGCACAATAAGTGAGGAGTAGATTTTGAAATATATAAAGTTTGTGGCTTTTGTTTTACTATTACAAAATGGAATTTGTTAAGGTGAATAATGAAAATTTAATGTTGGAAATTGAGAGTTCAAAATTTTGGGATTTTCAAAACAGATAATAGCAATCGTTAAATTTTTGAAAGCACTGTTAGTAAGTAGTGGATTATTAATTAATTTTAATTAATTTAAAGTTTATCGCTTTTGTTTTACTGTTTTAAAGAAAAATTGGAAAACGTGAAGAATGAAAATTTAAAGTTCGAGATTGGGGGTTAAATATTTTGGGATCTGCAGGAGGGATGATATTAATTATTTATATTTTTTGAAGAACAATTAGTGAGGGGCGTCGTTTAAAATATTTCAAGTTTATAGCTTTTGTTTTACTATTTTAAAATCGATTTTGAAAAAATGAAAAAAGAAAATTTATTGTTTGAGATTGAGTTGAATATTTTTTGATTTGCAAAAGGGATGATAGAAATTGTTTACATTTTGGGAAGCACAATCAGTGAGGAGTGGATTTAGAAATATTTAAAGTTTACTGCTTTTGTTTTACTATTTTAAAATCGATTTTGAAAAAGTGAAAAAAGAAAATTTATTGTTTGAGATTGAGTTGAATATTTTTTGATTTGCAAAAGGGATGATAGAAATTGTTTACATTTTGGGAAGCACAATCAGTGAGGAGTGGATTTAGAAATATTTAAAGTTTACTGCTTTTGTTTTACTATTTTAAAATCGATTTTGAAAAAGTGAAAAAAGAAAATTTAATGTTTGAGATTGAGGGTTGAATATTTTGGGATTTGCAAAAGGGATGACAGAAATTGTTTATATTTTGGGAAGCACAATCAGTGAGGAGTAGATTTTGAAATATATAAAGTCTGTGGCTTTTGTTTTACTATTTTAAAATGGAATTAGTAAAGGTGGAGAATGAAAATTTAATGTTGGAAATTGAGGGTTGACAATTTTGGGATTTTCAAAAGGGATGATAGCAATTGTTTATATTTTTGAAAGCACTATTAGTAAGTAGTGGATTTTGAAAATTTAAAGTTTAACACTTTTGTTCTACTGTTTTAAAGTCAAATTTGAAAATGTGGAAAATTAAAATTTAATGTTTGAGATTGAGAATATTTTGGGATTTGCAAAAGGGATCATAGAAATTGTTTATATTTTCGGAAGCACAATCAGTGAGGAGTGGATTTAGAAATATTTAATGTTTACTGCTTTTGTTTTACTATTTTAAAATAGAATTTAAAAAAAGTGAAGAATAAAAATTTAATGTTTGAGATTAAGGGTTGTATATTCTGGGATTTGCAGCAGCTAGGGTTGAATTTTAAAAACTTTAAAGTGTGTAGCTTTTGTTTTGCTATTTTAAATCGAATTTGAAAATGCGAGGAATTTAATATTTGAGATTGAGGGTTGAATATTTCGGTATTAGTGGAAGGGATGATAGCAATTCTTTATATTTTTGCAAGCACGATCAGTGAGGAGTGGATTTTAAAAATTTAAAGTTTATAGCTCTTGTTTTACTATTTTAAAATCGAATTTAAAAATGCGAAGAATGAAAATTTAATGTTTGAGATTTAGGGTTTAATATTTTGGGATTTGCAGGAGTGCTGTAAGCAATTGTTTATATTTTTTAGAAGCACAATCAGAAAGGAGTCGATTTTAGAATATTTCAAGTTTGGAACTTTTGTTTTACTATTTTAAAATCGAATTTGGAAAAGTGAAGAATGAAAATTTAATATTTGCGATTGAGAGTGGAATATTTTAAGATTTTCAAAAGGGATGTAAACAATTGTTTATATTTTTGAAAGCACAATCGACGCGGAGTGAATTTTAAAATATTTAGAGTTTTTAGCTTTTGTTTTACTATTTTAAAATCAAATTTGAAACTGCGAAGAATGAAAATTTAATATTTGCGATTGAGGGTTGAATATTTCGGGATTAGCGGGAAGGATCATAGCAATTGTTTATATTTTAGGAAGCTCAATCAGTACGTAGCGTATTTTGAAAATTTAAAATTTGTAGCTTTTGTTATACTATTTTAAAATCAAATTTAAAAAAGTGAAGAGTGAAAATTTAATGTTTGAGATTAAGGATTTAATATTATGGAATTTGCAAGAGGGATGATGGCTATGGTTCATATTTTTGGAAGCACAATCAGTAAGGAGTGGATTTTAAAAATTTAAAGTTTATTGCTTTTGTTTTACTATTTTAAAATCGAATTTGAAACTGCGAAGAATGAAAATTTTATATTTGCGATTGAGGGTTGAATATTTCGGGATTAGCGGGAAGGATCATAGCAATTGTTTATATTTTAGGAAGCTCAATCAGTACGTAGTATATTTTGAAAATTTAAAATTTGTAACTTTTGTTATACTATTTTAAAATCAAATTTGAAAAAGTGAAGAGTGAAAATTTAATGTTTGCGATTAAGGATTTAATATTATAGAATTTGCAAGAGGGATGATGGCAATGGTTCATATTTTTGGAAGCACAATCAGTGAGGAGTGGATTTTGAAAATTTAAAGTTTATTGCTTTTGTTTTACTATTTTTAAATCGAATTTGAAGAAGTGAAGAATGAAAATTTAATGTTGGAAATTGAGGGTTGAATATTTTAGGATTTGCAGCAGGGATGATAGCAATTGTTTATATTTCTGGAAGCGCAATCAGTAAGGAGTGATTTTAAAATATTTAAAGTTTATTGTTTTTGTTTTACTATTTTAAAATAAAATTTAAAAAAGTGAAGAATAAAAATTTAATGTTTGAGATTAAGGGTTGTATATTCTGGGATTTGCAGCAGGGATGATAGCAATTATTTATATTTTTGGAAGCACGATCAGTGAGGAGTGGATTTTGGATATTTAAAGTTTGTATCTTTTGTTTTATTATTTTAAAACCTAATTTGAAAAAGTGAAGAATGAACATTTAATGTTTGAGATTGAGTGTAAAATATTTTCAGATTTGCAGGAGGGATTATAGCAATTATTTATATTTTTGTAAGCACAATCAGTGAGGAGTGGATTTTAAAAATTTAATGTTTGTGGCTTTTGTTTTAGTATTTTAAAATCGAATTTGAAAAAGTGAAGAATAAAAATTTAATTTTTGAGATTGAGGGTTGTATATTCTGGGATTTGCACCAGGGATGATAGCAATTGCTTATATTTTCTGGAAGCACAATCAGTGAGGAGTGAATTTTTAAATATTTAAAGTTTGTGGCTTTTGTTTTACTATTTTAAAAATGAATTTGAAAAAGTGAAGAATGAAAATTTAATGTCTGAGATTGAAGGTTGAATATTTTGTGTTACGTACCAAATATAAAAAAAATAAATGATTGCGATCCCCGCGACCGAAAACTAATTTAGGAATAATCTAATTATAATCTGCACGAGGAACAATAATTCCGGCGGACAGTAGCGAAACATATATTGTATCCAGTGTAGCCAACAGATTTTTTTTACCCCACATCATTCCCTATGCGTTCGCATTGGCGGGAAAAGGACGGCGATACGGATAACGTGTATGTAATTATAATATACATGTAATTTAATTTCGTCAGGGCCGGACTGGGTGGGGCCCAGTGACAGACTGATTACAGGCCTGGTTTACAGCTGGAACGGCCCACTATCGTTTTATACTTTTAAATGTGTTATAAGTAAAGCTTTTCTCATTAAGTTTTGCATCGGAATTTTTTTTTTCATTTCGGTTTCGTTCGGTTCGGGTTATTCTCCTTCATAGGTTTTATTATATAAGCGGGGACGGATTTTTAATGAATATTTATAAATTTAACAGTGCTTAAATTATCGTGTTAACGAGGACGCTAGTTTACATCCTATTATGATCGGCTTTCCGTCCGTTTATTTTATATCGTAACTAATCAATTTTGGAAATTATATGCGTTTTCACTATATATGTTAAAATTGATGATTACGTAGGGGATTGTAATGACAATGTTAATGTTTGATGGTTACGATCATTAATATGATAATTCGTTGTATAAACTATGATTTTATTCTAATTTTTTATACAATTTTAAATATAGAAAAAAATAGGATTTATCAAAGTTAAATATAGAAAAAAATAGCATTTATCAAAGTTATCGAGGATGTTTGGAATGGAACATTTAGATCAGTTGAAATACAATTGATACGAAAAGTAATATCCGTTTGGAAATATATATTATAATAAAATATAATGCTGATACAAACAGTACAATTAATTTTAGCAAGATGTAACTTTTCACACAGATAACTGAACGTATTAGCACACATCCAGGGGCTATTCTATTCGCCAATGTTCCGCACTGTGCAAACGGTTATTACTTTCCTATTATACCCTGTATATTAGTTATGTTTATATATTTAATGTATTAATATGTATACTTGTATGTTAATAATGGGATTTTATTGTTTCGACTAATAAAGAAATGCAAAGTGAGCTTTTAATGTCAGTTGATTAGTGATTTATAAGATCGCTGGGTTCCCTCTAATAAAACAGAAGAAGTGGCGTGCGTGGTGGGTCCTTAGAGCCGGATGACCTCTCATGTTAATATTAATTGAAAGTGCCAATCATAGTAATGAAGCGGCTCTCCAAGAACCGACCTCTCTCCGTCCATCCATTCCATTTCTCAAGACTATGCAGACCAATTATACCAGGTTAAATGGTTCAACACTCGATACCTCCACTTCTCCGTAATAATAACTAACTACACCTCACACTTTCGTTCGAGTTGTGTGTTTTTTTTTCTGCGCACCAAAAACACATTCCTAATTTATCTAATCAATCATTAGTCTAATGTTAACAGTAATTTGATACAAAAAAAAGGTGGAATCCATTAGGATTTCTTTTTCGATTTGTAATTTGTTTGAATTTTTATACGGAAATTATTCGTCCTCATTAGAACTCAAAATTTGAAGATATAAAGAAAATATAAAAAATTCTTTCACATAAACTCATTTAACAAAAAAATAATTGTGATTCGTGATAAATCTAGTTTAGATCCTAGGAGACTATCATAAAATATTTATGAGAAATCGTCGTTCGTATTTTTAGAATTGGAGGGTGGGATAGTGGCCACCCACCCACCCTACATATACATTGAAATTTAATTTAAAACACTGATTTTAATTTTTGAAATTCAATAAATAGAAAACCTGTTGTGGTTTTTGGAAAACCAAAGGTGAAACAGTGACTAAAACATAAATTTATATGTAGGATGGGTGGTCAGCCTCTATCGCAACCTTCAAGTCGCAACATATTAATTACAGTTTTTTTTGTTGATACATTTTGTGATTTTTATTTTTTTTAATAATTTCTAGAAAAGGATTGAAATATTTTCAAGAAACTGAAACAGTGATCTTGATGAAAGTTTTATGGCATATGTAGGGTGGGTGGGTGGCCTCTATCCCACCCTCCAACTTTTGAATCATACGCGAGTTTTTCAATAAATGTTTATTTCGTTTTAAAGAGTTATGTATTTTATTTATTTATTTGTTTGCATTCCATTTCTGAGTAATCGTCGTTAGTATTTTTAGAATTGGAGGGTGGGATAGTGGCCACCCACCCACCCTACATATACATTGAAATTTAAGTTAAAACACTGATTTTAATTTTTGGAAATTCAATAAATAGAAAAACTGTTGTGGTTTTTGGAAAACCAAAGGTAAAACAGTGACTAAAACATAAATTTATATGTATGATGATGTTTAAATGTATATGTAGGGTGGGTGCGTGGCCTCTATCCCACCCTCCAACTTTTGAATCATACGCGTGTATTTCAATGAAAGTTTATTTGGTTTTAAACAGTTATGTACTTTATTTACTGTGAAAATATGCTTTATTTGCATTTAATTTCTGAGAAATCGTCGTTGGTATGCTTAGAATTGGAGGGTGGGATAGTGGCCACCCACCCACCCTACATATACATTAAAATTTAAGTTAAAACACTGATTATAATTTTTGAAATTCAATAAATAGAAACTATCTGGCCTCTATCCCACCCTTCAACTTTTGAATCATACGCGAGTTTTTCAATTAATGTTTATTTCGTTTTAAAGAGTTATGTATTTTATTTATTGTGAAAATGTGCTTTATTTGCATTTTATTTCTGAGAAATCGTCGTTTGTATATTTAGAATTGGAGGGTGGGATAGTGGCCACCCACCCACCCTGCATATACTTGGAAATTTAAGTTAAAACACTGATTTTAATTTTTAAAATTCAATAAATAGAAAAACAGTTGTGGTTTTTTGAAAACCAAAGGTAAAACAGTGATTAAAACATAAATTTATATGTAGGGTGGGTGGCCTGCCTCTTTTACAACCTTTAAATCGCAGCATATTAATAAGAGTTTTGTTTTGTTGATATATTTTATGATTTTTAATTTATTCTAATAACTTCTACAACAAGACTGAAATAATTTTCAAGAAACTAAAACAGTGAGGTTGATGATGTTTAAATGTATATGTAGGGTGGGTGGGTGGCCTCTATCCCACCCTCCAACTTTTGAATCATACGCGAGTATTTCAATGAATGTTTATTTAGTTTTAAACAGTTTTGTGCTTTATTTATTGTGAAAATATGCTTTATTTGCATTTTATTTCTGAGAAATCGTCGTTTGTATGTTTAGAATTGGAGGGTGGGATAGTGGCCACCCACCCACCCTACATATACATTGAAATTCAAGTTAAAACACTGATTATAATTTTTAAAATTCAATAAACAGAAAAATTGTTGTGGTTTTTGGAAAACCACAAGTAAAACAGTGACTAAAACATAAATTTATATGTAGGGTGGGTGGACAGCCTCTTTTACAACCTTCAAATCACAGCATATTAATAAGAGTTTTGTTTTGTTGATATATTTTGTGATTTTTAATTTATTCTAATAACTTCTATAAAAGGACTGAAATAATTTCCAAGAAACTAAAACAGTGAGTTTGATGATGTTTAAATGTATATGTAGGGTGGGTGGGTGGCCTCTATCTCACCCTCCAACTTTTGAATCATACGCGAGTATTTGAATGAATGTTTATTTCGTTTTAAAGAGTTATGTATTTTATTAATTGTGAAAATATGTTTTGTTTGCATTTCATTTCTGAGAAATCGTCGTTTGTATGTTTAGAATTGGAGGGTGGGATAGAGGCCACCCACCCACCCTACATATACATTTAAATTTAAGTGAAAACACTGATTTTCATTTTTGATATTCAATAAATAGAAAAACTGTTGTGGTTTTTGGAAAATCAAAGGTAAAACAGTGACTAAAGCATAATTTTATATGTAAGGTGGGTGGCCAGCCTCTATTGCAACTTTCAAATCGCAGCATATTAACGAGAGTTTTGATTTTTTGATATATTTTATGATTTTTAATTTATTCTAATAACTTCTATAAAAGAACTGAAATAATTTTAAAGAAACTAAAACAGTGAGTTTGATGATGTTTAAATATATATGTAGGGTGGGTGGGTGGCCTCTATCCCACCCTCAAACTTTTGAATCATACGCGTGTATTTCAATGAATGTTTTTTTGGTTTTAAACAGTTTTGTGCTTTATTTATTGTGAAAATATGCTTTATTTGCATTTTATTTCTGAGAAATCGTCGTTTGTATGTTTAGAATTGGATAACCATTCTCAACAGACCTTGCTCGATTTTTTTAAGGAATTTTAATCAAACACTCTTTTATTTGTTTACGTTTCATATTCTTAAAAATTTTATTTCTGCGTATAAAGACGTTTGTGTATAGGAAATGATTTTACACTTTGGATTATTATTTTCTTATTAGAAATCCAATTAATAGCACGACTTAAATCACCTCTATAAACATGATACCGATACGAGAGCGGAGTTATTAAGACAAGGACGGGCAGTGAAGGACGGTCTAATGTATAAATTTTAATTAATAAATTTTCCCGAGAGTGGTTCAGCGATATTTCATTCGGCGTATAACATTTTCTTATTACCACGCTGTTATTATATTAATGGGAGATAAGAATAATTAAAACCATAAATGCTTGTAATTATGGTTGGGCGCTGCTCCGATACTTAAGGATAACTTGCCTCGGTAAATCTGATCTTCATTTGATAAGTGTTATTAATTGGCCACGGCGTTTTATAGCTCGAAAAATTACCATCGCTATATCTACAATTTACTTTGTGCACAGGCTAGCCAACATTGCGCATTTTAATATTAAGTCTGTTACAATACAATACAAATATTAAAGTTTTTTTAATCATAATTTATTTAAAAAAAATCTGAGGTTGAAATATTTTTCATTTCTACACAACAACGACGTGTTTATTTAAACAGGTCAGGAATGTTAATGAGCGAAGGGTTAATAATTTATAAATTGGACGGAGGGAATAAATAAGAGATAAATTAGAACAGGCGCACACTTTTATTGTTTCCCGTCGAAGCCCAACAAAGGGCGATTAGTGAGCGGCCTTTGGTAGGAAAAGAGAAGACAAGAACAAAAAACACGCACACACACTCCGAAACAAGTCTGTTTACAAATTTGAGTTTAATGCCGACCATAAACGTAATGATCTGAATGAATTTATTGTGATTCCCGTGTCACGCCACAAAGATATACTATAATAGTTTATTAAGAACTGGCGCCAGCCCCGAAAACCTCGACCCTCTCCTCGCCCTCGCCTATATTTTTATTATCCGTTTATTATTCATATTTTTACGTTCCATCGGTGGAAAAAATGGAATTCGACGGTAATAAATAACCGACGGGTCCTTAATTAAAACGTACTAATTAAAATTTGGCTTGTTTTAATTAATAACCGAGGTACTGGGGCAGAGCACTAAAAGGCTTAACAATCATTTAAATTTAATAGGTACCCCCCAATAAAACCTTAATTATACAAAGGTGAACTGATCGAGAGAGTGAGCTAATCGCCCAATAAAATCGATAAGGATCTAGATCGGACGCGTTCTCGCTCCGGCCAAAGGACCGGGCGGCCGCTCGCACTACAGGCAGAAGTGAGACGGATATTGGGCCGAAATGCCGACATCTGTTCCGAGCATTAATTGGCTCTTGAAATTAGCGCGCGATCATCAATACGATATCATCGTTTTTTTTTTCTCTCTCCGTCGATATTCCTGGGTATTACCTTCTGCTTAAAGTGATAATCGAAACAAGCACTACACCTATCTTCATGTTGAGATAAGTATAGGCCTTTAAATAGCTGGAAGGGTAGGGAAATTTACATAAAGGAAAATTATGCACTTTACGTAATTTATAATACGATATTACTTCATTAAGGATTTATAGATTTTTAGATTTCTGAATTAAGAACATTAATTTATTATTATTAAGAATTACATATTTTGTTTAGAATAACAATTAACGCTGACATATTTTCCAAAAGGATAACGCAAAGCCGCATACAGCTAGGGTTACTATGGAATTCCTGGAACTAGCTAATGTTGATTTACCTCCATGGCCTTCTTATTCTCCAGGCCTATCACTTATTGAAAACGTGTGGGATGCAATTGGCAAAAAACTGAGCCATCTTCAGCCACCCCCACTCACTTTACCTGAAATTAGGATGCGAATTCAAGAAGCTTGGGATGCAATCCCTCAGGCTGACATTAACAATTTGATTTCTAGTATGCCTAGGCGAGTTGCTTGAGTGCTCCAAAAATCGTGGAGGAGCATCTGCTTGTAATTGAAATTAAAGTATAATTTTGTTGAAATTTTAATCATTTCTTATTGTGGATTATTTACGTATTATCTGAAATTTTCATAAAATCTGAGCGACGAAATCTTGTTGTTCTTGTACTTATGGCGGCTAGTATATATGTATTTTTCAAGAAAGGAAACTAAAAATACATAAATACATAAAAATTTACAGTATCAAATATGTGATTGTTAAGGCTTTTCATATTAGTGTACGACGTTAATATGATTAAATTTTATTACTATTTATAGTAGCAAAATAATGTTTTCATAGCGTTTATTATGTTACTTAAGTTTCATCGTAAATAACCAGCTTGGGTTTAAGTTGTAATTTTTAAGAAACCGCGTGCTTCTTGAGCACTTAAATTATATAGTAAATCACCACACGAAGTGTTGAAACCTCAACTGTGGTGATAAATAAATGCGCGAATGTTGCCCGCAGTAAATCCAGCGTTGGTGACTTAAACGTCGCGACAAGCGCGAAACCCATAATTAAATTATGTTTTAAACTAGTCGCGCAATATTATTTAATTATGAATCCTTTTTTAAAGTAGGGCTGAATTGAATTAAATTGGAAAAAATATATATAATCATGTCTATTTTGATTTTTTATTAGCAAATTTCGATTATTCTTTTAAATTGAAATTTCAACTTTTTTTAAATGGTTTTTAAAATTAATTTTTGGTATTTTTTGCAATGTTTTGAATAAATATTCAATTGTTGACATCAAAATCTAATTAAATATTCAATTTTTTGCAATTTTTATCTATCTAAATCAATTTATTTTTTATTCTTAAAATTTTTTAACTAATTCTGACAAATTTAAATTGTTTTATAAAATTTCAACTATTTCGCGTGTTTTAATTATTTTTTTATAAAAAATTTCACCTCTTCAAGTGAATTTTTATGTGTGGAATGAGTGGGTGGCCACAATCACACCCTCCAGATTTAAATTATTAGAGAAGCTTTCTTTACTTAAAAAAGATATTGAGAAAGATGAGTTTACATGCTGAATTTAGTATAAAACTGTTCGTAATTAAATTAATATTCAACAAAACACTTGTGTATGATTTATTGGTTGGAGGGTGGGATAGAGGCCACCCACCCACCCTACATATGTATTGAAATTTTCATCACTGTAACTGTTTTAATAACCTAAAACAAAAAACAGAATAATGTAAATGATTAATGATTTTATAAGCAACCTTGAAGCTTAAGTTAATTTATTTATGTAGGGTGGGTAATTGTCCATTATCCTACCCTCCAGTTATGATTCATAAGCGATAGTTCTCTTTAAAGAAAAATTTAAAAAAAAGTTGTTTTGTTAAATTTTAGCAAAAATCTTGCTTGTAATCAAGTTGGTATCCAGTAATATGCATTGCTATAACATCTTTATTGTATATGTAGGGTGGGTGAATGGCCACTATCCCACCCTCCAGTTTTAAATTATTAGATAAGATTTCCTTAGTAATAAGATTAATTTATTTGTTGAATTTGGTATATAGCCCCTTGTAATAAAATTAATATTTAACAAAATCTCGTTTATGATTTATTGGTTGAAGGATGGGATAGAGGCCACCCACCCACCCTACATATGTATTGAAATTTTCATCACTGTAACTGTTTTAGTTTCCTCTATCAAAAACAAGTTTTATGTAGATGATGTTAACAAATTTATAAGCACCCTTGTGACTTAAGTCTGAATATATATGTAGGGTGGGTGGGTGGCCACTATCCCACCCTCCAGCTCTGAATTATAAACGACGATTATTTTATGAAAACAATTAGAAAAGAGAAGCTTTTCTGGTAAATCCACCAAAATTCTTGCTTGTAATGAAATTGGTATTCAGAAAAATATTTATATATGATTATAGATTGGAGGGTGGGATAAAGATCAGCCATCCATCCTAACACAATATATTTTTTTCACCACTGCAACTATTTACTTCGTTGAAATAAAAACAAATGCTCTGTGATTTTTGATAATTTTATCAACCTGATTGTAATTTATGTTTTATTGTATATGTAGGGTGTGTGTATGTTTAAAATTATTAGAAAAGTTGAGTGTATATGCTGAATTTAGTATAAAACGATTTGTAATTAAATTAATATTAAACAAAACACTGAAGTATGATTTATTGGTTGGAGGGTGG
Source organism: Ontholestes murinus (assembly GCA_963969525.1). NCBI lineage: Eukaryota > Metazoa > Arthropoda > Insecta > Coleoptera > Staphylinidae > Ontholestes > Ontholestes murinus. Next base: position 84,197,144 of record OZ018389.1, on the reverse strand, counting down.
GATAGAGGCCACCCACCCACCCTACATATGTATTGAAATTTTCATCACTGTAACTGTTTTAGTTTCCTCTATCAAAAACAAGTTTTATGTAGATGATGTTAACAAATTTATAAGCACCCTTGTGACTTAAGTCTGAATATATATGTAGGGTGGGTGGGTGGCCACTATCCCACCCTCCAGCTCTGAATTATAAACGACGATTATTTTATGAAAACAATTAGAAAAGAGAAGCTTTTCTGGTAAATCCACCAAAATTCTTGCTTGTAATGAAATTGGTATTCAGAAAAATATTTATATATGATTATAGATTGGAGGGTGGGATAAAGATCAGCCATCCATCCTAACACAATATATTTTTTTCACCACTGCAACTATTTACTTCGTTGAAATAAAAACAAATGCTCTGTGATTTTTGATAATTTTATCAACCTGATTGTAATTTATGTTTTATTGTATATGTAGGGTGTGTGTATGTTTAAAATTATTAGAAAAGTTGAGTGTATATGCTGAATTTAGTATAAAACGATTTGTAATTAAATTAATATTAAACAAAACACTGAAGTATGATTTATTGGTTGGAGGGTGGGATAGAGGCCACCCACCCACCCTACATATGTATTGAAATTTTCATCACTGTAACTGTTTTAGTTTCCTCTATCAAAAACAAGAATTATGTAGATGATGTTAACAAATTTATAAGCACCCTTGTGACTTAAGTCTGAATATATATGTAGGGTGGGTGGGTGGCCACTATCCCACCCTCCAACTCTGAATCATAAACGAAGATTATTTTATGAAAACTATTAGAAAAAAAAAGTTTTTCTATTTAATCCACCAAAATTCTTGCTTGTAATGAAATTGGTATACAGAAAAATATTCATATATGATTTATAGATTGGAGGGTGGGATAGAGAGCACCCATCCATTCTAATACAATATATTTTTTACCACTGCAACTATTTACTTCGAGCAACAAAAAAAATGTTGTGTATATGATTTATAATAATTTTATCAACCTGATTGCAATTTATGTTTTATTGTATATGTAGGGTGGGTGGGTGGCCACTATTCCACCCTTCAGCTCTGAATCATAAGCGACGATTTTCTCATGAAAGATATTAAAAAAGACAAGTTTTTTTATTAAATCCATCAAAATTCTTGCTTGTAATTAAATTATAAAATCATCATCAACTACATAATTCATTTTTTCGTATAGGAACCTGAAACCGTTACAATGATAAAAGTATCAACAAATATGTAGGGTGGGTGGGTGGCCACTATCCTACCTTCCAGCTTTGAATCATAATCCACGATTCTCTAATGAAGAAATATTAAAAAAGAGAAGTGTTTTTGTTAAATTTTTACCACTGCTACTATTTATTTCAATGAAACAAAAATAAATATTATGTGGATGATTTTTAAAAATTTTATAGATACTATTGTAATTTAAGCTTTAATAAATATGTAGGGTGTGTGGGTGGCCACTATCCCACCCTACAGTTTTAAATTATTCGAAAAGGTTTCCTTAGTATAAAGATGAGTTTATATGCTGAATTTAGTATATAACTGCTTGTAATAAATATACTATTCAATAAAACACTCGTGTATGATTTAATGGTTGGAGGGTGGGATAGAGGCCACCCGCCCACCCTACATATGCATTAATACTTTTATCACTGTAACTGTTTTAGTAGCCCAAACAAAAAACAAGAATTGTGTAGATGATGTTGATGATATTTTAAGCACTCTTGTAGCTTAAGTCTCATTTTATATGTAGGGTGGGTGGGTGGCCACTATCCCACTGTCCAGCTTTGTATTATAAGCAACGATTTTCTCATGAAGAATTTAAAAAAAGAGAAGTTTTCCGGCTAAATCCACTAAAATTCTTACGTGTAATGAAATTGGTGTTTAGTAAAGTTTTCTTATAAGATCCATAGATTGGAGGGTGGGATAAAGAGCACCCACCCACCCTAATACAATATAATTTTCACTACTGCAACTATTTATTTGTGTGAAAGAAAAACATATGTTGTGTGGATAATTTTTAATAATTTTATAAGCACTCTTGTAAATTAAGTTTTTATTATATATTATGGATGGGTGGGTGTCTATTATTCGATCTTTCAGTTTTAAATTTTTATAGAGGTTTTTCTTATTAAACAAAGATGAGTTTATATGTTGAATTTAGTATAAATCTACTTGTAATCAACTTAATATTCAACAAAATATTCGTGTAAGATATATCGGTTGGAGAGTGTAATAGAGGCCACCCACCCACCCTACATATATAATGAGACTTGAGTTACAAGTGTGTTTAAGAATTATTAACATCATCTACACAATTCTCGTTTTTGGTAAAGGAAACTAAAACTGTTATAGTGGTGAAAGTATCAATATATATATAACTAATAAATCATACACGATTGTTAAAAATTAATTTGATTACAAGCAGTTTTATATTAAATTTAGCATGTAAACTCAACTGTCTGAATATTATTTTTAAAAAAGAAACCACCTTCGATAATTTAAAACTAGAGAGTAGTACAGTGGCCACCCACCCAACCTCAATATGTATTGATACTTTCTCACTGTAACAGTTTTAATTTCCTCAATTAAAACAAATAATTATGTAATTGCTGCCAATAATTTTATAAACACTCTTGTAGTTAAGTTTAATTTTATTTGTAGGATTTAAGGGTGGCCACTACGTCACCCTCCAGATGAGAAAGTTTCCTTATGTCTTGAAACTTTCATCACTGTAACTGTTTTAGTATCCTATACCAAAAACAAGATTTATGTGGATGATGTTAACAACTTTATAAGCACTATTGTGGCTTATGTTTAATTATATATGTAGGGTGGGTGGGTGGCCACTATCCCACCCTCAAGCTCTGAATCATAAGCGACGATTTTCTGATGAAAAATATTAAAAAAGAGAAGTATTTCTGTTGAATCTACAAAAATTGTTGCTTGTAATTAAATTGGTATTCAGAAAAATGTTCCTATATGATTTATAGATTGAAGGGTGGAATAGGAAACACCCATCTACCCTAATACAATGTAACCTCACTACTACAACTGTTTATTTTGGTGATATAAAAGCAAGAGCTGTGTGGATATTCTTAATGATTTTTTTCGAAATATTTTCGCGTTTTAAAATTATTGTAAGCTCCAATTTTAGTTTTATTATAATAGGGTGGGTGGGTGCCCTATTCTACTCTTCAATCTATTCAACATTATATAAATATCTTACTGAATACTATGCCACCCTCCAGATAGAAAGGTTTCCTTATAAAAAAAATATATTAAGAAGGATGAGTCCTACATCCTTAAGCACAAAACTGTTTGTAATTAAATTAATATTTGACAAAACACTGATGTATGATTTATTGGTTGAAAGGTGGGATAGAGGCCACCCACCCACCCTACATATGTATTGAAACTTTCATCACTGTAACTGTTTTAGTTTCCTATACCAAAAGCACGAATTATGTGGATGATGTTAACAATTTTATAAGCACTCTTGTGACTTAAGTTTAATTATATATGTAGGGTGGGTGGGTGGCCACTATCACACCCTCCAGCTTTGAATCATTAGCAACGATTCTTTTATGAAAAATATTTAAAAAAAGAGAAGTATTTCTATTAAATCCACCAAAATTCTTGCTTGTAATGAAATTGATATTCAGAAAAATATTCATATATCATCTATAGATTGAAGGGTGGGATAAAGGACACCCATCTACCCTAATATAATGTAGCCTCACCACTACAAGTGTTTATTTTAGTAATATAAAACTATGTGGCAATTGTTTTTCTATGTTTTTATCAGTATTTAGATTTTCAAACTGAAGAATTACAAAAGGAAATATTCAAGTGCGATTATTTTAGATTTTAAGGGTGAAATATTTGCTGATTTTAATAACTTCTTGAAGGCAGGCGTGTTTTTAATAAATTTTGCAAGATTAACCTCTGTGACAATTGTTTTTCTATGTTTTTATCAGTCTTTAGATTTTTAAAGTGAAGAATTATAAGACTGAATATTTAAGTGCGATTATTTTCGATTTTAGGGGTGAAATATTTGCGATTTTAATAGCTACATAAAAACAGGTGTGTTTTTAATAAATTTTGAAACATTAAACTTTGTGGCAATTGTTTTTCTATTTTTTTTTCAGTTTTCAGATTTTCAAACTGTAGAATTATAAAAGGGAATATTCAAGTGCAATTATTTTGGATTTTAAGGGTGACATATTTGCGATTTTAATAGCTGCATAAAAGCAGGTGTGTTTTTAATAAATTTTGAAAGATTAAACTTTGTGGCAATTGTTTTTCTATTTTTTTTTTCAGTTTTCAGATTTTCAAACTGTAGAATTATAAAAGGGAATATTCAAGTGCGATTATTTTTGATTTTGAGGGTGAAATATTTGCCGATTTAAATAGCTGTATAAAGGCAGGTATGTTTTTAATTAAATTTGAAAGTTTAACCTTTGTGGCCATTGTTTTTCTATTTTTATTAGTTTTTGAATTTTCAAACTGAAGAATATAAGAGTAAGTGTTCGTGTGCCATTATTTTAGATTTTAGGGTTGAAATGTTGGCTGATTTTAATAGGTACATAAAGGCAGGTGTGTTTTTAATAAATTTTGAAAGAATAACCTCTGTGGCAATTGTTTTTATATTTTTTATCAATCTTTAGATTTTCAAACTGAAGAATTACAAAAGGGAATATTCAAGTGCGATTATTTTGGTTTTTAAGGGTGAAATATTTGCCGATGTTACTAACTTCTAAAAGGAAGGTGTGCTTTTAATAAATTTTGCAAGATTAACCTGTGTAGTAATTGTTTTTATATTGTTATCAGTCTTTAGATTTTCAAATTGAAGAATTATAAGAGTGAGTATTCAAGTGCGATTATTTTAGATTTTAGCGGTGAAATATCTGCTGATTTTAATAGCTGCATAAAGGCAGGTTTATACTATAGTACATTTTAAAAGTTTAACCTCTGTGTCAATTGTTTTTTTATTTTGATCAGTCTTTAGATTTTCAAAGTGAAGAATTATAAAAGGGAATATTCAAGTGGCTTAATCTACGAATTTCCTTAATCAACGACTAGATCAACCTCGTGTACACACCCATCTTTAAAGCTGTATTATAATTCCAAAATGAAAGGATACATAATATGTATATCAAAATTTATTTGTGGAATTTGAAAATGCAGTGTTTGAATTTTTTAGAGCATAATTATGATAATGTCATTTTCAAAAATTTTAACAATCTCGTAGAAAGCAGACTGATAGAGTTGTAGTTTTTATTTAGCATAAACTTGCCTACTTTCTCCTATAAAAATATCGGCAAAATAATTTAAAAATTATCGAAAAAACGCGGTGAAACGTGCGGTGCGTAGGCGACGAACCCGCAAAGCCATTTCCACCTTCTTCCACGCATCCTCCTTCCTCGCTTCGACCCGTGCGAGCCGAAGAAAGAGGGCCCCCCCGATATATATTTCTCATTATTTATTAAATTAAAAATATCCATCAACTCGATTATAGCATGATTAATTTAGTCTGTGGGCTCGGTTTGATGAGTTCTGGTTTTAAACTGGCATTAATTTTAATTAGATAATTGCTTTGAGGCGATCTCCAGACTTTTACCTGACTAAACTCTGACGGCCACGTGAAATATAGTCGACCGTTTCTTCTCATTTACATCAACTCATAACAAACAGTCACACATCATCTTCAACACACACAGACACACACACACACAGACAAAAACCAACGTTTTTCTTTTCTCTCTCAACAAGCACAAACCGCTAATAAATTATTGCCCATTTGTCTGCATATAACCGGATAATGCGTGGACGTTGCGCTCAATACAAGAAATGCCCTCTAATTGCATCTGTATTGTTATTAACTCGTATTTGCTTTGCGCTCGTTCTTCTTTCACGTCCTGGGGAATTGATTAATCGCTTTTGTTTTGTAATGATTAGAGGGCCCGGACTTTCGTAAATCTGACAATTAGTTAGTTTTGATTTCTGTTCGGTTACAGTCATTTGCATTTCGTAAATAGGAGTTAATGTGTTGTCTATCAACTCTGAGCGTATTTCACCTTGATTAATTTCTAAACGCAATCTACATAAATCAAGTTATACAATTACCATAATTATTGCCGCTCATTCCTGGAAATAAACTTGATAAACGCGGAAAATTGACGCTAATAAATATAAATTTTAATTAATTAGGATTGCAGTGTTTCTGTGACTTAATAATAATATGTTACAGCTAAGTTAATTATCGATATGCTAAGCTATAGCAAAAAATGATTAAACGATTTGTTTGCTTTCTACAACATTTTTAATTCTTGAATGTAATTTCCATCTTTACATCAAATTCTGAGCGACGCCATTTTGTTTACCATCAAGATTTATTCAATTGTTTTATAGAATATTAAAACTAAGTCAGTTGGCGATGTGCTAAGCTATAGCAATCAATAATTGAAAGATTTGTTTGTCTTATACAACATTTTTAATTCTTGATTGTAATTTCCATCTTTACATCAATTTCTGAGGGACGCCATTTTGTTTATTATCAATATCTATTCAATTGTTTTATAGAATAATAAAAATAAGTCAGTTGGCGATGTGCTAAGCTATAGCAATCAATAATTGAAAGATTTGTTTGCTTTCTACAACATTTTTAATTCTTGAATGTAATTTCCATCTTTACTTCAATTTCTGAGCGACGCCATTTTGTTCATCATCAAGATTTATTCAATTGTTTTATAGACTATTAAAACTAAGTCAATTGACAATGTGCTAAGCTATAGCAATCAATAATTAAAGGAATTGTTTGCTTTTTACAACATTTTAAATTCTTGAATGTAATTTCCATCTTTACTTCAATTTCTGAGTAACGCCACTTTGTTCATCATCAAGATTAGTTCAATTGTTTTATGGAATATTAAAGCTAAGTCAATTGCTCATGTGTTAAGCTATAGCAATCAATAATTCAAAGATTTGTTTGTTTTCTACAACATTTTTAATTATTGAATAAAATTTCCATCTTGACATCAATTTCTGAGCGATGCCATTTTGTCTATCATCAAGATTCATTCAATTGTTTTACAGAATATTAAAAATTATTCAATTGCTAATGTTCTAAGCTATAGCAATTAAAAATTAAAGGATTTGTTGGCTTTTTACAACACTTTTAATCCTTGAATGTAATTTCCATTTTTAAATCAATTTCTCAACGATGCCATTTTGTCCATTATCAAGATTTGTTCAATTGTTTTACAGAATATTAAAGCTAAGTCAATTGCTGATGTGCTAAGCTATAGCAATCAAAAATTAAAGATTTTTTTTGGAATTCTACAACATCTTTAATTCTTGAATGTAATTTCCATCTTTACATCAATTTCTGAGTGACGCCATTTTGTCTATCATCAAGATTTATTAATTTTTTTTATATAATATTAAATCTAAATCAATTAATAAGCTATAGCAATCAACATTTAAATGTTTTTTTCGCTTTCAAAAGCATTTTAAATTCTTAAATTTTATTTCCATCTTTAGATCAATTTCTGAGCGTCGCCATTTTGTCCATCATAAAGATTTGTTCAATTGTTTTATAGAGTATTTAAGCTAAGACAATTGCTGATGTGCTAAGCTATAGCAATCAAAAATTAAAGGATTTTTTGGCTTTCCACAATATTTTTAATTCTTGAATGTAATTCTCATCTTTTTATCAATTTCCGAGCGACGGCATTTTGTTCATCATCAAGATTTATTCAATTGTTTTACAAAATTTAAAAGCTTAGTCATTGTCGATGTCCTAAGCCATAGCAATTAACAATTGAAGATTTTGTTTGCTATCTACAACATTTCTAATTCTTGATCGTAAATTCCATCTTTACATCAATTTATGAGCGACGCAATTTTGTCTATCATCAAGATTTATTCAATTGTTTTACAGAGTATTCAAACTTAATTAATTGCTAATGTACTAAGCTATAGCAATTAAAAATTAAAGAATTTTTTGGCTTTCTACAACAATTTTTAATCCTTGAATGTAATTTCCATTTTTAAATCAATTTCTCAACAACGCCATTTTGTCCATCGTCAAGATTTGTTCAATTGTTTTAGAGAATATTAAATCTAAATCAATTGCCAATGTGATAAGCTATAGCAATCAACATTTAAATGATTTTTTTTGCTTTCAACAGCATTTCTAATTCTTAAATTTTATTTTCATCTTTAGATCAATTTCTGAGCGACGCCATTTTGTCCATAATAAAGATTTGTTCAATTGTTTTATAGAATATTTAAACTAAGACAATTGCTAATGTGCTAAGCTATCGCAATCAAAAATTAAAGGATTTGTTGGCTTTCCACAATATTTTTAATTCTTGAATGTAATTCTCATCTTTTTATCAATTTCCTAGCGACGCCATTTTGTCCATCATCAAGATTTATTCAACTGTTTTACAAAATTTAAAAGCTTAGTCATTGTCGATGTCCTAAGCCATAGCAATTAACAATTGAAGATTTTGTTTGCTATCTACAACATTTTTAATTCTTGATCGTAAATTCCATCTTTACATCAATTTATGAACGACGCCATTTTATCTATCATCAAGATTCATTCAATTGTTTTACAGAATATTAAAACTTAATCAATTGCTAATGTACTAAGCTATAGAAATTAAAAATTAAAGGATTTGTTGGCTTTTTACAACACTTTTAATCCTTGAATGTAATTTCCATTTTTAAATCAATTTCTCAACGACGCCATTTTGTCCATCATCAAGATATGTTCAATTATTTTACAGAATATTAAAGCTAAGTCAATTGTCGATGTGCTAAGCTATAGCAATCAAAAATTAAAGAATTTTTTGGCATTCTACAACATCTTTAATTCTTGAATGTAATTTCCATCTTTACATCAATTTCTGAGTGACGCCATTTTGTCTATCATCAAGATTTTTTTTTTTATAGAATATTATATCTAAATCAATTGCCAATGTGAAAAGCTATAGCAATCAACATTTAAATGATTTTTTTGCTTTCAACAGCATTTTTAATTCTTAAATTTTATTTCCATCTTTAGATCAATTTCTGAGCGACGCCATTTTGTCCATAATAAAGATTTGTTCAATTGTTTTATAGAATATTTAAGCTAAGACAATTGCTGATGTGCTAAGCTAGAGCAATCAAAAATTAAAGGATTTGTTGGCTTTCCGCAATATTTTTAATTCTTGAATGTCATTTTCATCTTTTTATCAATTTCCGAGCGACGCCATTTTCATCATCAAGATTTATTCAATTGTTTTACAAAATTTAAAAGCTCAATCAATTGTCGATGTGCTAAGCCATAGCAATTAACAATTGAAGATTTTGTTTGCTTTCTACAACATTTTTAATTCTTGATCGTAAATTCCATCTTTACATCAATTTATGAACGACGCCATTTTGTCTATCATCAAGATTCATTCAATTGTTTTACAGAATATTAAAACTTAATTAATTGCTAATGTACTAAGCTATAGAAATTAAAAATTAAAGGATTTGTTGGCTTTTTACAACACTTTTAATCCTTGAATGTAATTTCTATTTTTAAATCAATTTCTCAACGACGCCATTTTGTCCATCATCAATATTTGTTTAATTGTTTTACAGAATATTAATACTAAGTCAATTGCTGATGTTTTAAGCTATAGTAATCAAAAATTAAAGAATTTTTTGGCATTCTACAACATCTTTAATTCTTGAATGTAATTTCCATCTTTACATCAATTTCGGAAAGACGCCATTTTGTCCATCATCAAGATTTATTAAATTTTTTTATATAATATCAAATCTAAATCAATTAATAAGCTATAGCAATCAACATTTAAATGTTTTTTTCGCTTTCCAGAGCATTTTAAATTCTTAAATTTTATTTCTATCTTTAGATCAATTTCTGAGCGTCGCCATTTTGTCCATCATAAAGATTTGTTCAATTGTTTTAGAGAGTATTTAAGCTAAGACAATTGCTGATGTGCTAAGCTATAGCAATCAAAAATTAAAGGATTTTTTGGCTTTCCAGAATATTTTTAATTCTTGAATGTAATTCTCATCTTTTTATCAATTTCCGAGCGACGGCATTTTGTTCATCATCAAGATTTATTCAATTGTTTTACAAAATTTAAAAGCTTAGTCATTGTCGATGTCCTAAGCCATAGCAATTAACAATTGAAGATTTTGTTTGCTTTTTACAACATTTTTAATTCTTGATCGTAAATTTCATCTTTACATCAATTTATGAACGCCGCCATTTTGTCTATCATCAAGATTTATTCAATTGTTTTACAGAATATTAAAACTAAATCAATTGCTAATATACTAAGCTATAGAAATTAAAAATTTAAGGATTTGTTGGCTTTTTACAACACTTTTAATCCTTGAATGTAATTTCCATTTTTAAATCAATTTCTCAACGACGCCATTTTGTCCATCATCAAGATATGTTCAATTATTTTACAGAATATTACAGCTAAGTCAATTGTCGATGTGCTAAGCTATAGCAATCAAAAATTAAAGAATTTTTTGGCATTCTACAACATCTTTAATTCTTGAATGTAATTTCCATTTTACATCAATTTCTGAGTGACGCCATTTTGTCTATCATCAAGAATTATTATTTTTTTTATAAAATATTAAATCTAAATCAATTGCCAATGTGATAAGCTATAGCAATCAACATTTAAATGATTTTTTTGCTTTCAACACCATTTTTAATTCTTAAATTTTATTTCCATATTTAGATCAATTTTTGAGCGACGCCATTTTGTCCATCATCAAGATTTGTTCAATTATTTTATAGAATATTTAAGCTAAGACAATTGCTGATGTGCTAAGCTATAGCAATCAAAAATTAAAGGATTTTTTGACATTCTACAATATTTTTAATTCTTGAATGTAATTCTCATCTTTTTATCAATTTCCGAGCGACGTCATTTTGTTCATCATCAAGATTTATACAATTATTTTACAAAATTTAAAAGCTTAGTCAATTTTTGATGTACTAAGCCATAGCAATTAACAATTGAAGATTTTGTTTGCTATCTACAACATTTTTAATTCTTGATCGTAAATTCCATCTTTACATCAATTTATGAACGACGCCATTTTGTCTATCATCAAGATTCATTCAATTGTTTTACAGAGTATTAAAACTTAATTAATCGTTAATGTACTAAGCTATAGCAATTAAAAATTAAAGGATTTTTTGGCTTTTTATAACACTTTAAATCCTTGAATGTAATTTCCATTTTTAAATCAATTTCTCAACGGCGCCATTTTGTCCATCATCAAGATATGTTCAATTATTTTACAGAATATTAAAGCTAAGTCAATTGTCGATGTGCTAAGCTATAGCAATCAAAAATTAAAGAATTTTTTGGCATTCTACAACATCTTTAATTCTTGAATGTAATTTCCATCTTTACATCAATTTCTGAGTGACGCCATTTTGTCTATCATCAAGATTTATTAATTTTTTTCATAGAATATTATATCTAAATCAATTGCCAATGTGAAAAGCTATAGTAATCAACATTTAAATGATTTTTCTGCTTTCAACAGCATTTTTAATTCTTAAATTTTATTTCCATATTTAGATCAATTTCTGAGCGACGCCATATTGTCCATCATCAAGATTTGTTCAATTATTTTATAGAATATTTGAGCTAAGACAATTGCTGATGTGCTAAGCTATAGCAATCAAAAATTAAAGGATTTGTTAGCTTTCCACAATATTTTTAATTCTTGAATGTAATTCTCATCTTTTTATCAATTTCCGAGCGACGCCATTTTGTTCATCATCAAGATTTATTTAATTATTTAAAAAAATTTAAAAACTTAGTTAATTTTCGATGTGCTAAGCCATAGCAATTAACAATTGAAGATTTTGTTTGCTTTTACAACATTTTTAATTCTTGATCGTAAATTCCATCTTTACATCAATTTATGAACGCCGCCATTTTGTCTGTCATCAAGATTTATTCAATTGTTTTACAGAATATTAAAATTTAATCAATTGCTAATGTTCTAACCTATAGCAATTAAAAATTAAAGGACTTTTTGGCTTTTTACAACACTTTAAATCCTTGAATGTAATTTCCATTTTTAAATCAATTTCTCAACGACGCCATTTTGTCCATCATCAAGATATGTTCAATTATTTTACAGAATATTAAAGCTAAGTTAATTGTCGATGTGCTAAGCTATAGCAATCAAAAATTAAAGAATTTTTTGGCATTCTACAACATCTTTAATTCTTGAATGTAATTTCCATCTTTACATCAATTTCTGAGTGACGCCATTTTGTCTATCATCAAGAATTATTATTTTTTTTATAAAATATTAAATATAAATCAATTGCCAATGTGATAAGCTATAGCAATCAACATTTAAATGAATTTTTTGCTTTCAACAGCATTTTTAATTCTTAAATTTTATTTCCATCGTTAGATCAATTTCTGAGCGACGCCATTTTGTCCATCATAAAGATTTGTTCAATTGTTTTATATAATATTTAAGCTAAGACAATTGCTGATGTGCTAAGCTATAGCAATCAAAAATTAAAGGATTTGTTGGCTTTCCACAATATTTTTAATTCTTGAATGTAATTCTCATCTTTTTATCAATTTCCGAGCGACGCCATTTTGTTCATCATCAAGATTTATTTAATTATTTTAAAAAATTTAAAAACTTAGTTAATTTTCGATGTGCTAAGCCATAGCAATTAACAATTGAAGATTTTGTTTGCTTTTACAACATTTTTAATTCTTGATCGTAAATTCCATCTTTACATCAATTTATGAACGCCGCCATTTTGTATGTCATCAAGATTTATTCAATTGTTTTACAGAATATTAAAACTTAATCAATTGCTAATGTACTAAGCTATAGAAATTAAAAATTAAAGGATTTTTTGGCTTTTTACAACACGTTTAATCCTTGAATGTAATTTCCATTTTTAAATCAATTTCTCAACGATGCCATTTTGTCCATCAGCAAGATTTGTTCAATTGTTCTATATAATATTAAAGGTAGTAATTAGTCATGTGCTAAGCTATAGCAATCAATAATTGAAGGATTTGTTTGTCTTCTACAACATTTTTAATTCTTGATTGTAATTTCCATCTTTACATCAATTTCTGAGCGTCGCTATTTTGTCCACCATCAAGATTTATTGAATTGTTTTACATAATAATAAAGCTAAGTCAATTGCTAAAGTGCTAAGCTATAGCAATCAATAATTATAGGATTTTTTTGCTTTCTACAATATTTTTAATTCTTGAATGTAATTTCCAAATTCACTTCAATTTTTAAGCGACGCCATTTTGTTCATCATCAAGATTACTTCAACTGTTTTACAGAATGTTAAAGCTCAGTCAATTATCGATATGCTAAGCTATAGCAATCAATAACTGAAGATTTTATTTGCTTTGTACAACATTTTTAATTCTTCATCGTAAATTACATCTTTAGATCAATTTCTGAGCGACGCCATTTTGTCTCTCATCAAGATTTATTCAATTGTTTTATAGAATATTAAAGCTTAGTCAATTGTCGATGTGCTAAGCTGTAGCAATTAATAATTAACTGAGTTTCTTGCTTTCTACAACATTTTTAATTCTTGAACGTAATTTCCACTTTTAGATCAATTTCTGAACGACGTCATCTTGTCCATCATTAATATTTGTTCAATTGTTTTACAAAATATTAAAGCTAAGTCAATTTATGATGAGCTAAGCTATAGCATTCAATAATTAAAGGATTTTTTTCCTTTCTACAACATTTTGAATTCGTGAAAAAAATTTCCTATTTTATCTTAATTTCTGAACGACGCCATTTTGTCTACCATTAAGATTCATTCAATTGTTTTACATAATTTTGAAGCTCAGGCAGTTGTCGATGTGTTAAGCTATAGAAATCAATAATTGAAGATTTTGTATGCTTTCTACAACATTTTGAATTCTTGAAAAAAAATTCCTATTTTACCTTAATTTCTGAGCGACGCCATTTTGTCTATCATCAAGATTTATTCAATTGTTTTAGAGGATATTAAAGTTAAATCAATTGCCGATATGATAAGCAATCAATAATTAAATGGTTTGTTTACTTTCTACAAAATTTTTAAATCTTGAATGTATTTTCCATCTTAAAATCACTTTCTGAGCGATGCCATTTTGTCTATCATTAATATTTATTCAACAGTTTTACAGAATAATGAAGCTAAGTCAATTGCTAAAGTGCTAAGCTATAGCAATCAATAGTTACAGGATTTCTCTGCTTTCTACAACATTTTAAATTCTTGAATGTAATTTCCATCTTTTGATCAATTTCTGAGTTACGCCATTTTATTAATCATCAAGATTTATTCAATTGTTTTATATAATATTATAGCTTAGTAAATTGTTAATGTGCTAAGTTGTAGCAATCAGAAATTAAAAGATTTGTTTTTAATTCTTGAAAGTAATTTCCGTCGTTACATCAAATTCTGAGCAACGCCATTTTGTTAATTATCAAGATTTATTTAATTGTTTTATAGAATATTAAAGCTAGGACAATTGTCTATATGCCAAGCTATAGCAATCAATAACTGAAAGATTTGTTTGCTTTCTACAACATTTTTAATTCTTGTAATTTCCATTTTTACATCAATTTCTGAGTGACGTCATTTTGTTTATCATCAAGATTTATTCAATTGTTTTATAGAATGTTAAAACTAAGTCAATTTCTGATATTCTAAGTTATAGCAATCAATAATTAAATGATTTGTTTGCTTTCTACAACATTTTTAATTATTGAGTGTAATTTGCATCTTTAGATCAATTTCTGAGCGACGCCATTTTGTTCATCATCAAGATTTATTCAATTGTTTTATAGAATATTAAAACTAAGTCAATTGCCGATGTACTAAGCTATAGCAACCAATAATTACTGAATTTGTTAACTTTATACAACATATCAAATTATTAAATGTAATTTTCATCTTCACTTCAATTTCTGAGCGACGCCATTTTGTCCATCATCAAGATTTATTCAATTGTTTTATAGAATATTAAAACTAAGTCAATTGCTGATGTGATAAGCTGTAGCAATAAATAATTAAATGATTTGTTTGCTTTCTACAACATTTTTAATTCTTGAATGTAATTTCCATCTTTACATCAATTTCTGAGCGACGCCATTTTGTTTATCTCAAGATTTATTCAATTATTTTATGGAATAATAAAACCAAATCAATTTCCAATGTGCTAAGCCATAACAATCAATAATTAAAGGATTACTTTTTTTTCTACAACATATTTAATTCTTGAATGTAATTACCAACTTCACTTCAATTTCTGAGCGACGCAGTTTGGAAGATTTTAAGGATAAAAATTAGGTATAAAGACGAGAAAAATTAATATAAAATAATTTATTTATTAAAATCGAAACAAATACACGTTTTGGACGGAATATTCACACAAATAAACGCTACGCAATTGATCTACGAAAGAATAGAGACGAAAGTTAAAGACAGAATAAATTGTAAACTCTAAAATCATATATAAACTAAATATAATATTTATTTACTTACAGCTATATAATTTATTAAAATAGTACATAAAAATTAACCGTATATATATGCATAATTTATATACACGTTAAGTACGCTACGACAGAGAAAAAAAAACAAAACACAAAATTAAAAAAAAAAATGGAGAGATATTTTATTTGTACAACAATTGTATCAATTGAATAAAAACACACACGCAAACCGTACAAGTCGAGTACGTTCGCGTGTAAATACTGTAAAGCGACAGTAATTATTAGTAATTATAATTATTATTAGTATTATACAATATATTGTATAGGAGAGATAGTTATTGCGGTTTCATTATTTTATAAATATTTAATGCCGTTATGTAACAATAATACCTGAGTAGTGTGTTTAAATTTATTTTATTATTACTATTTTGTGATATGGACGGATATAATAATAATAATAATGATAGTGTATAGAATTTATCATTATTTTTCTGTCATGTAATAACTACAGACTGGTTTCGATTGGTCAACAATCTCACCAGAGCGGTGCAGTCGGTGACAGGCTACAAAAAAAAGATAATGTTTTAAAATTTTCATTATCTTATGGACGGAATATTGTTTGTATTCATTTAATTACTCGTGATATTATTGGTAGTAATAACGTTTCATTTCTAAATAATCAATGGTTTACAGTTTAAATTCGTGATTTGTGATTATGTAAATTTTTTCAAATAAATAATTTTAATATAAAGAAGTAAGATGTTTTATAAATAATATAATTTATATATTTTAATCATTCTTCCTTCAATGAAGCAATTTCGATTTTATAAAGTAATTCTATACGATGAAATAAGTTTTTGCTTAATCCATTGTGAAACATTTTTGTATTGAAATAAGTCTATTTTATTTCCTGTTTTATGCATAAATATTTGATATTAAATTATTTATCTATGCTATTAATGAGAGATAAAGTGTACGGTAATAGCCGTTACCAATCATGGCGATCGATTAATATTAAAAAAAATAAATTATGTATTATTGCAATCTAAAATATAAAACATTTAATTTTTTGCATATTCTGTAAGTTTCTTTATGTATTAACCATTAATTATTTAGAAAACTTTCTTTAATCTCCACATCTACATGTTTAAAGCGATTTTGGACGGAGTACGTTTCGGTCTTTTGCACCATCTGCACACACACAACAACACCACCACACACTGCCATCTAGCGGTGTTCTTCTCACTGGCCATCCTTAAATCCTTAACTGATCAGGTCGCCGTTCTGCCTGAGCATCTCCAGCCTGAGCTCGTGTTCGCGCGCCTTTAATCTGAGCGACGCTATGCTCGAACTCCTCCGGTCGACATCCTGCGGCGAGACGGGGGCCGACGCCGTCGGCGAGAGGGGCGGCGACGCGGTGAACTCCTGCGGCGGCAGCTTGGGCCTCTGCGCGGCCGAGATGTTGGCGAGCAGCGTCTGGAAGGAGCTGGCCGACGGGTAGAGGCCGACCGCCGGCGGCAGCAGCGACGGGCCGCCGGCCCGGTGGTAGTGTGGCGGCGCCGGGAGGTAGCCGGGAAGCACGTGCGGCGGATAGCGAAACGTCAGCGAGTCGAAGGGTTTCCGCAGGCCGAAGGGCAGGTTGAAGGGGTTGGGAAGCGACGGCGGGACCACGGACGGTGCTGGGCCTCCGGCCGTCGGCGAGAGGTACGGGTTGTAGGGGTGGCCCTGCGGGCCCACCTTCTCCTGTTTACGCCACTTGGCCCGACGGTTTTGGAACCAGACCTGAAACAATGAAATGTAAACATTAATACATATCATTCAAATAAATAAAGGAAATAACTGATAATCCAGACATTTACAGTGAATGAAAATGAAATATAAACATAATAACATAATTATTTATCATCTAGCATCATCTATCACTTGTGAATTGCCTTATATCAAACTATATTCATTATAACAAGTTTTACAACAATGTAAAGTGTATCATCTAGTATTATATCCTGTATCTGTCATCTATCAATTACCACCAGTAATTTATTATCTATCATCTATCATCTATCATCTATCATCTATCATCTATCATCTATCACCTGTTCCAGACATCTATTAACTATCCATCATCTGTAAAATGTTGCTTACTATTACGCATCTAATACCAATAATATTCTCAGGTCATTTATCATATGTTATCTACCATCTATCATTTGTCATCTGTCATCTATTAACTATCATCTGCCAACAGTTCAAATAATTGTTAAATGTTGACTGCCATCTGTCAAATATTACTCGCCATATAAGATTTAACGGTAATGAATACAAGATGTCTATCATTTATCGTATAACTAATGTCATCTGTCTTTTATCATCTATCATCTGCCTTTAGTCATCTATCACCAGTCAATAATTAATTGTCTTCATCATGACTTCATCTGCCATCTGTCAACTTATTTTCAGCATTACATGTCCAACGTCAATAAGAAACTTGTCATCTGTCATATATTATTTTCTACCTGTAATCTATAGTGTTCATCTGTTTTTTAGATGATAAATAACAGATGAACATGATGATGGATGACGTATTTCTTTTATTATCGTTAGATGTGTAATAGAAATCCCAACATTTAATGTGGGTAAAGAATATTAATCTTGACAAGACATTGCGATATTTGCATTTTAAATTTTCATCTTAATAATGACTTATAAAATAATCTGTCATCTGTTATCGGACATCTGTCATTTAATATCTGTCGTCTGTCCTCTTTGATCTGTCATCTATAATATTTCATTTGCCAAAATAAATTTATATTTGTCATTTGTCATCTATCATCTGTCGTCTGCCATCTGTTACTTGCCATAAGTTCTAATATGGCAATTGTCATCTTATGACTACCTTCATAATTAAACAAACAGATCATTGTTATTTATACGTTTCCTGAGATTAAATCATGCATTATAGTGTATATTTAAGTATAATTATTATTACTATAAAATTAATTTCTCCCACAGAACTGTATTTTTTGCTAGTTCTTCATAAAACCGTACAATAACTTCTCATTCAGTTTTCTTCTTTTTCTCAGATCCTCTGGAATTTTCTATTCTGATGTTTTTTCAGCTTGAGCTTTCTTTCTTTCATTGGTACTTTTCGGATTCTCAGTCTACTAGATTTAAAATTTGTTAATACATATTATGTGAAGGGTTCTCATGAGTATTTGATTTTCTAAATTTAAAATCCTTAAATTTCTTTCTCTAAGGTACATATTAGAGGAAGCAATTTAGAGTTTTTAAATTTAGAAATTTAAATACTCATGAAAACGTTAAGCGATTTTAAATATGAAAATCTAAGACTCCAAAAAATTAATACTTCATTTTCTACTATCAACGCACTTAAACAACAATGTATTTAGTATTTAAAAAAATGTAAAATAGTATGATTTACTGATTGGACACCCACCTTATATATTTATGAAAGTAATAATTACAAACCCTGTTTTTGCATTTATTTTCCTTAAAATTAAAACAGTGTTTGTAATTAAAGTTTCCTTTGTATGTGTAGAGTGGGTGGGTGGCCACTATACCACCTTCCAACCACTAAATCATACACAATATACATATAGAAAATGTTTTTAATAAACCGGTTGAAAATCTCAAAGAAATAAATAACCTCAAAGAGAAATTATTGTCAAACCTTAAGGAACAATAAGGGAAAATTCACTTAAACAGTAATGTATTTATGATTAATAAGATTTTTAGTAAAATAGTTGATTGGAGGGTGGGATAGGGCGACTCACCTCCATTTCTTTTCATAGATTCTTTTGAAACCATTACAATTTTTTTCTTGAAACATTCTTGTTCAAATTTTCTAATAATTTTTCCTCCTGAATTTTAAATGTTTTGCCATTTTATTTTCAAAAACTTCTTGGTTTTTAGAATGTTTTTTTTTTGGAAACCTTCCAGAATTTTTTGTTCGAGATGTTCCAATTATTGCTACTGTTATTTTTTCTTAACTTCTAACAACAATTTCTTCGTATTGCTTTTTTTTTTAAATTTTCTATATAAATTTATATATTTACTTTTTTCTCCTCGAGAATTTAAAGAAATCCCTTTACAATATTGTTTTACATATTAATTTAGAATTTTTCAAGAATTGTCTCAAAATTTCTAAATATTAAACTGTATAATAAATATATCAATATTTTAAAAAGTTCTTATAAGGTTTCTTCTCCATCTGTTATATGTCATCTGTCATCTGTCATCTGTCATCTGTCATCTGTCATCTGTCATCTGTCATCTGTCATCTGTCATCTGTCATCTGTCATCTGTCATCTGTCATCTGTCATCTGTCATCTGTCATCTGTCATCTGTCATCTGTCATCTGTCATCTGTCATCTGTCATCTGTCATCTGTCATCTGTCATCTGTCATCTGTCATCTGTCATCTGTCATCTGCCATCTGTCATCTGTCATCTGTCATCTGTTATCTGCCATCTGTCATCTGTCATCTGCCATCTGTCATCTGTCATCTGTCACCTGTCATCCATCTGTCATCTGTCACCTGTCATCTACTATCTGTTAGTTGCCCTAAGTCCTAATATAGCAATTGTCATCTCTTGACTACCGCCATCTGTCATCTGTGATCTGTCATCTATCATCTGACATGTGACATCTGTCACCTGTCATCTGTCATCTGCCATCTGTCATTTATCGTCTATTATCTGTCGTCTGCCATCTGCCATTTAACATCTGTCGTCTGTCGTCTGTAATCTGTCAATTATAATCACTAAGTTTTAGGTTGAGTAATATGAAGTATTCTTTAATGATGAACTTTCTTACTTATGATCATAAGCTATTGAGAATGATTACATAATACTCGTAATGTACATCTGGTAATAATAAAATAAACAGCATAAATCATAATGATGGTTGCGACCGTTACTATGTGGTAATTCATAATGAACACTGAATAAAACACTTATTATGTTTTTAACCAGTATAATTTATTATAATATATAAATAATAATATTTTATTTATATATTATAATAAATTATAGTGGTTAAAAACCTAGTAAGTGTTTTATTCAGTGTTCAAACAGCATAAAGTATGTCATCTATAGTATTTCATCTGGCATGTGTCAATTTTCATCTATCACTGGCTTTCAGACTTAATAATTGTCATATCTTGGCTACCGTCATCTGTCATCTGAGATCTGTCCTCTGTCGTCTCTAATCTGTTATGATATTTCATATCTGCCATGTGTCAATTTCATTCTGTCATTTAGCATCTGTCATCTATCATCTGTCACTTGACATCAGTCTTAATAATGATCATCTGTCATCTGTCATCTATGATCTATCATCTCTCATCAATCATCTGTCATCTAAAATCTGTCGTCTGTAATCTGTCATTTATAATATTTCATCTGCTATATGTCAATTTCCATCTGTCATTTATCATCTGTCATCCACCATCTGTCACTTGCCATCAGTCTTAATAATTGTCATCTGTTGATTAACCGTCTGTAAAAGATTATTAATTATGATACGTTTATTAGAAATAAAGAAAAGAAAAGTCTATTATTAGTTATGTAACAATTGCCATCTGCCTTGAGTCAAGTATCAATTATCATCTGTCAAATTTTATTTATTATTATCTAATGGTAATAAAAATTAATAAGACATCTAGAATTGATCATCTTCCATCTATCAATTATTATCTGTTATTTATTATCGGTCATCTGTCATCTGTCATCTATCATCTTTCATCTATCAATTATTATCTGTTATTTATCATCTGTCATCTGTCATCTAATATCCCTCACCTGCTCTAGTCACCTATTAATTTTCATCCGACAACTGCTGTCTGTAAAATTTTGAGCACTACGTCTAACGACAAAAAAATGCATAAGTGATCCATCTATCTATCTAAATAACAGATGAACGTGATAGATGTCTTATGCATTTTATTATTATTTTATTAGACCTAATACTTAATTTACGTACAGAATAATTTTACGTCGAGTTATAAAATGATCTGTCACTTGTCATGTGTCATCTGTCATCTGTCGCCTATAAACTGTCATTTAATATCTGTCGTCTATCGTCTGTAATCTGTTATTTATTATATTTCATCTGCCATGTGCCAATTTCTGCAATTTGTCATCTGTCACTTGCCATCAGTCCTAATAATTGTCATCTGTTGATTACAGTCATTAGTCAACTGTCAGCAGTTATCTGTGATCTGTCATCTGTCATCTATCATCTGTCATCTTGACAAAACGTAACATTACGTCGAGATATTTGCATTTTAATTACGACTTATAAAATGATCTGTCATCTGTCATTTGTCATCTAACATCTGTTGTCTGTCGTCTGTAATCTGTCATTTATAATATTTCATCTGCCATGTGTCAATTTCCATCTGTCTTTGTCATCAGTCACCTTCTATCATTTCTAATAATGGTCATCTGTTAATTACCGTCATCTGTCATCTGACATCAGTCATCTGTGATCTGTTATCTGTCATCTATCATCTGTTATCTTGATAAGACGTCGAGATGTTTGCATTTTAAATTTGCAGTTTAATTACGACTTATAAAATGATCTGTCATCTAACATATGTCGTCTGTCGTCTGCAATCTGCCATCTTTCATCTGTGGTCTGTCGTTAGTAATCTGTCAATTATAATATTCCATCAGTCATGTGTCAATTTCTATCTGTCATTAGTCATCTGCCACTTACCATCAGTCCTAATAATTGTCATCTGTTGACTGCAGACAACTATTATCTGTCATCCGTTATCTGTGATTTGTCATCTGTCATGTGGCATTTATCATCTGTCATCTTGACAAGACGTAACTTTACGTCGAGATATTTGCATTTTTAATTTGCATTCTAATTACGACCTATAAAATAATCTATCATTGTCATCTGTTGTCTATAATTTGTCATCTATAATATATTATCTGCCATGTGTTAATTTCCATCTGTCATTTGTTATCTGTCATCTACCATCTGTCACTTGCCATCAGACCTAATAATTGCCATCTGTTGATAGACGGTAGCTGTAAAAGATTATTAACTATCATACATTTAATGGAAATACGGAAAAAAGGTCAGTTATCATCTATCATCTAACTTCAGTCAACTATCGATTATCGTCTATCAAGTTTTACTTATTATTAAATATCGAATGGCAATAAAAATAAATAATCCATCAAACATCTATCATCTGTCATCTATCATCTGTCATCTATCATCTGTCATCTATCATCTATCATCTGTCATCTATCATCTGTCATCTGCCATTAGCTCTAATAATTGTCATCTGTGTTAATTGCTGGCTGTCAAATATTAACTATTATACGTTTAATGAAAATTAAAAAAAAAACATGTCATCTATCATCTGTCAGGTATCAATTGTCATCTGCCATTTGTTGTTTATTATCTATGACCCGTGATCTTTTATCTATTGTTATCTATCATCATCTGTCATCTGTTAATTGCCATCTGTCAAATTATATTCATTATTATAATTTTAACGACAATAAGAAGCATTTTTATCTGTCATCTGTCACTGACATTTATCACCTGTCATTTACGTGTAACGACAATAAAATGCATAAGTCATCCATCATTTATCATCTGCCATGTATCAATTTGTCAATTATTTGTCATCTATCACCTGCCATAAGCTCTAATAATAGTCATCTGTCTTTTATCGTCTATCATCTATTATGTGTTTTCAATCGTCTATCAAATTTTATTCATTTTAATACTTATAAAGGCAATAGAAAATATATAAATCATCTGGTATTTATCAATTATTATCTGACATTTGGTATTTATCATTTTTAAACTGACAGCAATTTTATTGTCCTCTGTCATCTGCCTTCAGTTATCTATCGTCTGTCAACTATCGTCTGGGGCTGTCGTCTGTCATCTGTCATCTATCATCCGTCATTTAACATCTGGCGTCTGTAATCTGTCATTCATAATATTTCATCTGCTATATATCAATTTCCATCTGTAATTTGTCATTTGCCATCCACCATCTATCACTTGCCATCAGTCGTAATAATTGTCATCTGTTGACTAACAGTCTGTAAAAGATTATTGATTATGATACGTTTAATGGAAATAAAATAAAGATGTCAATACAAATTAATCAGCCATCTAGAATTGATCATCTTCCATCTATCAATTATTATCTGATATACGTCGTCTGTCATCTGCCATCTGTCATCTATCACCTGCTCAAGTCATCTATTAATTATCATCCGACAACTGATGTCTGTCAAATTTTGAGCACTACGTCTAACGACTATAAAATGCATAAGTCATCCATATATCTATCAAAGTAACAGATGAACATGATAGATGACGTATGAATTTTATTTTAATTTTATTAAACCTAATACGTAATTTAGGTAAAGAATATCTTGACAAGACGTAATTTTATGTTGAGTTATAAAATGATCTGTCATTTGTCATGTGTCATCTGTCATCTGTGGTCTATAAACTGTCTTTTTTCATCGGTCGTCTAGCGTCTGTAATCTGTTATTTATAATATTTTATCTGCCATGTGTCAATTTCCATCTGTCATGACTGATAGTCAGTCATAATTATTATCCGCTGCTGAATACCGTCATCTGTGATCTGTCAAATATTATCTGACATATTTCATTTGTCATCTATTATCTGCCATCTTGACAAGATGTTACTTTACGTCGAGATATTTGCATTTTAATTACGACTTATAAAATGATCTGTTATCATATGTCATCTGTCATCTAACATCTGTCGTCTCTTGTCTGCAATGTGTTATTTATAATATTTCATCTGTCATGTGTCAATTTTCATCTGTCATTTGTCATCTATTACTTACCATCAATCTTAATAATTGTCATCTGTTGATTACTGTCATCTGTCATCTGTCAAATGTTATCTGACATATGCCATCTGTCATCTATCATCTGTCATCTTGACAAGACGTAACTTTACGTCGAGATATTTGCATTTTAAATTTGCATTTTAATCACGATTTATAAAATGATCTGTCACCTGTTATCTGACATATGTCACCTGTCATCTGTCATCTAACATCTGTCATCTGACGTCTGTAATCTGTCATTTATAATACTTCATCTGCAATGTGTCAATTTCTATCTGTCATTTGTCTGTCGTCACCTGCCATCAGTCCTAATAATTGTCATCTGTTGACTACCGTCATCTGTCGTCTGTCATCGGTCATTTGTCACTTGTCATCTGTCATTTGTCATATAATAATAATAATAATAATTTATTTAGTGATATTAACATAGTTTTACACGTGTCTTACAAATACAGGTAATCATTATATCAATGCTTAATAAAAAATACAATACATGCTTATAATATTTAAAATTTAAATTATTAAAAAAGACAAACATTCACAGAATATATATATATATGTCATCTACCATCTGTCAACTTGACAAGACGTAAAGTTTTACGTCGAGTTATTTACATTTTAAATTTGCATTTTAATTAAGACTTATAAAATGATCTTTAATTTGTCATCTATCATCTGTCTTCTGTCATCTGTCATTTAACATCTGTCATCTGTCATCTTATCTGTCATCTATCATATGTCGTCTGTTATCTGTAATCTGTCATCTATAATATTTCATCTGCCATGTGTTAATTTTCATCTGCCATTTGTCATCTATCATCTGTTACTTGTCATCAGACCTAATAATTATCATCTGTTGATAGACGGTAGCTGTAAAAGATTATTAACTATCATACATCTACCATCTATCATCTATTACATGCTGTTAATCTTATCTGTAGTAAAAAAAAATCAAGAAACATATCAATAATTTTACTGTTAAGTGACATCTGTTTTCAGTTGACTGTCATCGAAAAATAAAAAAAGCAAGTTTCTATCCTCTTCACTATCTGTCAACGATCAACTAGCATTTGTTAAATGCAAACTTTCATCAAGAAATGTTAACTTTCACATAGCAACTGTAGATATGTTTTGAACCTCCCCCCCCCCCAGAATCCATTTTTTGTCTGTATCGAGTTACCGTTAAAGATTTTGAAGTAAAACTTTAATCTGAAGCTTTTGTTCTTCAACTGAAAAACTGAGAAACTTTTAATAACACGTAATATACACCTTTGCCATTTTAGGTTTATATTGTTGACAATCTATCTTCACAGATTCATCTTATTTTTGAGTTTTGGCATATTCAGTTAATTCATATTTTTTAGAATATTTTCAATTGGTAAATTATGAAGCTTGAAGGTGAAACAAAACCAAAGACGCACTTTTTTTTCTAGTAAGTAAATAGTCTCTTCCTAAATCACCAGTCTTTACCAAAGGAAGATGCAGTGTGGGAAAATGGAAAATTACATCCATACGTGTGACAAATTTAACGGTGACGGAAGGCAAAAACAAACACAACGAAAAAAAAAAATGAAGAAGAAAAGCAGCAGTGTAATCAGCGTAGAAAAACGTTGTGTACATTACGAATGCTGTTCCAGTGTCTGCCAGTTTAACATGTAATTTAAGCCGCCGACGACACATTACTAATATCTTTTCATCGCTACGAAACGGGAGAGGAAGCGAGAGGCGAGATACAGCCTCGGCCGGGTATAGAAAAGTAAATTACAGTAATTGCCCATAACGAAAAAATTAATGGATATCAATTACTTGGTCATTTAGGTGCTCAATTGTTGCACTGTCGTTCCTTCTACTCTTCTCCTTCTCCTTCATCATCTTCATCTTCTCCTCCTCCGTGTACGAATCTATTAACTGAAATTATCCGGCCTAATTGAAAATTACATTCATAATTTCGCTGCCGTGTAATTTTCGTAATGCCTTTTGCTTTGTTGGTACCTGCCTTCAGAGACAATCATTCTCTTTTCTGTTATTAGGACGAAATTTAACTAACCTTCGCATCAGACATTGTGATGGTGTGCTTTGGTTGGATGTATTTATAAATTTATCACGTTTAGCTAATATTCATTATATTGCACAATTTTAAACCTAAAGATCTTTTACAAAACAATAATAAAACTGAATCTATATACAAATTAAATATTGAAATATTAGTGCAGTTTACAGTAAAATGTAAAACATAAGTGCAGAAATGCTCATACAGAAAATTTAAATTTCTCACTATTAATTGAATCTACATAGCTTAAAAAAATTAAATAATCAACAAAAATGTTGTACATTCAAGGCTCGAACCTTGTCACACGAAAATTTATCAGTTAATTATTGAAATTAAGCGTAGCTGCAGTTACGTATGATAGGTTATTAGGTAATAAAACTTAATGGACGTTGCCTACGCGACAAGGTTCGTTCTTTGGCGATTTCGAAATTTTGGCCTTACGAACCGAAACTACCGTTTATAAAGTTATTATTGTAATTTAATAAAAAAATGAACGTAAATTATACGGGCGTCTGGCGTTTACGGTCCGATATTCCGAAATTGCTGCTATCATGATGTTTTCCTGCGAAATGCGGATAATCACTGCGAGTTTACGGTTGCATCGGGTGGAATCGAAGAGTTGAGCTGTTAATAATTTTATGAAAACCATGAGTATAATTTTAATATTCACTAACAGTCGATATACAATTAATAAATTAAAAATCTAATGAAGAAGGAAAGACGATTACTTTGTTTTACCACTTTATTTAAAATTACACGTGATTATATTCGTATCGTGACGGAGACATTCAATATGTACCGCAAAGTAAACGCCTCCATAATTAAACAAATAGAAATCTAGTTGGACTAGTTTTATAGTTTATAGATGACCAATGATAGGTAATAGATGATAAATAACAGATGATAGATGACAAATGATAATAGATGACAAAAATGACACATTTTTTTTTATTTTGCAGATATTTCAAAATAGATATAAAATTAACAGACGATTATTAAATTTGTCAGGTAATAATTGGTAGATGATAGTTATTAGATGACGGATATTAAACAACAAATGGTTGATGACAAAAAAGAATGGCAGATAACTAACATTATTAGTTGACAGTCAACAGATGACAGGTAACACAAAATGAATGGCAGATACAACAGATAACATTTTTCAATATTCACTTTTTAAAAATAAGTATAAAACCGTTATAGATATAGCATGTAACAGTAGATAGATGATAATTACTAGTTGATAAATGACAAATCCTAATTAGCAGATGACATATTTTAAATTATTTTTACTTTACCATATTCCAGAGTAAGTTCTTATTTTAATATTCACAGACGCTTAATAGCATGTAAAAGTTGATAGATGACAGGTGACTGTTAACAGATGATAGATGACATTTAATAGAAACCAGATGGTACATAAAACAAAAAGTAGACAATAGATGTCAGAAAAAAAATGCAGAAAACACTTGTTTTGGTTTTACGATATTCCAAAATGTGTATCAAATTAACAGACGATTAATTGATAGTTTGAAAAATTACAGATGACAGATGGAAAATTACAAATGACAGAAGAAGAGAAATGACAAACAAAAAAGTTAATAAATAAAGTTAAACCAAAAACTTTAAATATGTTAAAACAAAAATAATAAATAGAAAAATATCTCTATAACATACTTTGCCTATATTAAATGACAGTTAACAGATAACAGGTGACAATAGACGACAAATGACAGATAACATAACGCAGATGGCTGACGACAGATGACAGATAATAGATGGCAAATGACAAATGACCAATGATAGATGACAGATGAGAGGTAGACAGATGATAGAAAACAGAGACATTTCACAGATGACAGATGGCCGATGACGGATAAGAGATGAGCCAACAATCGGTTATAACAGATAACAGATGATAGATATAAATTAAAAAATAGTTCGATGTTATTTTATTATAATTTTCTCAAATCTAATTTATTTATAAAAAGAACATTGTCTTTTACAACGTACAATTAGCAGGCAAATTGAAAATTTAAAAAAAATCAAATATTCTAATAACTAGTAACAAATGAGAGATGACAGATAACAAACAACAAACGACGGAACTTGAATAATAGAGTGAGTGATATTATATTATTATAAATTTATATCTAATTTAAATTTATAAAAACAATATGCCAGATGATAAATAATGTATGACAGACAACAAATGACAGATGATAGATACCAGATGACAGATGACAGATGACAGATAACAGATGACAAATGACAAGTGACAGATGACAAATGACAAATGATAGATGATAGATAACAAAAGATAAAAGATAGATGACAGATTTCAGATAACATAATAGGTGACAGTTGTCAGTTGATAGATAACAGATGTCAGGTGACTTATGACAGACGCAGTTAATAAAAAGTTAAAACATAATTGGATATTATTTTATTATTACTTTCTCCTATTTATATAAACAATATTTCATGTTATAATGTGTAATTAGCAGACAAATTAATAAATGACAGATGACAGACAACAAATGACAAAAACAAATGATAGGGCGATATTAGTTTTATAATTTCGGTTAAATATTTAAATTTATAGAAACAATATTATTTTTTCTGTTTAAATATTTGGTCTGAATTATGATGATAAATGATGGTTGACAGATAACATTACAATGACAGGTGACAGATGATTGACAGATGACAGGTGACAGGTCACAGATGCAGGTGATAAATGGCAGAATTAGATATAATTAGCAAGCAATGATAAATGATACAACAATTGAAAAAATGACAAGTGATAGAGGGATATTACTTTATTAAATGCTTTTCCTAATTTTTAAATTTATAGGAACGCTAATTCTTCTCCTTAAATAAGTGTCATGTGATATATAATAAATAATAAATGAAATATGACAGATGACAGATAACATATGATAGATGCCACTTGACAGTTCACATTTGTTAGTTGACCTTTGACAGTTAACATTTGATAGATAAAGAAATCCTCATAACAAGTACTAAACGACAAATGACATATGACAAACAAGAAGCGACAGAAGACAAAAATAGTAGAACGTTATCTCATTATAATTTTGTGTTTAAATTTAAATTTATAGAAATATGATTGTATTCTTATCAAGTGTCAGATGAGAAATATGATAAATATTAAATGACAGATAACTAATGATAAGTGACAGATGACAGATGACAAATGACAGATGACAAATGATAGATGACAGATGACAAAAAACATACCAGATGACAAATGACAGATGACAAAAGATAGATGACAGATGAAAATGAAAACATACCAGATGGCATGTGACAAGTAACAATTGACAGTTAACAGATAACAGGTGGCAGCTGAGCGCTGACAGATGCAGGTGATAAATTAGATATAATTAGCAGGCAATGATAAATGACACAACAAATCACAAAAGACAAGTAATTGAGCCATATTATTTTATTAAATGTTTTTTTCCTAAATTTATATTTATAGCAACGCTATTTTTTCACCTACATTAAATGTCATGTGATATATAATAAATAATAGATGAAAGATGACAGATAACAGATGATAGGTGACAGTTGACAGTTAACAGTTTACAGTTGAGAGTTGACAGTTGATATTTGACAATTGACAGTTGACAGTAGAGCGTTATTTTATTATAATTTTGTGTTTAACTTTAACTTTATAGAAATATTATTATATTCTTGTCAGGTGTTAGATGAGACAGATGATAAATAATAAATGACAGATAACTAATGACATATGAGTAATGACAGATGACAAATGATAAATGACAGATGAAAAAAGACAGATAAGAGATGATAGATGGCAGATAACATAACAGATGACATGTGACGAGTAACAGTCGATAGATAACAGATAACAAATGACACCAATGGCAGAATTAAATAACGTGTAATAGTTAAATGATTTTGTCTTATTTATATAAAAAAAATATTGGGTTTTCTAAAGGTATAACTAGCAGGAAATGATTAATGAGACAACAAATGACTAACGACAAGTGATATTATAGGAACGCAAATTTTTTACGTAAACTAAATTTCATGTAATATATAATAAATAATAGTTGAAAGATGAGAGATAACAGATAACAGATGTCAGTTGCTGCCAGATAAGAGTTACCAGTTGACAGTTAAAAGTTGACAGATGGCAGTTGACAGATAACACTTGACAATTGACAGTTGGCAATTGACAATTGACAATTGACAGTCGACAGTTGACACTTGATAGTTAACAGTTGATAGTTAACAGTTGGTAGTTGGCACTTGGCAGTTGACAGTTGACAGATAACAGATGATAGGTGACAGGTGACAGATGCAGGTGATAAATGGCAAAACCAAACAATAGATGAAAGTTGAAAGATAATTGGATGTTGTTTTGTCATTACTTTCACTTGTTTATATTAAAACATATTTATTTTTGTTTTTTAATTAGTAGGTAAATTGAAAAGATGTAAAATTCAAATATTTTATTCAGACTTGACTTATATTACCTTGAATAAAAAACAGATGACAGCTAGAATTTCTGATAACAATTGACAAATGACAGATGACATATGACAAACAAGAAACGACCGAAAATAAAAATAGTAAATGTAAATGTTATTTTAGTATAATTTTGTGTTTAAATTTAAATTTATAGAAATAAAATTGTATTCTTGTCAGGTGTCAGATGAGACAGAAGATAAATAGTAAATGACAGAGAACTAATGACAGATGACAAATGGGAGATAACAGATGACAGATGCAAGATAAAAATTAAAAGATAGTTGGATGTTATTTTGTTACAATTTTTTCTTATTTAAAAAAGAACATTGTATTTCACAAGGAACAATTAGCATTCAAGTTGAAAATTTAAAAATTGCAAATATTCTGATAACTGGTAACAGATGACAGATGACAATAAACAAACGACAAAATTTGAATAATAGAGTGATGCCAGATGAAAAATGACAGATAACAGATGACAGATGACAGATGACAGATGACAGATGACAGATGACAGATGACAGATGACAGATGACAGATGACAGATGACAGATGACAGATGACAGATGACAGATGACAGATGACAGATGACAGATGACAGATGACAGATGACAGATGACAGATGACAGATGACAGATGACAGATGACAGATGACAGATGACAGATGACAGATGACAGATGACAGATGACAGATGACAGATGACAGATGACAGATGACAGATGACAGATGACAGATGACAGATGACAGATGACAGATGACAGATGACAGATGACAGATGACAGATGACAGATGACAGATGACAGATGACAGATGACAGATGACAGATGACAGATGACAGATGACAGATGACAGATGACAGATGACAGATGACAGATGACAGATGACAGATGACAGATGACAGATGACAGATGACAGATGACAGATGACAGATGACAGATGACAGATGACAGATGACAGATGACAGATGACAGATGACAGATGACAGATGACAGATGACAGATGACAGATGACAGATGACAGATGACAGATGACAGATGACAGATGACAGATGACAGATGACAGATGACAGATGACAGATGACAGATGACAGATGACAGATGACAGATGACAGATGACAGATGACAGATGACAGATGACAGATGACAGATGACAGATGACAGATGACAGATGACAGATGACAGATGACAGATGACAGATGACAGATGACAGATGACAGATGACAGATGACAGATGACAGATGACAGATGACAGATGACAAATGACAAATGACAAATGACAAATGACAAATGACAAATGACTGATGACAAATGACAAATGACAGATAACAGGTAACAGATGACACGTGCTGGTGATTATTGGCAGAATTAGGTGAAATATAAAAGTTAAAATATTTTCTTTTATTTATATAAAAACATATTGGTTTTATTTAAATTACAACTAGCAGGAAATGATAAATAACACAACAAAGGACAAAAGACAAGTTATATTATTTTATTACATGTTTTTTCCTAAATTTAAATTTATAGAAACGCTAAATCTTTACCTAAATTAAATATCATGTGATCCATAATAAATAATGGATGACAAGAGACATATGATATGTGACAGTTGACAGTTGACAGTTAACAATTAACAGTTAAGAGTTAACAGTTAAGAGTTTATAGTTGATAGTTGACAGTTGACAGTTGACAGTTGACAGTTTACAGTTGATAGTTGACAGTTGACATTTGACAGGTGACAGTTGGGTAAATAGGTGTCCTCTAGTCTACCCTTCAATTTTAAATATATAAGCGCCGATTTTTTGAAATATATTTAATAAGTGAATTTTATGTTTCAAAACTAACATAAATTTAATTGTAGCTGAATTGGAACTCAGCAAAAAAACACTTGTGTGTGTTTTATAGGTTGAAGGGTGGGATAGAGACCACCCACCCACCCTACATATATTTTGGTACATTAATCACTGTTAGTATTTAAGTTACCGGAAACATGTATGAATTGTGTTGAAGTTGTTAATGATTTTATAAGCACTGATGTATCTTAAGTTTCAATATATATGAAGGGTGGGTGGGTGGCCACTATCCTACCCTCCAGTTTTTACTCATAAGCTACGATTTCTTAATAAAAATATATTTTTACATTTTAAATCCAGCATAAATTTGTTTGTAATCTAACTGATATTCTGTGAAACACTCCCGTATGATTTATATTTGGAGGATGGGATAGAGGCCACCCACCCACCCTACATGTACATTGGTACTTTCATTACTGTAACTGTTTCAGTTATCAATAACAAAATCAAATGATGAAGATGTTGATAATGATTTTATAAGCAGTATTGTAGCTTAAGCTTCTTTGTATATGTAGCGTGGGTGGGTGGCCACTATCCTACCCTTTAATTCTAAATTTATAGGCGACGATTTCTTAAAATTTATTTAAAAAATAAGCAAACTTTATATTTTAAAACTAACATAAATTTTCTTGTAAACGAAATAGAAATCAATATAATATTCGTGTGTGATTTATGGGTGGGTGGGTGGTATAGAGGCCACCCACCCACCCTACATATATTTTGATACATTCATCACTGTTACTGTTTAAGTTTTAGAAAACAAGAATGGATTGTGTTGAAGTTATTCATGATTTTATAAGCACTATTATATTTAAAGTTTCGTTGTATATGTAGGGTGGGTGGGTGGCCACTATCCTACCCTCCAATTCTAAATTTATAGGCGACGATTTCTTGAAATTTATTTTAAAACAATAAGCAAATTTTATAATCTAAAACTAATATAAATTTGTTTGTAAACGAAATAGAATTCAGTATAATACTTGTGTGTGTTTTATGGGTGGGTGGGTGATATAGAGGCCACCCACCCACCCTACATATATTTTGATACATTCATGACTGTTACTGTTTAAGTTTCCGAAAACAAGAATGGATTGTGTTGTAGGTGTTAATTATTTTATAAGCACTATTATATATTAACGTTCATTGTATATGTAGGGTGGGTGGGTGGCCACTATCCTACCCTCCAATTCTAAATTTATAGGCGACGATTTCTTGAAATTTATTTTAAAAAATAAGCAAACTTTAAAATCTAAAACTAATATAGATTTGCTTGTAAACGAAATAGAATTCAGTTAAACACTCATGTGTAATTTATAGGTTAATGGGTGGAATAGAGGCCACCCACCCACCCTACATATATTTTGATACATTCATCACTGTTACTGTTTAAGTTTCCGAAAACAAGAATGGATTGTGTTGAAGTTGTTAATTATTTTATAAGCACTATTATATATTAACTTTCATTGTATATGTAGGGTGGGTGGGTGGCCACTATCCTACCCTCCAATTCTAAATTTATAGGCGACGATTTCTTAAAATTTATTTAAAAAATAAGCAAACTTTATATTTTAAAACTAATATAAATTTGCTTGTAAACGAAATAGAATTCAGTAAAACACTCACGTGTGATTTATGGGTTGGTGGGTGGAATAGAGGCCACCCACCCACCCTACATATATTTTGATACATTCATCACTATTACTGTTTGAAGTTTCTGAAATCAAGAATGGATAGTGTTGAAGTTGTTAATGATTTTATAAGCACTATTATACCTTAAGTTTCATTGTATATGTAGGGTGGGTGGGTGTCCACTATCCTACCTTCCAATTCTAAATTTATAGGCGACGATTTCTTGAAATTTATTTTAAAACAATAAGCAAATTTTATAATCTAAAACTAATATAAATTTGTTTGTAAACGAAATAGAATTGAGTAAAACACTCACGTGTGATTTATAGGTTGGTGGGTGGGATAGAGGCCACCCACTCACCCTACATATATTTTGATACATTCATCACTGTAACTGTTTAAGTTTCCGAAATCAAGAATGGCTAGTGTTGAAGTTGTTAATTATTTTATAAGCACTATTATATATTAACGTTCATTGTTTATGTAGGGTGGGTGGGTGCCCACTATCATAACCTCCAGTTCTAAATTTATAAGCGGCGATTTCTTGAAATTTGTTTAAAATAATAAGAAAACTGTCATTCTAAAACTAACATAAATTTGCTTATAAACGAAATAGAATTCAGTAAAACACTCGTGTGTGATTTATAGATTAGAGGGTGGGATAGAGGCCACCCACCCTACATATATTTTGATACATTCATCACTGTCACTGTTTAAGTTTCCGAAAACAAGAATGGATTGTGTTGAAGTTGTTAATGAATTTAGAAGCACTGTTATATCTTAAGTTTCATTGTATATGTAGGGTGGGTGGGTGGCCACTATCCCACCCTTCAACCCTTAAATCACACACGAGTGTTTCACAGAGTTCCAATTCAATTACGAGCAAATTTATATTAGATTTCGCATGTAAACTTCCCTCATTAAAAAAAAAATAAATTTCAAGAAATCGTCTCCTATAAATTTAAAACTGAAGGGTAGGATATTAGTCACCCACCCACTCTACATATATAATGAAACTTAAGCTACAATAGTGCTTATAAAATCACTAACAACATCTATAATTTTTTATTACAAGCGACGATTTTTTTATTAAAAAAGTATTTCATCTGAGAGAAGTTTACATTCGCTGACAGTTGATAATTGACAGTTAACAGTTGACAGTTGACAATTGATAGTTGACAGTTAACAGTTGACAGTTAACAGTTGATAGTTGACATTTGACAGGTGACAGTTAACAGTTGATAGTTGAAAATTGACAGTTGACAGTTGACATTTAACAGATGACAGTTGACAGACGATAAGTGACAGATTATAAATGGCAAAATTGGATGAATTGAGGAATATTCATTGTTGTTAGAAATGTTTAAAAATTGTGATATTAATTATTTATTAATTTTAAATAGATAATTTTTAATTCTTACAAACTGAAATTAGTTATTGTTTTGTTTACCGTATAAATCGACTCATATGCGATAATAATACACGATCGGGTCAATAAAACGTACGAAAATAAACTACACCGTGACGAGGGGGAAAAAGCGATTAAAACGTCGCCGTTTGAGAACAAGTTTCAATTCGAGCAGTACATCCTTAATTCGTTCATTTAGCATTATGCAAATCGAACCGGGAATTATTAAGCGCGCTCCCCTCTCAGCCCCCCCTTTCCCTCTTTTACTTAGCCTCTCTCACTCTCCCCCTTTCGCTACAGTGGCGTGCGAACGAGCGAGACGGCTAGAGGGGAAAGAGGTCGGCCGATTAAAATGTGTCTATATATAATTAAAGGAAATAAATGATTAAAGTCTCCAGGTGAAGTATAAAGTGTATTATAGAATGTTTATGCGGGCATAACGTATTATTATTTATTATTAAATTACACGCGGCCTACGCAAATTGTCCATTCATGAACGGCTCGCCCCGCACAGCAACTGAATAACTCACTTGTATTATTGTTGAAGAAAATGTTTAAATATAACATTTACGAGGGATAATGGAAAAGTAATAACCGTGCGGAGCGTTGGCGAATATAGTAGTCGTTAGATGTGTGCTAACATGTCCAGTTGTATTTCTGGATGTGTAATGTTGTCTGTGCTGTTTGTGTTAGTCACAGGGGTGGATTTGAACATTAAAGACTTGTTTTGTTCCATAATTATGTACGTGTTTATAATGTTCAACAAAATAAGTTGTGAGGTTAGGGCTTTGCGTTATTCATCGCCAATTTGAATAAAATGCTATTCATAAGTCGTCTGTTAGGCGTTGGTGTCGTAATTTCAACTGAGAAAAAGAGAACACCCATGATGTCCATCAGTAATTAGGGACGAACTTTCAATCATCATCAACCCTATAGTCCAGATTTAGCTTCTTTAGATTACCATCTGTTTACTAGACTTAATCTTATCCTTAAAAAGGAATCTCTTTGGCTTCTAAGAAAGATACGTTTAAAGCTGTCTTATGTTTTAGAAGATCATAAAAGAATAGAATAAGAATATTGGTGAAATATTTTCTTACTAAACCAAATCGTTCAAAAAATTCTTATTATTAATAACCTTCATTTCGAGTGATTACAAGGCGTAACAAAGTAATCTTACGTATTTCATTAATACAACAGAGTCGGTCACAACATTCTCGGCTACTGAACACTTTTCCCCATGATGCTGAACGGTGACTGGGCGCATTCTCTCATCAATCTCAATCGAGATCTTATCTCGCAAGGGATTAATTGCCCGGCGGACTCGAGGGGGGGCATTGTGATTGGTTGATTATCTGGACCATTGCCTCCGCTTCCTCTCCTCGTGTCTTTTTTTCCTCTCTCCAGCTCGAGCTCTCTCTCCTCCCATATCCCATTATCTCTAGTAATTATCGTCTTATTTAGGCTGTAATTCGATACGTTGCTGCACTACGTTTTTTATCGGTAATTAATTAGGCAGTAACCGTTTTCTGGCCTCTAATCACCGTTTATCATTGCTTAAATGCTGTCTATTTAAAAAATAAGAAGTAGTAAACAAAAATGTCTATAGTAGATTAATTGGAACGTAAAAAAACAGATCATTTGATTATACGAAGCAAAATATTTCTACTACAAAGATTACTCTAGTAGCTTTAGAGTGACATCTATTATCTAGAAGTTGAACTGATTTCCCTAAATATGCTTCATGTTTATGTTTTCAAGAAAACTACCAAAGTATCAGTGATTAAAATTTAAATAATATATAAACAGTGTTACAACTTAAGTTTTCATGAAATATGTAGGGTGGGTGGGTGGCCACTATCCCACCCTCCAAATATTATGTCACAAGCATCGGTTTCTCAAGAAAATATTGTGCGAAATAAACTGATAGAGTGAACTATAGCTAGTTGAAGGCTAAAGACTAATTGAAGAAGATGATTAAAAAAGTATTCAAAAATCTTTCCATAGCTTAGTAGAATGACCTTTTTGATAAAAATTATTTAGGTTTTAAAGATTCCTCTTCCAAAATTTCTTGTAATAAATTTATTAGATGAATAATCTAAATAATCATCTAAAGATTAAAGCATGCTAATAATTCTAAAATAAATTTATTCAAGACCATAACATTTAAAATGCAAAACTTAACCACATAGTTTATTAACAATGCGTACAGATAGAGATAGATGATAGGAGATGACGAGGGAGCGTTAAAAGGCGAAAGGCGTCTGGTGTGTAATTAGTTGTCTTGACACTGTTACGGCCTAAGTATATACTTTAAGAAATTACCATTACCCACCCAAAATAACCCGTACACGTACCATTTACCTCCGAATACGCACACATACGCACGTACATATATGTACAAGTCCTGTCCGTACCTACGCAGACACCGTCCGACAATCACCCGAAAGATTTACATATATAATTATAGGGCAGCGTAATTGATTTTCGAAAGCGAAATTGGACTTGGCGCGATTGCCTCGATTAAAAAAAAATCTAATTAGTACCGAGGATACGCGTCGGGTACGTGAAACCGATGAAAATATCACATCCATCTTAATTAACAATTATTTCAACACGGCGAGACACGCGGACATTATCTAAAATGTTCAGTAATTCGGACTAGAGAGTAACATTTTTGTTATTGCATTACCTAGATGTTCTACTTGAGAAAGTTTAATGGAAGAAATTAGAGTAATAATTGGATCTTTTAAAAATTACACACGAAAAGTACTAAGACGTGTATTTTCTTCACCCATCTAGCACAAAAAAAACTAACTAAACCATGTGACTTAACCAGAAACACAATGGCAACATTACAAACTAAAATTAAGTTAATGAAATTAGCATCTCGAAATTCAAATGATTTTAAAAAATACACCACCGCAGGAATTTATCACAAAATTTTCCAATATATTCAGAATTAATGTATTTTTGTTAATCCACTAAATAAACCATGTGACTTAACCAGAAACACAATGACAACAGCGCAAACTGAAATTAAATTAACGAAATTCGCATCTCGAAATTCAATTGGTTTTAAAAAATACACCACTGCAGAAATTGATCACAAAATTTTCCAATACATTCAGAATGAATGTATTTTTAATATTCCACTAAATAAACCATGTGGCTAAACCAGAAACACAATGACAACAGCGCAAACTGAAATTAAATTAACGAAATTCGCATCTTGAAATTCAAATGATTCCTAAAAATACACCACAGCAGGAATTGACCACAAAATTTTTCAATACATTCAGAATTAATGTATTTTTGATAATCCACTAAATAAACCATGTGACTTATCCAGAAACACAATGGCAACAGCGCAAACTGAAATTAAGTTAATGAAATTCGCATCTCGTGATTTAATTGATTCTAAAAAATACACCACCGGATGAATTGATCAGAAAATTCTCCAATACATTCAGAATTAATGTATTTTTAATTATCCACTAAATAAACCATGTGACTTAACCAGAAACACAATGGCAACAGCGCAAACTGAAATTAATTTAACGAAATTCGCATCTCGAAATTCAAATGATTCTAAAAAATACACCACTGCAGGAATTGATCATAAAATTTTCCAATACATTCAGAATTAATGTATTTTTGATATTTCACTAAATAAACCATGTGACTTAACTAGAAACACAATGGCAACAGCGCAAACTGAAATTAAGTTAATGAAATTCGCATCTTGAGATTAAAATGATTCTAAAAAATACACCACAGCAGGAATTGATCATAAAATTTTCAAATACATTCAGAATTAACGTATTTTTGATATTCCACTAAATAAACATTTGCGACTTAACCAGAAAAACAATGGCAACAGTGCAAACTGGAATTAAGTTAATAAAATTAGCATCTCGAAATTTAAATGATTCTAAAAAATACACCATTGCAGGAATTGATCACAAAATATTCCAATACATTCAGAATTAATGTATTTTTGATATTGCACTAAATAAACCATGTGACTTAACCAGAAACACAATGGCAACAGCGCAAACTGAAATTAAATTAACGAAATTCGCATCTCGAGATTTAAATGATTCTAAAAAATACACCACCAAAGGAATTGACCACAAAATTTTTCAATACATTCAAAATTAATGTATATTCGATATTCCACTAAATAAACCATGTGACTTAACCAGAAACACAATGGCAACAGCGCAAACTGAAATTAAATTAACGAAATTCGCATCTCGAAATTCAAATGATTCTAAAAAATACACCACCGCAGGAATTGACCACAAAATTTCCCAATACATTCAGAATTAATGTATTTTTGATATTCCACTAAATAAGCCATGTGACTTAACCAGAAACACAATGGTAGCAGCGCAAACTGAAATTAAGTCAACGAAATTCGCATCTTGAAATTCAAATGATTCTAAAAAATACACCACCGCAGGAATTGATCACAAAATTTTCCAATACATTCAGAATTAATGTATTTTTGATATTTCAACAAATAAACCCTGTGACTTAACCAGAAACACAATGGCAACAACGCAAACTAAAATTTAATTAACGAAATTCGCATCTTGAAATTTAAATGGTTTCAAAAAATACACAACCGCAGGAATTGATCACAAAATTGGTCAATACATTCAAAATTAATGTATTTTTGATATTCTACTAAATAAACCATGTGACTTAACCAGAAACACAATGGCAACAGTGCAAACTGAATTTAAGTTAACGAAATTCGCATCTCGAAATTTAAATGGGTTTTAAAAATACACCACCGCAGGAATTGATCACAAAATTTTCCAATACATTTAGAATTAATGTATTCTTAATATTCCATTAAATAAACCATGTGAGTTAACTAGAAACACAATGGCAACAGCGCAAACTGAAATTAAGTTAATGAAATTCGCATTTTGAGATTCAACTGATTATAAAAAATACACCACTGCAGGAATTGATCACAAAATTCTTCAATATATTCAGAATTAATGTATTTTTGATATTTCACTAAATAAACCATGTGACTTACTCAGAAACACAATGGCAACAGTGCAAACTGAAATTAAATTAACGAAATTCGCATCTCGAAATTCAAATGGTTTTAAAAAATACACTACTGCAGGAATTGATCACAAAATTTCCCAATACATTCAGAATGAATGTATTTTTGATATTTCATTAAATAAACCATGTGACTTAACTAGAAACACAATGGCAACGCTGCAAACAGAATTTGAATTAACAAAATTTGAATTTTAAGCTTCAAATAATTCTAAAAAATACATTTCTGTAGGAGTTAAGTTCAAAATTGCTAAATACGTTCAGAATTAATGTACTTTTAATACTTCACAAAATGAACAATGGTACTTAACTGTAATCAAAATGGCAACACTGCAAACTGAATTTGAGTTAACGAAATTCGCATCTTAAGCTTCAAATAATTCTAAATAATACATATCTGTAGCAATTGACTTCAAAATTTGAACACACTTTCAGAATTAATATACCTTTAGTATTTTACAAAATAAATAATGTGACTTAACTAGAATCACACTGGCAACGCTGCAAACTGAATTTGAGTTAACGAAATTTGCATCT
Source organism: Ontholestes murinus (assembly GCA_963969525.1). Taxonomy (NCBI): domain Eukaryota; kingdom Metazoa; phylum Arthropoda; class Insecta; order Coleoptera; family Staphylinidae; genus Ontholestes; species Ontholestes murinus. The sequence continues at coordinate 84,155,584 of OZ018389.1, read as the reverse complement.
TAAGCTTCAAATAATTGTAAAAAATACATATCTGCAGGAATTGACTCAAACTTCTGTAAATACGTTTAAAATTAATGTATCTTTAACACTACACAAAATAAACAATGAGACTTAACTAGAATCACAATGGCAACGCTGCAAACTGAATTTAAATTAACGATATTCGCATCTAAAGCTTCAAATAATTGTAAAAAATACATACCTGTAGGAATTGACTTTAAAATTTGTAAATACGTTCAGAATTAATGTATCTTTAACATTACACAAAATGAACAATATGACTCAACTGTAATCAGAATGGCAACGCCGCAAACTAAATTTAAATTAATAAAATTCGCATCTTAAGCTTTTAATAATTGTGATAAATACATATCTGTAGGAATTGACTTCAAAATTTTTAAAAACGTTCAAAATTAATGTACTTTTAATACTTCACAAAATGAATAATGTGACTCAACTGGAATCACAATGGCAACGCTGCAAACTGAATTTGAGTTAACAAAATTCGCATCTTAAGCTTTAAATAATTCTAAAAAATACATTTCTGTAGGAGTTGACTTTAAAATTGCTAAATACGTTCAGAATTAATGTACTTTTAATACTTCACAAAATGAACAATGGTACTTAACTGGAATCAAAATGGCAACACTGCAAACTGAATTTGAATTAACGAAATTCGCATCTTAAGTTCCAAATAATTCTAAAAAATGCATATCTGTAAGAATTGACTTTAAAATTTGTAAATACGTTTAGAATTAATGTACTTTTAATACTTCACAAAATGAAAAATGTGACTCAACTCTAATCACAATGGCAACGTTGCTAACTGAAATTGAGTTAACAAAATTCGCATCTTAAGCTTCAAATAATTCTAAAAAATACATGTCTGCAGGAATTGACTTAAAATTTTGTAAACACGTTCAGAATTAATGTACTTTTAATATTTCACAAAATGAATAATGTAACTCAACTAGAATCACAATGGCAACGTTGCAAACTGAATTTGAGTTAATGAAATTTGCATCTTAAGCTCCAAGTAATTCTAGAAAATACATATCTGTAAGAATTGACTTTAAAATTTGTAAATACGTTTAGAATTAATGTACTTTTAATACTTCACAAAATAAATAATGTGACTCAACTGGAATCACAATGGCAACGCTGCAAACTGAATTTGAATTAACGAAATTCACATCTTAAGCTTCAAATAATGGTAAAAAATACAAATCTGTAGGAATTGACTTTAAACTTTGCAAATACGTTTAGAATTAATGTATTTTTAATATTTCACAATATGATTCAATTCGAGTCACAGTGGAAACACTGCAAACTCAATTTGAGTTAACGAAATTCAAATGATTCTAAAAAATAATTAATAGACGCGTAATTTATTCCTTATGTATATTTTTTATGAGAAAAGCTTATTGGAAGCATAAGAACTGGAGGGTGGGATAGTGGCCACCCACCCACCCTACAAAAATGTTTAAACTTAAGCTGACAAACTGATTTTATTTCCTTAAAAATCTTAACAGAAATCCTGCTGTAATTTTCAGGCAAACAAAACTGTGACATTAACTGAATTAAATATTTATATGTAGGGTGGGTGGGTGGCCTCTATCCTACCCTCCAATCCCTGCAAACTACCTCAAAATGTCCATTATTATATATTTAACCATAAAGAGATATATAATTAATTTCTTAATATTATTTTTTCTAAATTAAAATTATTCATAAGAATCTCCCGTTAGTAGCACAAGAACTGGAGGGTGTAATAGAGGCCACTCACCCACCCTACAATTTTTTGTTAAACTTAAGCTATAACATTGATTTTAATTCCTTAAAAATATCAACCGAAACTCTGCGATAGTTTAAAAAAACAAAAGTATAACGGTGATTGAAGTCAATATGTATATGTAGGGTGGGTGGGTGGCCTCTATACCACCCTCCAATCTTTACAAAATACCTCAAAGTATTAATTATTATTTATTTAATCATAAAAAGATGAATAATTTATTCCTCATATATTTTTTTCAAATGAATTGTTTTCTATAAGAAATCTTCGTTTGTAGCATAGAAATTGAAGAGTGGAATAGAGGCCACCCACCCACTCTACATTTTTTTCTAAAACATTAGCTATAACAGTGATTTTAATTCCTTCAAAATATCAACAAAAACCCTGCTGTAATTTTCAGGAAAATAAAACTGTGACATAAATTGAAGTAAATATTTATATGTAGGGTGGGTGGGTGGCCTCTATTCTACCCTCCAATCCCTGGAATCTACCTGAATATATCAATTATTATATATTTAACCATAAAAAAATATATCTATAATTCGTTTCTTATATTATTTTTTCGAATTCAAAATTTTCTATAAGAAATCCTCGTTAGTAGCATAAGAACTAGAGGGTCTGATAATGGCCTCCCACCCATCCTACAACATTTTTTTAACTTAAGCTGACACACTGATTTTATTTCCTTAAAAAGAGAAACTCTGCGGTAGTTTTAAAGGAAACAAAAGTTTTAAGGTGATTGAAGTCAATTTGTATATGTAGGGTGGGTGGGTGGTCTCTATCCCACCCTCTAATCCCTACAAAGCACCTCTACAAAGCACCTCAAAGTATTAATTATTATGTATTTAACCATAATTTATTCTACATATATTTTCTTCAAATGAATTGTTTTCTATAAGAAACCTTCGTTTGTAACATAGAAATTGGAGGGTGGAATAGAGGCCACCCACCCACCCTAATTCCTTTAATTCCTTAAAAATATCAACAGAAACTCTGCGATGGTTTTTAAGGACACAAATATTTGACTGTGTGGTCAATTTGTATATGTAGGGTGGGTGGGTGGCCTCTATCACACCCTCCAATCCCTAGAAAATACCTCAAAGTATCAATTATTATATATCTTGCCAAAAAACGGTATAAACTTCACTCCTTATATATTTATTCAACATTTTTTTATCTTAAGCTGACAGTGATTTTATTTCCTTGAAAATATCAACAGAAACATTGTTGTAATTTTTAGGAAAACAAAGCTGTGACAATAATTGAAGTCAATATTTATATGTAGGGCGGGTGGGTGGCCTCTATCCTACCCTTCAATCCCTGGAAACTACTCCAAAGTGTCAATTATTATTAATTAAACCATAGAAAGGTATACAACTAATTTCTTCTTTTTCTAATTCAAAATTTTCTATAAGAAATCCTTGTTAGTAGTTTAAGAAATGGAGGGTGAAATAGGGGCCATCAACCTATCCTATTTTTTTTGTACACAACCCACCCTCTCTACAATTTTTTGTTAAACTTAAGATGTAAAAGTGATTTTAATTCCTGATAAATATCAACAGAAACTTCGCAGTAGTTTTTACGAAAATAAATGTTTGATGGTGATTGAAGTCAATATGTATATGTAGGGTGGGTGGGTGTACCCTATCTCACCCTCCAATCCCTACAAAACACATTATTAATTTAAACATAAAAGATGTATAATTTATTCCTCATATATTTTTTTCAAATTAACCGTTTTCAATAAGAAACCTTCATTTGTAGCATAGAATATGAAGGGTGGAATAGAGGCCACCCACCCGTCCTACAATATTTTGTAAAACTTAAGGTATAACAGTGATTTTAATTCCTTAAAAATATCAACAGAAACTCTGCGGTAGTTTTTAAGAAAACAAAAGTTTGACGGTGATTGAAGTCAATTTGTATATGTAGGGTGGGTGGGTGGCCTCTATCCCACCCTCCAATCCCTAGAAAATACCTCAAAGTATCAATTATTATATATTTGACCATAAAAGGTCTTATCTTGAATTTTGGAGGCGTTCACTTCGTAGTACATTTTTAATGAATAACAGAAAAACGTTTTAACTTTTTTCTGTTATTCATAAAAGGTCTTCATTCCTTATATTTTTTTTTTTCTTCTAATTCTAAATTTTTTATAAGAAACTCTCGTTTGTAGCATAAGAACTGGAGGGTGGAGTAGAGGCCACCCACCCACCCTACTTTTTTAATTAATTTAAGTTACAACACTGATTTTAATTATTTTTTGGTTTATCAATTAAAGCTGATGTAGTTTTCAAGACAACAAAAGTGTGATGGTAAGTAAGGTAAATAAATATTTATATGTATGGTGGGTGGGTGATCGAGCTTTAATTTCAACACTAAAATTTCTTACAATGACGATTTTGTGATGGCTGAGGTTTCATGTTGTATATTTCCATTTAACTGCTTTTTGTTACCTCTTCAGGTTACGTTTTTATGAAATCGGGGCAGATACATGAATGACGTTGCTCCGTCCTGCTGAAATCACGTTATTTGATCATAGCCAGGATTGTTTTGTAATTCAGGCAACAAGAAATTATTTAACATCTTCATATTACACTTCAAATTGAAATATAAACTATTTTTGGGATCCACTGTATTTGTAATTACAGTAAACACCTTATATTTAAAACTCTCGCGAATTATCTATTGATTGGAGGGTGGGTTAAAGGTTACGTATGCAATATATATATATTTATAATTACAATACTTTCTGAAGATTAATGATTTTAATTCAATGACATGTTTACATACAGCGATCAACAATAAATTCACTCAGATCGCGTTAATTAATTGTTAATAAACTATTTGCATATCGCGCCTGGTTAAATTACACGCGCCTACCAGCGAACGAAAGAATTACATTACTTATTGCCTTTTTGTAATCGAATTATGCAAATGCCGTTCGCACGATTAGCATAATCCGTGCAAACGGTGATGCTTACATAACGAGAAACTCTGTTCGTGATTAATCGTAAATTCCGGACGGTTTTCATTGCAAAAGTCTTAATTATCTTGTTATTAGTGTGGGCATTAAGATGGAAAACTAATTATTTAACGTAGGAGCTTTATACATTTAAAATTTACGTGAAAATTATGAGTACATATTTTAACTATTTAATTTGTAATATATTTATTATAAGAATACAATACAAATATAAACACTTAAAATGTCTGTCCAAAAAGTTACTATAGTTTAGAAATGATTGAGATTATGAGTTCAAGAGTTTTTAGACAATTAAATCTTAAAGTTTAAATGTTAGTTGTTACTATGCTCAAATATTTAATTGGTGGATAGAATAATTATGATGAAAAGCACGATTTCTTCATAAATGATCTTTTTGATCTTTGAGTTCTTGAAGTTCTAAAGTCATCTCCAAAAAATTGTTTGAATCTGGAAATAGCAATTGTTGTCATGTCCAAAATTTTGTTTGATTTTACAATTTGTTAGGTCATTCAGATCCAAAGATATGCTTCTGTAGTTACAAAGTCGAAAAATTAACATTTTTCATTTCAAAGTTTTCGATTCAAACTTCGTAACTGGAGGGTGAAATAGAGACCACCCACCCATCCTACAATTAATTTTTAAACTTAAGCTGACACACTGATTTTATTTCCTTAAAAATCTCAACAGAAACTTTGCTGTAATTTTCAGGAAAAGAAAACTGTGACTGTGAAGTAGAGATTTATATGTAGGGTGAGTGGGTGGCCTCTATTCTACCCACCAATCCCTGGAAACTACCTCAAAGTGTCAATTATTATTAATTGAACCAACTTTTCTCTTTTTAAAGTTTTTGATTTAAATAAACTTGTTTCTTGTGTTTGTTATAAGTTTCCTGAGAAGTTTCGACGATTGTTCGTTATTTTAAAGAAGTATAAAATTAAACACTTCTTATTATTGATTCAACAAAGCAAATTAATCAAATAGATAGATGTTTATGTGATGTTAATTGACAATCAGTACATACATTTCTGAATCGTTTGCGTAGAAGGGGAAATAAAGAAACACGAAGAAATTGTCGTGTCGCGCTCATTGGTACGAGCGAAAAAATCGAAAATGACGGTCAATTACTCCAGTTTCGTGGAAGAAACGGTGGCAGCAGAACGGACAAATATTCGTAATTAGTGTAAAAGAAGAGCGGTATTAATAAATGTACTTTATCAATGCGCTAATTAACTAATGCCCCGAAAAAAAAAAGAGAAGAAGAAGAAGGAAGAGAACGAGTTGAAAAAGAGGAGGTCTAATTGCCCTCGGACCTCTTAAGATAATGACCGTTCTGTGCCCGATGATTATTCTCCCTCTCGCTCGCACCGGAGCAAAGAGCCCTTATTTAAAAATTAGCCTAATAACAACCGGCGTAATTGTAAAATAACGAAGGTGTAATTTGCGAACGAAACGGGCGAAAAAACCGTGTCGTTTTCCAGGAGTTGTTGTCTACAGGTGCATACACCTTGGAAAAAGGTGTACACACACACGCTAGGCTCTTTCTTTACATCGGCTCTCTTCTTAGAAAACGAGCACAACATGGTCAATGACATGGACATGTATATTATACTAAAGTCACTTACGGTCCCCGTCTATCATTATTTATGTAAGATGGGAAACGGCACGGAAAAGGTTAAATAGGCGCTAATGGGACTATAATTGTTACCTCTTCTTAGCTACTGCTGATACACTGTATGGAGGAAGTAATTTAATACAAAATCTGGTATCCCACAAGGTGCGAAATTGGAGCTTACTTAAATTTCGTAACTTTAATGATTGATATGTTAGGAACAAAAGCATTAATTGTGACTATGAGGTCGATCCAGTTATGTAAATATAAACGAATAACGTTTTTCCCATAATCATCGGGTAAGAATTAATTAAATGGTCGAAATTAATTTGATTTTTTTTTTCTTTTGGGTTGGTGGATTGTTATTGTGGTAGTATATTAAAATTTCAAAGGGGGCCGCGATGATTTGAAACAATATGTTAGTTTGTGGTAATAGGCGCAGCGTGGGGGCGCCTCTCGACGGGGCCCCATTGAGCTAATTTCGGACGTCGCGGGGGTCCCCTCTGAACCCTTGTCGTTCCGCCGCTTCGTCCCCACTAACTCACACATTTCTCGTGTTTACACTATAAAAAAGATTTTTATTATTCGTACCTCTCCTATCCATCTAATGGCCAATAATTTATTCCCACTTTTACACTTAAAATGGTTTTTAATGCAAATTTTATCGTTACCTGGCGGTCCTTCCCTTTTAATTCCTTTTTCGTTCGTTCTTCGAGAACGGAATTATGTTATAGCTTTACGTTAAATATTACCATGCTTAAAATGATAATTTTCTATAAAAAAACATTAATTATCAATATATCAATTATTAATTAAAACACTTTAACTTAATTTTGTGGCAAAACAAAGTTAAAGTGTTTTAATTATCTTATTAAAATGTACCACCAAGTTAACGCCGACAACATTCAAGAATATCAATTATTACTTCTTAGAGAGAGAAAACATCTTAATTGATTGAAGATAGAAGTTACCTATAATTATAACAATTTTTGTGATTCTTCCTCTTCTTCTTTTTCTTCCTTCATGGCTATCGACCATCTTTCAGTCTTTCTTATTTTTTTCTATAAATTCGAAATTGTAGATTTTTAAAATTAATAGACTAATGGCTAGATGTTTACTTCAAGGATCCCATAAGATAATCTAAAACTTAAGGCAGGATTTAGCGCTTAAATCTTACCTCAAGTTTCAGATTATGTTGGCACTTAAGGAAAAGTTCTTCAATTTCAATATTATCAAAAAATGAACTATTGAAAATTAACTAAAAATTAACTATTGAAAAATTCACTATGTTTTAACCACAAATAATCTTTACAATAATTATTTGTGGTTAAAACATAGTGAATTTTTCAATTCAGTGTAAGTATGGATTATCACGTAGTAACGGTCGTAACCATTCTCTTTATTAAAATATACTTTCTTTTTATTAATGTTTTTTTCTTTAAAAGTTTTTTTTACATAGAAGACAATCAGCCGTAATCTCAACAACTTATAATTTTGTTTAAGAAAAAGTCCTTCAATTTTAATTGTTGACTCCTCGATTGTACTATAATCTATTTTTATAATTATTTTTATAGGAAATGCGTTAAGGTAAATTCTTAAAAATCTCTAGACTTTAAAAAGGCTAAGCAGAAATTTTGCAAGAAGTTCAATTTTGCTTAAGACCTCGTTTGTATTCAGTTACATTTTTGTTGTTGTTTTTTTCTGACATAAAAGATGATCGGGCAAAATTTTAACAACGCATAGGCTTAAGAATAAAAAAACGGTCTAATTAGGTAAGAGCAAACATTTTTGGTTGTTTCCTGAGAAAAAGTTTTTAATTAATTTTATTTTTTTACGATCAGATTTTAACTATACCGAAAATTTTCTATTTCATTTGTTTCTATCCATTATAAAATTAGGCGCTTTATTTTTAATTTTACATATTTTCAATTGTTTCCTTCAACTATATTTATTTAAACTGTTTTTAAAATTATTTTCAACAATGTTATCTTTCAGAAATTTTTAAACTCTTTTTTAAGTAAAGTATTAATTATTTTCTTGCAAAATTTCAATTATATTTTTAATTTAAAACATTTTCTTTGTTTTGAATTTTTCATAACTTTTTTGTAAAACACATTTTTTTAAAATTCTAAAATACAAATGTTTATATTTTTTGAATTATTTAAAATTCTTTTTCTATCAGTAATTTTTTTTTTTCAATTGTTTTTATTTTAATTGCAAATGTTTTTAAGTAAATTTAATTTGGAAAATTTTCATACATTTTTACAAATAAATAAAAAACACGTGTATTTCTATTTATTAGTTATTTTTTTACAACGTAAAAGATTTTAATACATTTTTATTATACATTTTGAAAGTTTTGTTTTAATTTGTTTTTTTTAAACGAATCTATTTTTTCAACTGTTTTTTTTGTTGTTAATTTCAACTGTTTTTAAATAACCGCTCACTTTACAACGATTCAATGTTTTCTTTTTTTTTGCAAATTTTCAATTGTCTTTTTTTTAATGTAATTATATTCTTTACAAGCATTTTTTATTTCTTTCGGTCAAAACTGTTATTTTTTTAATCGCAACTATTTTAAAATAAATTTTATTTTGATTTATTTTCCAAAGATTTTCATTCTATTTTTTGGATTGTAAAATTTAAATGTTTTTTTTTCGAATTATTTAAAAGTGTTTTTTCGTATAAGCAAACTTCAATTGTTTTTTTTTAATTGCAACTGTTTTTAAGTAAATTTAATTTGCAAAATTCTCAAAGGATTTTATACATTAAAAAAAAACTAATTAGTTTTTTTCTAAACGAATCTATTTTCTTCATCTGTTTTTTTGTTTGTTTTTAAATAACTGCTCACCTTTCAACGATTAAATTGTTTCTTTTATTGCAAATTTTCAATCGTTTTTTATATTCAATTGTTTTCTTTACAAGCATTTTGTATCTCTTTTTGTAAACAAAAAAAACTTGTATTTTTAAATTGCAACTATTTTTAAACAAATTTCATTTTGATTTTTTTTCCAAAAGATTTTCATTTGTTTCTTCTTTGTTGTTTATAGAAGCATGTCGATTTATTTCAATTATTATTATTATTTTATTATTTGTAACTGTTTCGAAATAAATTTTATTTTCATTTATTTTTTTATTGTAAAATTTAAATGGTTTTTTCGAATTATTTATAAAAGTGTTTTATTATAAGCAAATTTCAATTGATTTTTTTAAAGTAAATTTAATTTTAAAAAATTTCAACGATTTTTATACATTTTTAGAGTTTTGTTTTAATTTTTTTTTTTCTAAACTTTTTTCTTTGTGGAGTTTTAATATAATAACTTTTATAACAAAATTCAATTGTTTTTTTTATTTCGTACATTTGCTTTTTAAACTTTATTTAGTTTTAATTTTTTTTTCTAAACAAACTATTTCTTTTGTTGTTGTAGAATTCAAATGTTTTTCAGACTGCTGAGATTTTTTTCCTTTAAGTAAATTTCAATTGGTTTTTTTGTTGTTGTAAAATTGCACATTTTCTTAAGTTTTTATTTGAAATGGTTTTAGCTGTTTGTATATATTTTCTTTCTCATTTTTTTAAATTTGTTTGTTGTTTTTAAACAAATCGATTTATTTATCTAGCATTATTATTTATGTTTTATTTATTTCATCTGTTTCCTTTTTGAGAATTTATCCAGCTGTTTTTAAATAACCGCTCATTTGGCAAACGTTCAATTGTTTCTATTTTGCAATTGTTTTTGTCCTTTTTTCATTCAACTGTTTCCTTTTTAAAGAATTTTTCATTTTTTTGTCGAAAATATCAACTCTTTTTTTTAGTAAAATTCAATGATTTTTTTCTACAAAATTTCATTTTTTTTTAATTGCAACTGTTTTAAACAAATTTAATTTTTAATTTATTTTTTTGTGAAGCTATATTTCAATTGTTTTTTTTTAATGTTAATTTTAACTATTTCTTTGAGTTTTAATTTGTCTAATTTTCAATTGTATTAAATCGATTGTTAATTTTTTTTAAATAAATTTTCAGTTAGTCTTTTATTTCTAAATGTTTTCTTTTCAACAATTTTAGGTTAGGTTAGGTTAAGTTAAGAAAGGTTAGGTTAGATTAGGTTACGTTAAGTTAGGTTAGGTTAGGTTTATTAATCAGTTTAGGTTAGGTTAGGTTATGCTAGGTTAAGTTAGGTTCAGGGAGTCTGACGTGATTCAGGTAAAAACTCCTTTACTGAGGTTAAGTTAGGTTAGATTAGGTTAGGTTTCAGTATTGTCGTTATTAGAAGGATATCAGCCTACTGAAGGAACGAAATTGGTGCAACTTTTTAAAAGTGATGTTCCAGATGATATTTAACAATAATAATAATAATAATAAAGTCTAAGAACACATAATGCATTACATAATAACTACAAAAACAAAAACAAAATAGATAAATTGGATTTTTTTAGAAGGTTAGGTTATACACGGGTCTGGATTTTTCGGGATTTTATACAATATGATGTGACGTTTGGTTAGGTTAGATTATGTAAGTTTAAGCCAGGTTAGGCTAGGTTAGGTCTATAAAAGATTTTCCACCTCCCGGCTACAAAAAAAGGTTAGGTTAGGTTAGGTTAGGATAGGTTCTCCGCAAGGGTGGTTGACGTGCACAGCCATTTGGGAGTAGCGACCCCACGTACCTGAGCCGTTCACTGCACACACACACACATACACATACACACATCACACACATCAAGGCCGCTGACCGACACCCTATCCCCCGTGAAGTAATGCCAGAAAACGGTTCCGCGGAATGATAGGGCGACATGGGGAGGTGGTTTTTAGTGGGTATACCTGTTCTGGAGAGTCTCACACACCGTCTATAAAAGATTTTCCACCTCCCGGCTACACAAAAAAAAGGTTAGATTTTGTTAGGTTAGGTTTCAGTATTATTGTTATCAGAAAAATATCGGCATACTGAATAAACGAAATTATTGCAACTTTTTACAAGCGATGTTCCATATGATATTTTTTTAGAAGGTGGGTGTGGACACAGAAAATTATGTTATACACGGGTCTGTATTTGCCAGGAATTCATACAAGACGATGTTACATTAGGTTAGGTTATATCAGGTAAGTTCAGGTTAGGTTAGGTTAGAGTCCGACGTGGTTCAGGTAAAACCCTCTTTGCTGAGGTTAGGTTAAGTTAGGACACATAAAATTATGTTGTACACGGGTCTGAATTTGCCGTGAATTTATACAAGATGGTGTTACGTTAGGTTAGGTTAGATTAGGTAAATTCAGGCTAGGTTAGGTTAGGTTAGAGTCCGACGTGGTTCAGGGAAAACCCTCTTCGCTGAGGTTAGGTTAGGTTAGATTCATTTGACGGATGACATTTTGCATTTTGACAATTGTCTTATTTCAAAGTTGGCATTCGAACTTCAAGTCATACATTTGAATATTTTAAATTAGTATTCTATTTTATTTTACAGTATAAATTTTTGACACAACATAACATTTTGACAGACGACATTTCATATTTTGATAGTTGACGCTTATATAATTTGACTCTAAAAGTTGGTTTCCCGAATGCAATTCAAATTTATGAATTTAAGAAGCCAACTTTTGTTTAAATTAATTTTACATTTCTGACATCATATTGACAGATCATATTGATTTTATATTTTGACAGTTGACGTTTATATTATTTGACTTATAATATTTAGTATTTATCGTCCGTTGCAAGATGATTTTCATAGTAACACGCTGTAACCAGAATTTTCCATTCTCTTTGTTTGTGTGTTGTTTTCGCGTGCGGCGGAAAAAAAGGAAGGTGCAAGAATAACAATGGGCCGCAAGAAGCGTGTAATTGCGGAAAAATCGCAAATTAATCTGACCTTAAACGCGAAATTATTTTATAATTTATTATTTCAATTATTCGAGTTATGTAATTGATTACTGTAATTTGTACGCGCGCCGCTGAGCTCACTTGGAAAGATAATGCTCATATTTTTTTTTGCGCGCGATTATTATTCATCATTCTAATATTCAATTACGGATAATTATACGTCAGATGTGCTCACAAACACACAAACACAAACACACACATACACATAGAAAAGCAGATCCAGAGAGGAAACAGAGGAGCTTGTGGTATTAAAAACAGACACAAAAATATAACAAAGATATAAAAAAATATAATTATAACATGTAAAAATACATAACACTGAATTATTGTTTTGTTTTTAATAACAAAACACAGACCGGTTTCGATCAATTTTGTATCGTATCAACGTAGATAATAATAACTTTGATTAAAACACTTAGAACCTTTCTTCTTAGGTTCTAAGTATTTTTAATGAAAGTTATCAACGTAGCATAGTTTAAGACAGGAAAATGAAATTCTACTATAAAGCTTTAAAACTTAAAAAACTATATTTTTGTATAATAAGTTTGAGTAACCAAAAAAACAGTTTGAGGTAGTTTAAGCTCGAAATTAAAGTAGTGTATTAAATTTGGATTAAAGCACTGAAAAGTGTTACATTCTAAGTTTATTAATTGGCCCTTAAAATTACTCGCTCAAGAACAATGAATGTATTTACAAATTAAAAAGAAATAATTACATACGACCTTGCTGCTTATTACATGCTATAAAAGTTAATTTAAGCCATGACTTTGTGATTAGTTTACGATACAGGTTGCAACGCGGTTACGCAAATTATAAATTAGCCATTAACTATTTCGTCACACGATGCTCCGATATAAATCTTAATCTTAATCTCCTATCTGAATATCCCACAGTCAAGTATTATTGAATTAATAAACTACCCACCCTACATAAAAAAAATTGTACACTACAGACAGTGTATTAATTGTAATTTTAATTGGGATAATCAAAAGTGTGAGTGTTTATGCATATTTTAATTTAACAGTGTTTGAATTTAAGGTTTTTGTATATGTAGGGTGTGTGGGTGGCCTCTATTCCACCCTCCAGCCTTTATATCATAAACAATGCTTTATTAATTTAATAAAATATTCGTAACACTTCAATTCATATAAATGCTTTAATTGATAATAAATTGCCATCAGAAAACCCTTGCTAGTGTTAAAATTATTGGAGGGTGGGATAGTGGCCACCCACCCACCCTACATATATAAAATTGTTTACATTACGGACAGTGTTTTAATTATAATTTTAATTAAGATAATCAAAAGTGTGGGTATTTATAAATATTTTAATTTAACAGGGTTTGAATTTTGTTAATTTTTGTATATGTAGGTGGGTGGGTGGCCTCTATTCCACCCTCAAAGCTATATATTATAAGCAAATTTTCATTGAGTTAATCAGATATTCGAAACACTTCAATTTTATGAAAGAATTTTATTGATTAAAAAACCTGTCATCATAAACCCTCTACTTAAGTTAAAATCATTGGAGGGTGGAATGGTAACCATCTTATATATTTAAAATCCCTTCAATTATAGAGTCTCAATCTTATTTTACTCACCGCCCACTTTGAGAACTTGTTTTTTTCTTCTTTACAGCCCATATCTTAATTTTATCTATCTTTTTTTGTATTCATCTGTCGCCAATTTAAAACAGCTATTTCCTCTTCTGCACCATTTTCTCTGGGTCCTTTACTACACCCCCCCACCCTCAAGTCTCAAACGCTAGAAGGGGTTGATAACCTATGCCTTAAATTAAGGTCAGTGTTTTAATTATAACTTTAACAAAATGAAACAAAAATGTGAATGTTTAAGAACATTTCCAATTAGTAGGATGTGTTCTTTAGTTATTTTTTATATGTGTAAGTAGGTGGGTTTCACTCTAATTCACCATTCAATTTCTATATTACACGTAAAAGCTTTATTGAATCAATAAAATATTGTTTAAGTTCTGTTTCATTTGATAAAAAATTGTTATCAGAAAATTCTTGCTAGTGTTCAAATAATTTTATGGTAGGTTAGTGGCCACCCACCCACCCAAAACATACAAAATCATAAACTAGAAGAAATGGCAAATGAATTTGCAATGTTTCATGTTAATGGCAATTGTTTTTTAGGTTTCTAAAACAATATTAAAAATGTCTGATTTGAAAATGCAACGCTGATAGTTTTAAACTAAATTAATTCAAAATGCAAAATAAAATTTTCACTAAAACATACAAAATCATAAACTAGAAGAAATGGTAAATGAATTTAGAGTGTCTTATGTTAATGGCAATTGTTTATTTAATGTTTTTAAAACAATATTAAAAATGTCTGATTTGAAAATGCAACGCTGATAGTTTTAAACTAAATTAATTCAAAATGCAAAATACAATTTTGACTAAAACATACAAAATTATTAACTAGAAGAAATGGCAAATAAATTTAGAGTATTTCATGTTGCTAGCAATTGTTTTTTATGTTTTTAAAGCAATATTAAAAATGTCTAATTTAAAAATGCAACAATCACCATTTCAGGCTAAATTAATTTAAAATGCAAAATAAATTTTGACTAAAACATACAAAATTATAAACTAGAAGAAATGACAAATGAATTTGTAGTGTTTTATGTCGATAGCATTTGTTTTTAAATTTTTAAAACAATGTTAAAAATGTTTGATTTGAAAATACAACACTGACTGTTTTAAATTAAATTAAAACTACAGTTAAGGCACTGTCTTTAATGTAAAGATATTTATATATGTAGGGTGGGTGTCCACGATTCCACCCTCTTATTATTTTATTACAATCAAGGGTTTTCTGATTTTTCATGATTTGAAACTCTCACATGAATTGAAATGTTGACAATATATTATTAATTCAAGAAAACTTTTACGTGTAATATAAAAATTTGAGCGTGTATTAGAGGCCACCCACCCACCCTACATATACAATGTAACTACAGTTCAAGCCTTGTTTATTAGTAATACTCATATAGACTCCTACTTTTGTTGGTTTTGTTAAATTATAATTAAAGCAGTGAGTGATGGTAAATATTCTAATTAAGCAGGGTTTGAATTTAAATTCTTTTGTATATGTAGGGTGGGTGGGTGGCCTCTATTTACCCTCCAATCTATTTACGATAAACAAAAATTCATTGAGTTAATTCAATATTCGTAACACTTTAATTCATTTAAGGGTTTTATTTGATTTAAAAAAAATTCAGCATAAAACCCTTGTTTGTGTTACAATAATTGGAGAGTAGGATAGTGGCCACCCACCCACCCTACATACATAAAAATTCATACATTACGGATACTGTTTTAATTATAATTTAACAAAACCAGCAAAAGTGGGAGTGTATAATGAATATTATTATTAAACAGGGTTTTAACTATAGTTACATTGTATATGTAGGGTGGGTGGGTGGCCTCTAATACATGCTACAATTTTTATATTACACATAAAAGCTTTTTTGAATTAATAAAATATTGCCAACACTTTAATTCATGTAAGTGTTTTAATTGATAAAAAACTGCCATCAGAAATCCTTGCTTGTAATAAAATAATTGGAGGGTGGGATAGTGGCCCCCCACCCACCCTACATATATAAAAATTCTTACATTACAGACAGTGTCTTAATTGCATTTTTAATTAAGATAATCAAATGTGTGTGTGTTTAATAATATTGTAATATAACAGAGTTTGAATTTAAGTATTCTTGTGTGTGTAGGGTGGGTGGGGGGCCTCTATTTCACCCTATAGTCTGTTTAACATATGCAAAGTTTAATTAGGTTAATTCAATATTGGCAATACTTTCATTCGTATAAAGTTTTGATGTGATTAAAAAGTGTAATTACAATATCATTGCTTGTGTTAAAATAATTGGAGGGTGGGATAGTGGCCACCCACCCACCCTACATATAACAAATTCATAAAATTACAGAGAGTGTTTTAATTATAATTTTAATTAATATAACTGAAGGTGTGAGTGTTTTTAAATAATCTAATTTAGCTGGATGTAAGTTTAATATTTGTGTATGTAGGGTGGGTGGGTGGCTCTATTCCATCCTTCATTAATGAATATTAAGGCAATTCCATTTTCATAACGCTTTAGTTTATGTAGGAATTTTATTTGATTTAAAAAAAATCTGACCGACAAAAGTTTGAGTGTTTATGAATATTTTTATTAAACAGGATTTGAATTGTTGTTGTATTATATATGTAGAGTGGGTGGATGGCCTCTCGACCACCCTGCAATTAATAATTTAGTATAAAACCGTCAGTGTTGTATTTTCAAATCAAACATTTTGAATATCGTTTTAAAAACGTAAAATACAATTGCCATCAACATGAAACAGTAAAAATTCATTTGTCATTTGTTCTAGTTCATGATTTTGTATGGTTTAGTAAAAATTTTATTTTGCATTTTGAATTAATTTAGTTTTAAACCGTCAGTGTAGTATTTTCAAATCAAACATTTTTAATATTGTTTTAAAAACATAAAAAACAATTGCTACCAACACGAAACACTCTGAATTTATTTGTTACTTCTTCTAGTTTATGATTTTGTATGTTTTAGTCAAAATATTATTTTGAATTTTGAATTAATTTAATTTAAAACTAACAGTGTTGCATTTTAAAATCAAACATTTTTAATATTGATTTTAAATACGTAAAAAACAATTGCCATCAACATGAAATACTACGAATTCATTTAACGTTTCTTCTAGTTTATGATTTTGTATATTTTAGTCAAAATTTTATTTTGCGTTTTGAAATAATTTAGTTTGAAATCGTCAGTGTTGTATTTTCAAATTAAACATATTTAATATTGTTTTAAACATATAAAAAACAATTGCCATCAACATGAAATACTACAAGTTCATTTATCATTTCTTCTAGTTTATGATTTTGTATATTTTAGTCAAATATTTGTTATGCATTTTGAATTAATTTAGTTTAAAACCGTCAGTTTTGTTTTTTCAAATCAAACATTTTTAACATTGTTTTATAATCATAAAATAACAATTGCCATCAATAAGAAACACTACAAATTCATTTATCATTTCTTCTAGTTTATGATTTTGTATGTTTTAGTCAAAATTTTATTTTACATTTTGAATTAATTTAATTTAAAACCGCCAGTGTTGAATTTTAAAATGAGACATTTTTAATATTGTTTTAAAAACATAAAAAAACAATTGCTATCAACATGAAACACTCTGAATGCATTTGTCACTTCTTCTAGTTTATGATTTAGTATATTTTAGTCAAAATTTAATTTTACATTTTGAATTATTTAAGTTTAAAACTGTCAGTATTGTATTTTCAAATCAAACATTGTTTTAAAAATATAAAAAAAAACAATTGTAATTAATGTGAAACACTACAAATTAATTTGTCTTTCAATTTTCTTAATATCGTAAAATGTGTAAATAAACTTCAAGTAGGTGAATGTTATTTTAAGTAATTAATTATTAAAAAATCCATTAAACTTTAAGATTAAAAACTTATTAAAACATTTAATTATGTAATAACATTTTGTAATTATCACATTTCAACCATTTTCCCTTTCGAATAATCAACGATTTCATTCTTTGTGCGAACTGTTAAACGACAAACGGATTCAACTTTGATATTTTGGAGTTAATTACGTTTGTGCGCATTGCGGCAATTACCATTGGATTGGATGAACTAATGGTTGCTAATGGCCGATGATTAATGGTATCCATTTAAATCGACATTTACCGACTTCACCGGCCGCTGCACGTGTAAGGGAATAATTGTTTAATTAGATGGTGTAATTAAAGAAATAAAAAAATAAGTACACTGGCATAATCTAATAATGCACGTGAGTAATGTCCAGGATCCGCACGAGGAAACGATTTAATTGTAATTCATAATTGTTAATGAGATCATAATTACGAACACGTTGTGTATCAATACGGATATGTACTATTGCCAATTCGACCAATGGAATGAAGCCATTAATGAAAATCGTAAAGGTGACAACACAGGATCACAATGAAGTGTAGTGATCTGCTAGAAGTTGCTGGAGCTTGGATGAGATATGATGGACCATCCACCATACTCGCCTGATAAAGATCTCTTATGTCAATTTCGAAAGGCTCAGAGGCTATACGACCCACTGAAACCATAACATAATATAACATAGTCACCAGAACACCAAAACGACTATTTGTTTCGATCTTTGCAAAACTCTTTTGAATATTAAAGTCAGACAATTGTGTCAAATAACAATTGCTTTATTTTATTGCTGAGAAAGACCAGAAGATTTTTGAGCTTGGCGTTATGCTGCTAACTGAGTACAATTATTTCTTTCCATTAAAAATCATCCTTGATTATTCTAAAGGTAAAAAACTGAAATGACTTAATCTCAATCTTACAAAATTTTTTTAGACACACTATAATAAGTTAATAAAATCATTCTAAAGCCATTCAATCGTATGAATGTGTTAAGTCACGCCGCTATACTATTATTAATTAAAATCCAATTATTAGATTGTTTTAATTAATTTTGCAAACACTGTCCTTGATGGTGAGGCGATTGAAAACAGATTTCAATTTTATGTGTGCGAGTGGAAGAAGTATATATATAAAAAAATCGTGTGCAGGTTTTAATGGGTGCACCTGTTACGACCTAAATGACACACAGAACGTACCTGCCTCTGTGTTTGTGTTTGTTGGTGTGTGTGTGAGTAGAGGAAGTCGGTCATTTTAATCTTCTCCTCTTTTTTTTCGCCTTTCATTTTTGTGACTTTTTGGTCCTTCGGGTTCGGGTTGCGCGGAACAACACAGTCTCGAATGATTAGGTTTAATTAAATAAATTACACGTCTCTATTTTACAAGAATTGTGGTTTCTGAAGGTTAACCGAGAGCGAGCGCAATACACACACACACAAACACAAACACCTGTCAATCAGTGAACCCCATCAGGTTCGATCTTTGTTTTGGTCCTTTTTTGGTTGACGTTTTCATTTGTGCACGTAGAGTGCGGAAGTGCGCTTGCGTTCTTTTTTGCATGTGCATTTTCTTTTATTTTGGTTTATAATTCAATTAACGGGGCAGTTGGTGGTTGGTATCTGATGGTATCCCCTATAATTTGTTGCCTGCACTGTTGTGCGCTTCGGAATGATGGGTGAAAAAGAATATATTCAGATAATTGAACGTACCGAGTGTGCATTCTGGAATTAATTAATTTGTTTTAGAATTGCGTTTCCTCTAGCAGGAATGTGTACATAATGGTATCAGGTGATGTTAATAAGACTGGTTGGAAATAATTATTATAGGTTTAAGCTTTAAGTTATATCATTTGTTACTATAATAATAAAAGACGATTTTTTATAGTTAAAGCTTTTTGTCATCTTATTGAAAAAATCAATTATACACTCTTGTATGTTTTACAGGTTGGAGGGTGGAATAGAGGCCACCCACCCACCCTACATATACATTTTAATATACGTTAGAAACTCTCGTTTGTGGTATAAAAACATCAATCAAAAATTTGAGTGTAATATCAAAATTATAGACAGTGTTGTAGTTAATGTTACTATATATATGTAGGGTGGGTGGTTGACTACTATCCTACTTTCCAATTTGTAAAATATATAAGAAGGTTTAACTGAATTTTTATTGGATTAGAAATAGTGAGTAATGCATTGATTTTTTTTAACTGAATCATCAACGTGGTAGAATTTATTTTTCATCAGAATCTTGTGTGTATTTTAAAAATTGAAGGGTAGGATAGAGGCCACCCACCCACCCTACATAAACATGTTTACCTTAACTAGATAACCGTTTGTGATTACTTGAAATTCAAACTTAAAAATTTATTATAACTCTCATTAAACACCAACATTATTACCACTATTATTTTTGGGAAGCTAATCATCGGATATTGATTATAATTAAATGTATATGTAGGGTGGGTGGGTGGCCTCTATCCCACCCTTCAATTTCTAGAACATACACGAGTGTTTTAATGAATTTTCACTTAATTGTAAAAGATTGTTTGTTTAATAAATTAAGTATACATTCTCTTTTATTGTGATTTTCTTTTTTATTAAAACTGCCGTTTATGTTGCAGTAATAGGAGGGTGGGATAGAGGCCACCCACCCACCCTACATATAATTTTTAATATACGTTACAAACCCACGTTTGTGGCATAAAAACACCAATCAGAAATTTGAGTGTAATTTCAAAATCGTAGACAGTGTTGTAGTTAAAACTACTATATATATGTAGGGTGGGTGGGTGGCCACTATTCTATCTTCTAACCCGTAAAATATAGGCATGAGTTTCATTGAAAATAAATAATAAGAAATTAAGAATTCAGTGAAAAACATAATAATCAATTTCTTTCAATTCTTTAAATGTTGTCTCTTGTTTATGGTATTGAAAAAATCAATTATACATTCTTGTATGTTTTACAGGTTGGAGGGTGGGATAGAGGCCACCCACCCACCCTACATATACATTTTAATATACGTTACAAACCCTCGCTTGTGGTATAAAAACATCAATCAAAAATTTGAGTGTAATTTCGAAATCATAGACAGTGTTGTAGTTAAAGTTACTATATATATGTAGGGCGGGTGGGTGGCCACTATCCCACCTTCTAATCTGTAAAATATATAAGAAGGTTTAACTGAATTGTTATTGGATTAGATTGAGTGGTGCATGGATTTTTTTAACTGAATCATCAACGTGGTACAATGTATTTTTCATCAGAAGCTTGTGTATATTTTATAAATTGGAGAGTGGGATAGAGGCCACCCACCCACCCTACATAAACATGTTTACTTTAACTAGAAACTGTTTGTGATTATTTGAAATTCAAACTGAAAAACTGATTTTAATTTCCATTAAATACAAACATCATTACGATTATTATTTTTAGAAAGCTAATCGTAGGATATTGATTACAATTAAATGTATATGTAGGGTGGGTGGGTGGCCTCTATCCCGCCCTTCAATTTCTAGAACATACACGAGTGTTTTAACAATTTTTTGTTTTAATTTTAAATGATTATTTGCTTGATAAATTAAGTATACATTCTCTTTTATTGTGATTTTATTTTTTAGTAAAACCGCCGTTTGTATTGCAGTAATAGAAGGGTGGGATAGTGGCCACCCACCCACCCTACATATACTTTTTATTATTCATTACAAACCCTCGTTTGTGGTATAAAAACATCAATCAAAAATTTAAGTGTAAATTCAAAATCATAGACAGTGTTGTGGTTAAAGTTACTATGTATATGTAGGGTGGGTGGGTGGCCAGTATCCCACCTTCCAACCCGTAAAATATAGGCGAGGGTTTCATTGAAAATAAATAATAACAAATTAAGAATTCAATGAAAAACCTAATAATTAATTTCTTTCAATTCTCTAAATTTTGTCTCTTGTTTATGGTATTGAAAAAATCAATTATACACTCTTGTATGTGTCACAGGTTGGAGGGTGGGATAGAGGCCACCCACCCACCCTACATATACATTTTAATATACGTTACAAACCCTCGTTTGTGGTATAAAAATATCAATCATAAATTTGAGTGTAAATACAAAATCGTAAACAGTGTTGTAGTTAAAGTTACTGTATATATGTAGGGTGGGTGGGTGGCCACTATCTCACCTTCCAACCTGTAAAATATATAAGAAGATTTAACTGAATTTTTATTGGATTAGAAATAGTGATGCATTGATTTTTTTAACTGAATCATCAACTTGGTACAATTTAATTTTCATCGGAAACTTGTGTATATTTTATAAATTGGAGGGTAGGATAGAGGCCACCCACCCACCCTACATAAACATGTTTACTTTAACTAGATAACTGTTTGCGATTGTTTGAAATTCAAACTGAAAAACTGATTTTAATTTTCGTTAAACACCAACAATATTACTACTATTATTTTTAGGAAACTAATCATAGGATTTTGATTATAATTGAATGTATATGTAGGGTGGGTGGGTGGCCTCTATCCCACCTTTCAATTTCTAGAAAATACACGAGTGTTTTAATGAATTTTTATTTAATTGTAATACATTGTTTGCTTGATATATTAAGTAAACATTCTCTTTTATTGTGATTTTCTGTTTTATTAAAACCGTCGTTTATATTGCAGTAATAGAAGGTGGGATAGAGGCCACCCACCCACCCTACATATATTTTTAATACACGATACAAACCCTTGTTTGTGGTATAAAAACATCAATCATAGATCTGAGGGTAATTTCAAAATCTTATACAGTGTTGCAGTTAAAATTTCTTTATATATGTAAGGTGGGTGGGTGGCCACTATCCTACCTTCCAATTTGTAAAATATATAAGAAGGTTTATCTGAATTTTTATTGGATTAGAAATAGTGATGCATTGATTTTTTTAACTGAAGCTTGGTACATTAGCAATTGATTAAGTTTTAATATTCTGTAAAACAATTGAATAAATCTTGATGATAGACAAAATGGCGTCTTTCATAAATTGATGTAAAGATGGAATTTACGATCAAGAATTAAAAATGTTGTAGAAAGCAAACAAAATCTTCAATTGTTAATTGTTATGGCTTAGGACATCGACAATGATTAAGCTTTTAAATTTTGTAAAACAATTGAATAAATTTTGATGATGGACAAAATGGCGTCGCTCAGAAATTGATAAAAAGATGAGAATTACATTCAAGAATTAAAAATATTGTGAAAAGCCAACAAATCCTTTAATTTTTGATTGCTATAAGTTAGCACATCAGCAATTGTCTTAGCTTAAATATTCTATAAAACAATTGAACAAATCTTTATGACAAAATGGCGTCTCTCAGAAATTAATCTAAAGATGAAAATAAAATTTAAGAATTAAAAATGCTGTTGAAAGCAAAAAAAAAATTATTTATATGTTGATTGCTATAGCTTATCACTTTGGCAATTGATTTAGATTTAATATTCTATAAAAAAAATTAATAAATCTTGATGATAGACAAAATGGCGTCACTCAGAAATTGATGTAAAGATGGAAATTACATTCAAGAATTAAAAACGCTGTTGAAAGAAACAAATCCTTTAATTATTGATTGCCATAGCTTAACACATTAGCAATTGACTTATCTTTGATATTATATAAAACAATTGAATAAATCCTGATAATAGACAGAATGGCGTCGCTCAAAAATTGATCTAAAGCTTTAATTTACGTTCAAGAATCAAAAATGTTGTAGATAGCAAACCAAATCTTCAATTATTAATTGCTATGGCTTAGCACATCGACAATTGACTAAGCTTTGACATTTTGTAAAACAATTGAATAAATCTTGATGATGGAAAAAATGGCGTCGCTCAGAAATTGAAGCAAAGTTGGAAATTACATTCAAGATTTAAAAAAAAATGTAGTAAGCAAACAAATCGTTTAAGTACTGATTGCTATAGCTTAGCACATCACGAATTGTTTTAGTTTTAATATACTTTAAAACAATTGAATAAATATTGATGATAGACAAAATGGCGTCGCTCAGAAATTACTGTAAAGATGGTAATTACATTCAATAATTAAAAATGTTGTAGAAAGCAAACAAATCGTTTAATTATTTTTTTGTTATAGCTTAACATTAAAATTCTATAGGGTGGGTAGGTGCACACTATCCCACCTTCCAACCCGTAAAATATAGGCGAGGGTTCCATTGACAATAAATAATAGGAAATTAAGAATTCAGTGAAAAACCTAAGTATTAAATTCTTTCAATTCATGAAGTTTTGTCTCTTGTTTATGTATATATGGTTTTAAATGAATTATAGGGTACCCATCCTCCTTACATATATAAAATAAAGACACTTGTTTTTCTTGCTTTATTTACTGAATAAGTTATAAAGTATACAATTAAAAAATGAAAAATTACAAACTGCTACCTAATCAAAAGAATGGTGAATATGTAGGGTGGGTGGGTGATAACTATTCCACCCTCTAATCGATAAAATATACGCAAGGTTCTAGTAAATAGTAAGTTGTACCACATTGATGATTTAATTTTTAAAAATCCATTCATTACTATCTCTAATTCATTAAAAATTCAATTGCACACTCTTATATGTTTTACGGGTTGGAGGGTGGGATAGAGGCCACCCACCCACCCTACATATACATTTTTATATACGTTACAAACCCTCGCTTGTGGTATAAAAACATCAATCAAAAATTTGAGTGTAATTTCAAAATTATAGACAGCGTTATAGTTAAAATTACTATATATATGTAGGGTGGGTGGGTGGCCACTATCCCACCTTCTAACCTGTAAAATATATAAGAAGGTTTAATTGAATTTTTATTGGATTAGAAATAGTGGTGCATGGATTCTTTTTAACTGAATCATCAACGTGGTAGAATTTATTTTTCATCAGAATCTTGTGTGTATTTTAAAAATTGAAAGGTAGGATAGAGGCTACCCACCCACCCTACATATATATGTTTACTTCAACTAGATAACTGTTTGTGATTGTTTGAAATTCGAACTGAAAAACTGATTTTAATTTTTGTTAAACACCAATATTATTACGATTATTATTTTTAGGAAGCTAATCATCGGATATTGATTATAATTAAATGTATATGTAGGGTGGGTGGGTGGCCTCTATCCAGCTCTTTGTTTTCCTGAACATACACGAGTGGTTTAATGAGTTTTTACTTAATTTTAAAATATTGTTTGCTTGATAAATTAAGTATACATTCTCTTTTATTGTGATTTTATTTTTTATCAAAACCGCCGTTTGTGTTACAGTAATAGAAGGGTGGGATAGTGGCCACCCACCCACCCTACATATACATTATATTATACATTAGAAACCCTCGTTTGTGGTATAAAAACATCAATCATAAATTTGAGTGTAATATCAAAATCTTAGATAGTGTTGCAGTTAAAATTTCTATACATATGTAGGGTGGGTGGGTGGCCACTATCCTACCTTCCAATTTGTAAAATATATAAGAAGGTTTAACTGAATTTTTATTGGATTAGAAATAGTTGGGCATGGATTTTTTTAACTGAATCATCAACGTGGTACAATTTATTTTTAATCAGAAACCTGTGTATATTTAAAAAAATTTAGGATGGGATAGAGGTTACCCACCCACCCTACATATACATATTTATTTCAACTAAATAACTGTTTGTAATTGTTCGAAATTCAAGCTGAAAAACTGATTTTAATTTCTGTAAAATAACTACATTATTACTACTATTATTTTTAGGAAACTAATCGTCGGATATTGATTAGAATTAAATGTATATGTAGGGTGGGTGGGTGTCCTCTATCCCACCCTTTAATTTCTAGAACATAAACGAGTGTTTTAATGGATTTTTACTTAATTGTAAAAGATTGTTTGCCACATAAATTAAGTAAACATTCTCTATTATTGTGATTTTCTTTTTTATTAACACCGCTGTTTATGTTGCAGTAATAAGAGGGTGGGATAGAGGCCACCCACCCACCCTACATATATATTTAATATACGTTACAATTCCTCGTTTGTGGTATAAAAACATCAATCAAAAATTTAAGTGTAATATCAAAATCATAGACAGTGTTTCAGTTAAAATTACTATATATATGTAGGGTGGGTGGGTGGCCACTATCCTACCTTCCAATCTGTAAAATATGTAAGAAGGTTTTAACTGAATTTTTATTAAATTAGAAATAGTGGTTCATGGATTTTTTTAACTGAATGATCAACGTGGAACAATTTATTTTAATCAGAAGCTTGTGTATATTTTAAGAATTGGAGGGTGGAAAAGAGGCCACCCACCCACCCTACATAAACATGTTTACTTTAAATAGATAACTGTTTGTGATTATTTGAAATTCAAACTGAAAAATTGATTTTAATTTTCATTAAACACCAACATTATTACCACTATTATTTTTAGGAAGCTAATCGTCGGATATTGATTAGAATTAAATATATATGCGGGGTGGGTGGGTGGCCTCTATCCCACCCTTTAATTTCTAGAACATACCCAGCTTGTGATAATGTCATTTCATTATCTTTTGACAAATTTGAAGTATTATTACACATTTTTTATTGATTTTTCACTTGTAAAGAATCTATTAATGTGATTATCGTTCGTATCACGTAATTATTACCGTAAAGATAATTTCAATCTGTTGGAATTTACATCTACTTATACCAATTACAAGAAACCCACGTCGCGATTAGATGAATCACACTTGTAGCTAACCGATCGCCTATTAGTACCAAGATCGCCAGATCACAGATAGAGGAAGAATAAATAACCGTTGCACGCAGCCGACGAATTCCCATCAAATCAAATCGAATTTAGTCCGAATTGGAAATAGAGGTCTGGTAAATGGGCCCCGACGCAAATAACGATAATTCCGAAGACACCTCCTACGTAACGGACGGAATGATACTCCGGGGCTGGCGCGCGACGGACGTGAATGGTAGGCAGAGGCACCGGAGGAGATAGATGGATAGATGGGGCCGTCGATGGCGTGAGATTAAACAAGGCGAAATCGGTCGGTCGGTCCCTAGCGCAATAATAGAAACATACCCTAAATTACACCCGAGCGACGACGAGAAACGTGCAATCATCGATAATCGACGGTCCGCTTTCCAAACACGAGCTCAGGTGCGCATTAACCGTACTTATCAGCTATGCTCGGGTGATAATAAATATGAGGCTTGTGGAATTTTATTCGATATCCGATGTAATGGCCGATTCGATTGCCACATTGTCATTATGTCGAAATAGGTTTTATATTCACGACTTACTCATTCTCCTCTACAAAATAATTTATGAATCTGTTCTACAGGGTGTCCCAAAAGATAGTTTATACTTCTTCAGCTTCCTGCACAAACGTAACAAATCCGAAAAACGCAGAAGGTATGTTAATCGGTAGTCTAGTTATTGTTAATTAAGTCGCTATGGAGCGTTTCTCTGCAGCGGACCGCGCGTTGTGCGTGCATGACTTTAACAAAAATTTTAATTGGGCGTTTACAGCAAAACTTTTCGCCACTTGAATAAGGCGTCAAGTATTCCAAAATGGGCGAAGAAGTTTGAAGAGACTAGTAAAAACATTTCCATTTCATTTGTTTTCTATATAATTTAATGAGAATGACCGCAATACCAAATTTAAGTCTTATGTTTGCTAAAACTGTTCTAACCTTAACATAATGGCATTAGCCACTAGTCGTCCATTCTAAAAAATTTTATTGAAACGTAAAAATTTTGAATCTTGAAATCCTCATAGAATTCTTTAAATTGCAAAAACCCGATAGCGAATTTCTGAAAATTTACGAAAGTAAATATTTAACTTAAAATTTTAATTCTTCAAATTGTTATAAAATCCTTAAACGGAAATGCTCGTAAAATTTTTCAAATATTAAAACGCAGAATTCCTTAATTTAAACAAATACAGTGAATACTTGGAAAATAATGTTTATAAGAGCGCACAGCACTTTCAACATATTAGAATTAAATAAAAAAAAACAAGTATAAAACGATTTGTCATCCTCTACTCAATTAATCTGTTATCCTATTCCTACTTAAAAATCTGCAGCCATAATTATTGCTTCAGACTTAATTACAAATAACAAGTTGTAAATTATATAATATTGTTAAACAAAGGCTATGTGCACACTCGCAACAACAAAAAAAAAAACAAACGTATCTCGTTTATAACGAATTAACCGCTCGATCGGTTATTAGTTGTTATAAGTGATTAACGATAATATCAATTTTAATTAGAAAGTACACACACACACACACTAACCGAATGATAATAATGAGTTAATAGCGGATAATTACACGTTGTACACAAGTTAAGATCAGCAGCTTACCTGGATCCTTGCTTCCGTAAGGCCGATCTTCATAGCCAGCTCTTCCCTGGAAATTAAAATTTATAATTAGCTTTACGATCCGGCTCGTAATTAAAACGGTTATTATTTAATATAGATTAAATCGTGTAGATAATATTAATAATAATAATAATAATGTTAATTCCGCGTGCGCGCTCGCTCAATGCTCAATTATGCGGGTAACGAATATTCACGAGTCGCAACAAAATAAAAAATAATAAAATTGGTTATTAATAGCGGTGGGACGTGGAAATTTGCAATTAATTGTAAATTGAAATCGAATCAGTTAGCTTAGATTAATTAACGGCGCCGCCGCTTTTCTAATGTAGCGTAAATTATTAAAATTACGAATTGCTAATAATAATAATAATAATGAAGCGCTTATCCGTTTTGTTGGAAAATCTTAATTACGTCGTTTAACATTTTTTTGTATATATATATTGTAACGGAATTATGCGTTTATCAGCCACATTATTGGTTGAAATGATAACGTAATTATTATTTTTTAGTGTTTATGATTTCTAATGAGGCAACAATAGAATTTTAACGAGGTAATTAACTGATTGTTATGTTGTAAACATTCTTAGAGCGTTTTTGTTTCTTTAAATATAACATAAAGCGAATAATAAATGAATTTTATTTAATATATCACACATGACAATTGGTAAATAATATTAGATAACTGATGATTTTTATATAGAATAGCAAAGAGATGACAGATGTTGAATGACTTATATCAGATAACAGAAGGAAGATAATAAATTAATGTTGCTTTGATTTTATTGGCTGTTAATTGTTGCAAGTTCATTTTAAATGCCCTGTAAGGTTTTGTAACTTAAACACAAACTTTCAAAGAGTATTGTTGCTTTTATTTATCGCTACAATACTCTTTGAAAGTTTGTGTTTAAGTTACAAAACCTAACAGTGTATTTAAATCAATGTTAGATAAAACAGATGACAGATGGTAAATAATTTAAGGCTGATATTAGAAGACAAAATAATGAATTATTTTTATATAGAATAAATGAGAGATGTCAGATAATAGATTATAGATAGTAAACGACCGATGATACATAATAAAAGACAGAATATTTATGAGTTTTATAAACGAAAATTTATTGTTTATATTCGTAGCAAAAAATGTAATATCTTTTGATATAATTTGATTGATATTTAATATGAATTGTAAATTTTATTTGTTAATAATTAGGACAAAGATAAATGACAGATGATGTGAGATAAAAACAATTGTTGCTTAACTGCGCCAAGTAAATCAAAATCAAAAGATTTATGACAAATCACAGTTAACAGAAGATACATGATAGACCATAGATGATATATAATAGGTGATAAATTATCGATAACAGATGACAGATGCTAGATGCTAGCAGATGACAGGCGACAGATATCAAATACGACAGATAGAAGTTGAAGCAGATAAGATAAAAGACACAAAAACAGAAGAAAAATGACAGATGAAAGATGACAGATGGCAGATGACGGATGACATGTAATGGATGACAAATGACAAATGCCAGATAAGACAAATAACAGATGACAGATAAGACAGATAACGCATATGATTGATGACAAATAAGACAGATGACAGATAGATAATCAATAGAAGATGACAGAAAGTATTTGACAAATTATTGATAATAGATGACAAATATCACATGGTAGATAAGACAAATGGTAGAAGACACGTGACAGATAAGACAGATGACAGATGACAGATGACGAATAAGACAGACGTCAAGTCATAGATAATACAGGTATCAGATGACAGATTATAAGTGCTAAATGACATTTGGCAGATAACAGATGACAGGCAAGAGAGATGACAGAAAAGACAAATATCAGATAAACCTAAAATTGAAAATTAAGATTTATGACAGATCACAGTTAACAGAGGATAGACAGATAACAGATAAGGCAAATAACAGATAAGACAAATACAAGTGATAGATAAAATACATGACAGATAAGACATATAACAAATACCAAATAAGATCGATAACAAATAAGACAGATTGAAGATAGTAGATGACAGATGACAGATGTCAGACAAGCCAAATAAGAGATGACAATTGAAAAAAAAACAATTATTAATAAGTGATAAATTATTGATAACACATAACAGATGAGATAGTGAAGACAGATGTCAAGTGATAGATGATATAGATGACAGATACAAAATAACAGATGACAAAAAAGACAAATTTTAGATGACAGATGGCAGATAAGACAGGTGATAGATAATAGATTCGAAGCTTAAAACTAAAATTGAAAAAAATTAGGAAATTTTATGACAGATCACAGTTAACAGAGAATATATGATCGAAAATAGATGTCAAATAGATGATTAAGATGGCAGATAATAGACGAGAGATAGCAGAGGACAACAGAATACAGATAATATAAATGGCACGTGATAGTATCATCTATCAGATGACAGATGACAGATGTTAGATGCCAAATGAAAGATAAGGTAGATAAGTCAGATGACAATTAAGACAGATGGTAGATAAACAGAAGAAATATGACAGATAAACGATGACAGATGGCAGACGGCAAATGACAGATTCCAGATGACAGATGACAAATAACAGATAAGATCGATGTCAAATAAGACTGATGACAGATGACAGATACCAGACAAGACAGATCAGAGATGACAGATGACAGATAAGACAGACGTCAAGCGATAGATGATACAGATATCAGATGACAGATTATAAGTGTTAGATTACAGAAGGCAAGACAAGATAGATGCCAGATAGGACAGATGATAGATAACAGATGTGAAGCCTAAAACCAGAATTAAAAATTAAGAATTGAACACTAAGAAGATTTAAGACAGATCACAGTTAATAGATGACAGAAAATAGGTAATAAATTATCGATAATAAATGACACTTGATGACAGATAAAACAGATGACACGTATTAGACGATACAGGTGACAGATGACAGATGTTAGATGCCAGGTGACAGATAAGGTAGATAAGACAAAAGACAGTTAACAATGACAGATGGCAGATATCAAATAAGACCAATAACAGATAATAGATCAAACAGATGACAGATTAGACAGATTATACAGATGACAATTAAGACAAATAACAGATAAGATCGATGACTAATAAGACACTTCAGAGATAGTAGATGACAGTTGACAGATACCAGACAAGACAGATGAAAGATGACAATTGAAAAATATTAAGAAGATTTATGACTGATCAAGTCAACAGAGGATATATGATAATAAATAGATGACTGAAATTAGGCGATAAATTATCGATAAAATATGATATATAACAAGTGATAGATAAGACAAATGACAGATAACAGATGAGACAGATAACGCAGATGTGAAGCAATAAACGATACAGATGACAGATGACAGATGAAAAATGATAGATGACATATAATAGATGTAAATATTAAAACAGAAATAGAAGCAAATAATGGCAGATCACAGTAAACAGTAGATAATTGACAGAAAATAGATTACAGATGAAATGTGATAGATAAGATAGATTTCCGATCTTAGATGATAGATAAGATAGATGACAGATAACAGATGTAAGGCTTAAAACTGAAATTGAAGAAAATTGAGAAAATTTATGACAGATCACAGTAAACAGTCGATAATTTGGAAAATGGAAAATAAATGACAGATATTAGGTGATAAATTATCGATAACAGATGACATATGAGACAGAAGACAGATAATAGATGACAGATGACAGATGTGAGATAACAGATGAGAGATAACAAATGTCAAGCTAAAAACTAAAATTAAAGAAAGACAGTTAACAGTATAAACGATACACTAATGACAGCTAATAGATATTTATTGATAACAGATGACAGATGACAGATAAGATAGATGATACGTGATAGATCTGTATCAACAGACAACAGATGATAAGTGATAGATGCCAGATGGCAGATGATACAGTCGACAGATAACAGATGATACGCGATAGATGACAGATTAGAGACAAGACATATGACAGATGTCAGATGGCAGATGACAGAAAAGACAAATGATATATAACAGATTTGAAGCTAAAAAACTAAAATTGGAAAAAATGGAAAGTTTTAAGATAGATAGATAGTTAATACAGAATAAATAATAGAAAATAGATGACAAATAGTTGATACAGATGACAAATGACAGATAACAGATGACAGATGTGTGGATTATAGATGGCAGATAATAGATGATAGATACATCGGATGACATATAAGATGATAGATGACAGATAACAATAGACAAATAACAGATGATACATAATATATGACACAAATGACAGATGATAAGTGATAGATGACACATTGCAGAAACTGAATTAAAGCATATTAAGAACGTTTTTGACAGATCACAATTAACAGAGGAGAAATGAAAATTGATGACACACAATAGCTGATAAATCATCGATAACAGATGAAACGTGAAACAGATGACAAATGACAGACGACAGATAACAGATGGCAGATAAGATTGATCGTAGATAACAGATGACAAATGGCAGATAATAGAGGACAGATGAGACAGATAAGATACATGCTAGATGATACAGATGACAGATGTTAAGTGATAGATAACAGATGGCAGATGATACAGATGACGAATAACAGATGATAAGTGATAAACGACAGATTGCCGATGACAGATAAGACAGATGATATGCGATTGATAATACACATAACAGATGGTAGATGATAAGTGATAGATGACAGATATCAGATGGCAGACAACAGAATAGAAAGATGACAGAAACTGAAATTGAATAAAAATTAAGAAGACTTATCAATTACCAGAAAATAATTGAAAATCGATGACAGATAATAGGCGAAAAATCATCGATAAGAGATGACACGTGATAGATGATATAGATGACAAATGAAAGATAATAGATTATAAGTGATAGATGATAGTTAACAAATAACAGATCAGACGAATGACATATAAGACAGATAATAGATGGCAGAAAACAACAGACAGATATCAGATAAGATAGATCATACAGATGACAGATGATAAGTGATAGATACCAGATGACAGATAACAGACAAGACAGATGGCAGATGACAGAAACTGAAATGGAATAAAATTAAGAAGATTTATGACAGATGACAATTAATAAAAGATAAATGAAAATCGATGACCAAAAATAGGTGATAAATCATTGATAAGAGATGACACGTCATTTAACAAATGACAGATAACATATGATAGATTACAGATGACATACAAGTTGGATGATATATCAGAAAAATAACAGATGACACGTGACAGACAAATGATAAGTGATAGATGATAGATACCAGATGACAGACGACAAATAATAGATGACAGTGAGGAGAGATGATAGATGACATTATCTGAAATTAACGAAAATTTAAATTATTTATGACACGTCACAATTAACAGAGGATAAATGAAAATTGATGATAGATAATAGTTTAAAAATCTACGATAAGAGATGACACATGATAGATGACAAATGACAGTCGTCAAATAACAAATGATAAGTGATAGATGACAGATATCAGATGATAGATAAAACGGTTGACATATAAGACAAACGATAGATGACAGATAAGACAGATGACACGTGATAAATGATACAGATAATATATGATAAATGATAGGTGATGGATACCATATGATAGATGACCATCAAGACAGATGACAGAGGATAAAAACTAAAATTGAAGAAAATTAAGAAGATCTGTTATACAACAGATCACAATTAACAGATGATAAATGAAAATCGATGACACGTGATAGATGATACAGATGACAAATGACAGATGACAGATAACAGATAAGTGATAGATGACAGATAAGACAGATGATACGTGACAGATAAAACAGAGGTAAAGTGATAGATGACAGAAGGCAGATGACAAATGACAGATAATAACAATAATAAACTTATTAACAAAAATACAAGTATGATAGATGGATAGATGATAAATGGCAGATAACCTTTTTATATTTTTTTGGTACATTTAAACAGTTTTATAACAGATAGCAAATATCATATATTCAATTACCATATAACAAACTGTAAAGTAAGTAAATTATAGATTTAAGATGCCAATGAGAAGTGCATCCTCTTTTAATGCATCTAAACCATTATATATTTTTGTAGCAACGCTGTCTTTTCTTTTTTACTTATTTATTTTCAAGTATAAAACAGATTATATATAAGATTTCTATCTTCTGTAATACAATACTTAACACTTCAAAATTTGACCGTTAACAGATTACTATTGCCTGATAACAGATGATAGATGATGGATGACAGATTATATATTATAGTAGTACATTAAATGGCAGATAACAGATGACATATTTCAGTTAGCATTTGATAAATTATGAATTAAAGATGATAGATGATAGATGGCAGACCAAATGGTAGATGACTACAGATAACAGATAGACGATAGATAACAGATCAGAGATATTATAAGACAAAGGCAGATTATAAAGGAAATATATGAAGTTATGTATGTATCATTTTTTGAAACTGCAAGTTTCAAAAATACATTAGAAATTGAATTGATTGAAAAAAAAAGAAATAAACATAAATAGAAAATCTACGATAGCTGACATTAAAGAGAGAAACAGATGACAGATGACAGTTCTCAACATTGACAATGGTATATAATGCATAACAGATAAAATAATAGATATATGGATGTTATATGACAGCTGCTAGATGACAAATGATAGATGACATGCCATAGATGACAGATGACAGTTCTCAAATGGCATAACAGATAGTAGATCATACCGACAACAGATAACAGATGACAGACGATAGATGACAGCTCTCATCAAAGAAAATGATCGATAATGCGTGACCGATAATTGATAACAGATAACATAATAAATAGATAGAATACAGATGACATAAGTCAGATCATAGATTACGGATGGCAGTTCTCATATGGTATAACATAACAGAATATCACACTGACAACAGATGACAGATGACAGTTCTCAGCATTGATCAATAATGCATGAATGATAATTGATAACATAACTTCAATCAATCTTGTAATATCTCTCATCAGTTATGGTCTCTGTCTTATGTTATGACAGTTAACAAAGGATAAATGTTGGATTCAATGAAAAATTAAAATTTTATAGGTTATGTTTTCGTTGTGAATATATATAGACGCCTAAAGTCGTTACAAATATTACCCGTTACATGGTGTATGTGTTTGTGTTTTGTTTTAATTATCGACCACACCTAGGTCGGACGTGCGGAGTGCCAGTTAGTGTGGTTTGGCGTAGTTAGTGTGCAATGGCAAGCAAATTCGTAAACGTCCATATCCGGCCATTAAAGCGGTACACGGCCGACTTAATAAATCCAGCCATCCGTCCGTCCGTCCGTCCGCCGTGCGGTCGCTCGATAATCAAACGTCGTTATGGATTTTTCGAAATTGCACGGACACACCGCCGCATTACGTACGGCTAATAATTGCATTCAATTAAACCGCTAAACGTGCGTGCATTCTAAGAATCGCTCCTAGAACGGACCGTTTACGTAATTATTTCGTTTTGCCGGTTCCTATTGTTTGCCGCGCTTCCGTACAATTTCAAATTACCGCTCGTCGCGGCGGTAACGCACAGTGGGCGGGGCCTGGCTTGGATTCAATTGTTTCGCGCACTGTTTCGGTCGCCGATTGTTTTATGGCGGAGTTTTGTTAGTTCGAACGCGTTCCGCTTCAACGCCTTCAAATAATCCGCATGAATAGGTTGGTAATATAGATTAGTATGGATTACATAGTTTATTAACATTTAAAAATAATCGCCAGGACTATGTTGATTGTCTAAGGCGGCGATATTGTTTTAGCATCAATTGTTAAATCAGTTAATAGTTATTCGGACACTGATGCCGAATCATTATAGTAAGTTGCGCATCAGATTTTGGTTGTAACCTGGTAAATTTTGTATTTTACAGAAATTTCTCTTCCTAATTGCAAGAATTTTCTTCCTTCAAAATTTTTGATGATTTTATAAAATCACTAACAAACTGTAGTTATATACCTATTAATAAACAACCACCTGATGACATTTCAATAATTAGAACGAAGGAAACATTTACAGATGTCTTCGTTTATCGCCGTGAAATAAATTGAGAGTCTAGACAGATGCACTCCTAAACGCTAGACACAATTAGATAAAGACAATGTCGCAGAGGCGATAATGAACATGCGACAGTCGAAGAATAATAAAACAAGAACGCAGTGACGTAAACTGAAGGGCACACTTTGGAATCCACTGATTGCCGATAGGACCGGACCGAAGGTGGGCTACCAAAATTCCAAGGGGGTTTACTCACTCGCTCCGTACTCTTCCTTCTTCACTCCAATTTATACGGACGGACAGATTACGATAACGACCTAATTTTATAACAGACACTTTCGTTCCAGTTGTTAACGCGACGCGTTAAATTACCAGAATGGAAACTATTTTCTTTTCGAAAATTTTAAGATACTGAATGCAAATCGATGGTGCCAGAGAGATCAAACATCCACGACCAAATTCTCTTCATGTTTTTAATCATCTTGAAATGAGGATTATTTATATAGACTAGTCTTAATATATCTTTTCAAAATATTTCCAGAAACACAATTGTTATGAAAAGTTTCCTTGCGCGTTTTGGTTTATCATTGTATAAGTTTGCATCAAAAAAGCATAGCATATTATTTCTACAAATAATTCATCATCTTCTAGTAATATAAATTGGATTAAACTCCTAAAAAAGTACGTCGGTAGTAATTAAGTTTTTATTAGAAGGCATTTCCTTCCCAACTTATTGATTAAATGCTGGAAAACCTTAATCAATTGCCCATTAATGCAAAACCCTTGTATTGTAGTAAACATCTTCAGTGTGCTGATTATTTTCAAAGGTTATGCCAAATTTGCGCATTTTATGCCATCAAAAAATGCAGTTTATATTGAAATGTAAATGAAGGAGGTGATAATGAACATGTGCCTGTAAGGTATTTTTTTTGAAGGTATCAAGACTTACTCTCGAAAAGAGCTGTGTGATATTTTTATATTTATATTTAATATTTATAGGAAGTTAAGATTTGAATCAAAAAATGCTGGAAACACTTCATGTACATTTTCGTCTTCTAAAAGTACAAACGATGATAATTCACGTTCAAAAATTGCAAGAAACACTTCATGTGTAATATTTTTTTCCACAAAAATAAACATGATAATTTACGTCAACTTATAATTGAAATGACATCATCATTTCCTTTTTTTATGTGTGTAAAATATTAATGGAGTTGAATGGATCGTGTTTGACTTTCGGAATTGTCCGGTGAGTAATTGGTGGTCAGGAAGAGAGGTCATAAAAAAACAGTGTCACCGTGTCTTAATATACCATATATAGGTTTTTTTTTTTTCTACCGTCGGTCGTCGGGTCCGGCGGCAGCCGACAAATTAGAGACAAGCAGGTATTCTTGTCGATGCTTATCTCGGCTTTTACCTAATTTTATCTCTACATTATCGCCGTCTTCCTCCTCCTGTGGCCTACCTCCCAACGTAGTGGAAAACCTCGAAGAATTTATGAATGAAAGTTTCGTATTTCGTATTTATTTGGCTGAAGCAAACAAAATTGCTAATGAAATTTGCAATTACTTATTTAAATTATGACTTAAAAAGTCTATTTTACTAAAACTATATTTAAAAACACTGTTTTAATTTTAAGAAAACAAATGCACAAAAACAGGTTTGGTAATTATAATTTGTTTAAATATGTAGGGTGGGTGAGTGGCACCTATCTCACCATTCACTAAGCATACTCAACTAATTTCCAGAATTTTTTTAAAATCTAAAACATATTACTGTTTCAAATCTGTCATTTGCAATCTGTTATGTGGCATTTGTCATCTGTCACCTGTCATCTATCATCTATCATCTGTCATCTGTAATCTGTTATATATCATATCTTCTGTCATCTGTCACCTATCATCTATTATCTGTCATACACTTTGTTTTCATTTTTTTACAGTATTTTATAAAAATTGTAGTTTTAATATTCGTACATATATTTCACATATCTTATCTGTCATTTATTTTGCGATATCTCTTATCTTCTATGGCATTTGTCTTCTATTATTTGTTATCTGTCTTCTATCATCTATCATGTAGTATCTACTACTATTTACTCATCGATGACAGATGATGGATGGCACATGATAGACGACAGATGACAGATGAGTAAATAGTAGTAGATACTACATGACAGATGATAGAAGACAGATAACAGATAATAGAAGTGATCGGTTATCTGTCATCTGTCATCAATTATTTGTCGTCTGTTATCTATTATCTGTCATCTGTCATCTGTTATCTTTAATTTATCATCTGTCATTAGAGATTTATATACAATTCTTTTTCAATGAAATTTTTTACTGAATTTTTTGAAAATTTCAGTTTTAATATTCGTACATAAATTTGACATATCTCATCTATCAACTGTCATTTGTCTTGCAATATCTCTTATTTTATATGGCATCTGTCTTCTGTTATCTGTTACCAATTATCTGTCATGTATTATCTACTACTCGCTATGGCATCTGTTATTTATTTATATATTTACTTTACAAGATTCTATTAAAATAATGTAAGCCATCTATCATTTGGCGTATATCATTAAAAAAGAAATTGTATCAAAAGAAATATTAAACATTTCAAGTGTTATCTATCATTAATTACTTGTAATCTATCACATGATAAATCACATATCCATCTGCCATCTATACCAGAACATCTATCATTTGTTTGTTGTTATTTATCATATACAATCTGTCATCCGTTATTTATAATCGATCATCTTCCATCTGCTATTCGTTATTTTTTGTCATCTATCAATTTTGTAATTATTATTTAATAATCGTGTGTATTTGTGCTTCTAATTTCTTCCGCTACCTGTCATCACTTAATATTTGTCATCTGTATCATCTATCACATGTCAAGTGTCATCTGTAATATCTGTAATCTCTCATTTGACATCTGTGTCATCTATCACTTGTTATCTATCATCGATAATCTATTACCTATTTTCTATCATCTATCATCTATCATTTAGTCTCTGTTATCTGCCATCTGTCATATATCTGCAATCCTAAAGCGAGTGCTAACAGCATTTCATCGTAGAATTAAATTCTCGATGGCAAAAGCTTTAGAAATTATGCATGGAAATCTGAAGAAGATTCTTGAATAATCTCTATGAAATAATAATTTTGTAAAAATGTATTTTTGAAGATAACTTCAGGAGGTGAGAGTAATTATTACATATATGAAAGCTTTAAAAACTTTATTTCCACCAAATCCAAAAGCATTTTTTGTTTTTAAAAATAAATAGTACTTTGAGAAAGATTCTTGAAAAGCAGTATTGAAATAATACTTTTTAAATATATTTTCTTGAGATTACTCCAGGAAGAGGGATAATTCTTTGTATGAAAGCTCTAGAAACGTTATTTCATCAAACCAGCATTTCATCATTGAATAAATTCTTAAGGTTGAAAACTTCAGAAAATGTGCATAACAATCAAAAGAAGATTCTTGAATAATCTGTATGAAATTGAAGATAATTACAGAAAGGAAGTAAATCCTCGTACAGAAGGCTTTTAGAAACTTGGTTTCCATAAAATTCCAAAAGAAAAACAATCATAATCAAGCTGGTATTAACCGAATGTTTTCATAGAGTAAATTTACTTCATGGTAAAAACTTTAGAAATTGTGCATATTTAGCTTCGTCAAAACTCAAAAATTACAATTAAAACACGGTAAATTTGTTTTACAAGGTTATCGTGTTACAATTTATTCAATACGTTTACGAAATAAACGCCTTTACTATCAATTAATCAAAAATTACAACTCTAAAGTATTTTATTCAGAATTTAATTGAACTACGAGCTAAAAAATGAATTTTTAAAGAAAATTTCGCCTCCAGGAAAGAAGTGATTTCTTGTGTGAAGGCTTTACAAACTTTGTTTTCACGAAATCCCAATAAATACAATCATAAAGCTAGCATTAACAGAATTTCATCATAGATTGATTTCTTCATTTTAAATTGTGTTAAAAGCTTTAGAAAATGTGCATATTTAGCTTCCTTAAAACTCAAAAATTACAACTCTAAAATACGATGAATTAAATCCACACTTAACCCGTGGTGAAACATTTTTATGTTAATTATAAGGTTAGTTAACTCTAAAGTATTTTATTGAGAACTACGAGCTGAAAATAAATTATAAAATAAGTAAACGTTTCTACAAAATTAATCAATTGTGTAACATTTTCCCTTCAGATCTCCAATTTGTTTTCAAGACTCCTAAAATTTCCTAGCACCTATAGCATTAGATTTTTAGGATTTTGTTAAAGGATTCTGCCAGATTTCTAAAATTTTCTTCGGTATTTTAAACTTTTTCGGCAATTATACTTTTATATTTTTCATATTATCTTATATTTTTTGTTTTTAGAAATTTGTTCATGGATTTAGAATAGTTTAGCTCTTTTCCTTTAGATTTATAGAATTTTTCTAGCACCTATAGTATTAGATTTTTAAAAATTTGTTAGAGGGTTCTAGAATTTTCCAGCATATTTTTCTGCTAGATTTCTAAAATTTTCTTCGCTGTTTTAAAATTTTTCGGCATTTATATTTTTCATATTATCTTATATTTTTTATTTTCAGAAATTTTGTTCATGGATTTAGATATTTTATAGGTTATATATATAGGTTATAGGTTAAGTAGGGTCTTAGTGAGGTGTGTTAGCCTCTCGTGAACTGCGACCTAACAGATCTATTGTTCTACCCTTAACCAATCACTTCCCAGGCAGTCCCACGTCCACCATGAACCTGGTAACTATCTTGGGGGTGATAATGCTCACTTCTTCGGGGGATAATCGGTCCCTGCCGAAGTGTGAAAGACGCTTGTGAGCAATCGCGACACAAGTGCATAGTATGTGCTCGGTAGTTTCATCTGCCGAATCACACAATCTGCAGTTTCCACTTTCCTCTTTTCCCATTTTCCGCAAATGGTATCGGAGGGCACAATGCCCTGTCATGAGTCCGGTGAAAGTTCTTAGCTCGTTCCTTGTGAGTTCAAGCACCTTGTGGCTGTGATCGAGTTTCAGGAGTCGTTTTGATTGACGTAGACCTGGTACGTTGTTCCAATACTTACGTCTTCTGTCCTCTTCCCATTTTTGCACCACCTCTCTTCTATGCGCCATGGGGAGTCCGCAAAACGGCTCTGGTCCTATAGGAGTGGCATTTGCACCTCTTTTTGCGAGTTCATCGGCCACTTCGTTGCCTTTAATATCCCCGTGCCCTGGGACCCACATGAGGGTCAACAAGTTGTTCTTCGCCAGTTGCGAGAGGGATCTTCGACATTCCCAGACAGTCCGTGAGCCGTGACTATAGGCTCGAACGGCCTTTAATGCGGCTTGGCTGTCTGAGCAGATGTATATATGCGCGCCATTTAGGTGCCTAGATATTTTAGTTTTTATCCTTTAGATTTTTACAATTTTGAGTACAAAATTTCCTATCACAATTTTCCAAAGAATTTTAGAAGTTTATATTATTCAAATTGTATAGATTTCTTATTTTTGTTTCATGTTTGATTTTCTGTCATCAGTCATCTGCAATCTGTCCTCTGTCATCTGTTGTCTGTTTTCTGTCATCTATCATCTGTCATATTCTAAAATTTTCTAGCACAGTATTTTCAGATTTGTAAAATATTGTTCGAGAGTAACTTCAATATCTTTGTCAAAATCTATTATTCGTCTTTTAATATGTATGATTTGTTGTGGAATCTATTAGCTGTTATTTGTTATCAGTCAATCAGTCATCTGTCATCTAATATTTGCTATGTCATATGAGAACCTTCATCTGTCATCTGTCATCTGTATTTCTATGCTATCTATCTCTTGTCATCTGTCATCTGCAATCTGTCATCTGGTATCTGTCATCTGTTACCTGTCATCTGTCGTCTATCGTCTATCGTCTATCATATGCTAGAATTTTCTAGCACTGTATTTTCAGTTTTGCAGAATCTTGTTCAAGAGATCTAGATTACAAAAGATTTCGTCGGAATTTTAAAATATTTCAGTATTTTTTTAAAAGATTTTTAGAATCTCCTTGAGTTTTTCCTTCTAATTTTTTAATTTTTGTTCAAGGGTTTTAGAATTTTTCATTCTAAAATTTTTCAACAATTATTCTTTTATATTTTTAGTATTGTTTAACTTTTCTTCTTAAGAATTTTTGAAATTTGTTCACGACTTTGAATTTTGGGTTTATAATTTTCTCTCATAACTTCTCTAAGATTTCTAGGTTATTTTTAAAATTGTGTAGAACATTCCTTTAGATCACTATTTGTGTTTTTTTTTTTAAGATTTCTAAAGATTTCCACCATATTATCTTTCAAAATTTGTAGAATTTCCCAGCACATTTCTTTTTCGAACTTTAGAATTTTATTGGAGGATTCTAGAATTTTCTGTCATATTTTACTACTAGATTTCTAAAAAAAAAATTTGGGAATTCTAAAATTTTTATTTATATTTTTAATATTGTTTCAATTTTTGATTGATTTTCCAAATTTGTTCACAATTTTAGAATCTACCAGTAATATTTCTAGAATTCTTAAACTGTTAGCGTTCCAAAATATTTTCTTAAGACTTATTTAAATTCGCAGAGGAAATCGTAGAAGTAGAAGTAGTTTGACAATTTTTTTTTGACAGAAATAGTCATATTTGGAAATCATCATATAAAAATGTTTTGTTGAATACCAATTGAAACCAAACTATTGCCTTTATAAATATTTATAAGAAAATCGTCGCTTAAAATTTAAAACTGGAGAGTGGGATAGTGGCCACCCACCCACCCTGCATATACAATGAAATTTAAACTACAATAGTGCTTATAGAATCATTAACAACAACTTTAGAATTTGTCTTTGCGTTTTTAGGAAACTATGTTTCTATCAAAGATTTTAACAAATAATCTTTAAAAAGATTTTTTAATATATAAAAATAGTCGAACAAAACCAAGTGTTTTAATTTATCTTCTAATTAACTTTGAAAAGCTTTAGAAAATGTGCAAATTGTATCTACCTTGTACAAAAGAGGTAAAATTGAAACACAAACAAAAATTGAACACTGAATAAAACACTTACTAAGTGTAAGTAGTAATAGTAAGTGTTTTATTCAGTGTTCA
This sequence comes from Ontholestes murinus, assembly GCA_963969525.1. Lineage (NCBI taxonomy): Eukaryota > Metazoa > Arthropoda > Insecta > Coleoptera > Staphylinidae > Ontholestes > Ontholestes murinus. The sequence goes on along the minus strand of OZ018389.1, from coordinate 84,112,156 downwards.
TTATGAATTACCACATAGTAACGGTCGCAACCATCGTTATGATCAAACAAAAATTGTTTAAAAGATTCTACAAAAGATTCTTCAAAACCATGTAGAAAGAAATAGATAGAAATATTTTTTATGAATTATTTTTTCACTTGAAAACATTATGAAATTCTTTTATCCTATTTAAGATATTTTTATAAGGATATATGAATTTTAGAGGAAATTATAACTTACATAAATGAATTAAAACAAATAAATACATAAATACAAAGATAAAATATTCAATCCATAATTATAATGTGATTGTGTTTGCCTATAAGTAAGATTCTGTAGAAATTTTCTTGGAGATTTTTCGCAAAGAAGCAGCTTTTAAACCAATTTTCTAAGATAACTACAAGGAAAATTAATTCTTGGATGAAAGCCTTTTAAAATCCGGAATTTTAACTGCTTTGGATAAAATAGGTGCAGAAAAATCAACAAAGAAATACATTTTTAAAGCCAGGGTTATGGTTTGAAGGATTTTAATTTACTTCTTCAATATCATATAGGAAATTTCCTTAAGATAACTATAAGAAATATTAATTCTTGGATGAAAGCCTTTGCAATTTCACAATTTTAGCTGTTTTTGATCAAATAGATGCGGAAAAATCAAAGAAGAACTAAATTCTTAGAGCCAGTATTGTGGTTCGAAGAATTTTAAATTACTCTTTCAATATCATGTAGGAGATTTTCTTAAGATAACTACAAGAAAAATGATTTTTTAGATTAAAGCCTTTGAAAATCCACAATTTTAGAGGCTTTTGATAAAATAGATGCAGAAAAATCAACAAAGAAATAAATTCTTAAAGCCAGTGTTGTTTTTTTGAAGAATTCTAAATTTCTTTTTTGATATCATGTAGGAAGAAAACACATTTTCATAATATACCTTCAAATTTTTGGAGGGAAATATAACTTCTATAAATGATGGAAGCTCAAATACAGAATCTATTGGAGATACAAATAATCATATGAGAAATTCCTTGTTAATTACTGTTTTTATCAATTGTTTCTTTAATATGAAAAGGTTTTTTTTTAATAAAAATTTGTGCGAAATCTTAAATACATTATCATTTTTATTAAAGCTAAAAATCTAGACTAAAAATCTCTGGAATCCAATGTTGGCTTCCTTTTTTTAATATAATAAAATCTAGATTCTCAATAAATTTTTTTTTGTAAATATATTTTCATCAGAATTTTTTGACTAAAATACATTTTTTGTTGCTGCAGCAATAAACATTTCATCATACAATAAATTCCTAATGTTGAAATCTTCAGAAAGTGTAACAATCTGAAAACAGAAGAATCTTAAATAATCTCTATGAATTTTTACTTTTAAAATATGTATTTTTGAAGATAAATTCAGAAAAAAAGTTTTAAATTGATCAAATCTAAAAAATGGTGCAATAATAAAGCGGGTGTTAACAGCATTCCATCAGTGAAGCTTTAGAAATAGAAGAATAGAATAGAATATTTAGCTTCATTAATAAACAAAACATTAAACTCTAAAGTTTCTTGAGTTAGTTTCTCATGCAACTCGTGGTGAGAAATTTTATATAGAAATAAACAGTGAAACCAACCGATCGTAAATTGTGTTATTTCTATAAACTCTTGAAGTATTTAATTCAAAATTAACTGACAACTGGAAATTGTCAAGGGTCAACTGTCATTGGTCAATTCAAAATGGAGCTAAAAACTCACAACTGTAAATTATCAAGTGACAACTGTCAATTTTCAAAGGTCAACTGTCATATTGAAACTGTCATCTCCTAATTGTGATCTTTATCATCTTTTGCATAATGTAACCAGCCGACTATAAATTGTTAATTGTCAACTGTTACCTGTCAATTCTCAAATGACAATTGTCAATTATAAACTGCAATCTTAATCTTTTGTATAATGTAACCTCACAACTGTAAATTATCAAGTGACAACTGTCAATTTTCAAGTGTCAATTGCTAAGAGTGATTTTGATCATCTTTTGTATAATACAACCAGCCAACTGTAAATTGTCAACTGTCATCTGCCATTGCCAACTGTAAATTATCAAGTGTCATCTTTCATCTATCAATTTTAATATGTCAACTGTCATAAATAAACTGTCTTATATCAACTGAGATTTTGATTTTCTTTTGTATAATTATAAGCTGTGATCTGTAACCCCGCAAGTGTAAATTGTCAAATTACAACTGTCATATGATTTTTATCGTCATCTGTGATTTTGATCGTCTTTTGTATAATTTAGCCCGAAAATTGTTAACTTGACTTTTTTTTAAACAATTTTCTGTAAAGAAGATTTTTGTGTGTTATCTTTGAATACATCCCCAAAAAATGAAGAATGGTTCTTTTGAGAGTATTCACAGGATAATAAAAGTTTTTGCAGATGAAGAAAGTTGCAAACGATTTGATGAAAATAAATCATTAAATGATTAAAAGGTTCCAGAAAAATCTTTCCACTGAAATACAGTCGTTGCAAAATTCTGTTGTTGTTGTTATGGCCGAAAATATTCATTGAAAATTTGCAATTTTAACTGCTTTGGATAACATAGGTGCAGAATAATTAACAAAGAAATACATTCTTAAAGTCAGGATTGTGGTTTACTTCTTCAATATCATATAGGAAATTTTCTTAAGATAACTACATTGCAACAACAAAAATTGAAGAAAAGTATATAACGTTACAACAATTCTTTGGCTAAAATACAATTATTAAGACATTTTTAATCGTTGCAAGGATTTTTGTTTCTATACTTAAATTGCTTTGTTATAGCCAAATATTCTAACAGAATTTCATTGATTTTTAATTATCAATGCTATCACAAAAGTTAGAAAGAAGATTATTGCTAAGAAACAAAAAATTGCAGCAATTCTTAGTTCTTGCTAGAACTTTTACATCAAATTACTGAAGTAATTAGAGAGTTATAGTAATATTTTGGCGTTAATATAACCATCACACCATTTTTAATTATTGCTACGTCTTTTTACATCAAGGTATGTTTTGTTAGAAAAAGCTGTGATGGCCAATGTTACATTTTTACGTAATTTCATTGATTGTAAACTATCAACGCAATCACAAAAGTTAGAAAGAAGATAATTGCAGGGAATCAGAACGACACAGCAATTTTTTTGGTTAAAATAGAACCATCAGGAAATTTTTTTGGCATTGCAAAAATCTTTACATCAAATTACAAAATGTTTTGATAAAAATAGCTCTGATGGCCAATATCAAGATGTAAATATTTTATATACCTGGTGAACACGTCCGGATAGTGAGTCCTCGAGAAGGCCTTCTCCAATTCCTCCAGCTGGTAACTGGTGAAGGTAGTCCGGTACCTTCGTTGCTTCCTCTTCGGGGTGAAGTCGTCGTGTTCGGGGTCGCTGCCGTCGCTTTGATCGGGCCCCGGTGGCCTGGGCTCGATGGCGGGACTAGGCACTATCTCTTCGGATACTCCCATAATCTCCGGGTTATTCTCGGAAGTCACTGCCGGTTCTGAAAAAAGAAAGACACAAATAGAAATTAATCAAATGTACGAAAACAGATAAATTAAAGAAATTCTTTGATTAAAAATTAAATTGTGTTTGAAGAAGAAGCTATTGCCAGAGAACACATTAGGATTTCTTAAGATATTTGTATTAAATTATAACCCTTTAAATTCTTCAACGAAAGATAAAATTGTAGTTGGTGAAGATTTCAGCAGATAAATTACGTTTAAACTATTAGATTTCAAAATATTCTTTTAGATTTTTTAAATTTTTTAGAGGAAATCAAAGAACTACTTTGAAAATTCTTTAGCCTTGAATTAAGTCGTGTTTGGAGAAGAGTTTGTCAGAGAAAACATGTACAAACTGTATTCTAAAATATTCTATTGAGGAATTTATATCAAATTTTAGAGGAAATCATAGCATTCCTTTGACCAAAAAAAGGTTTTGGTAGATAAGGATTTCATCAGAAAAATTATGTTTAAACTTTTAGGATTCCTAAACATCCTTTTAGGATATTATAATATAATTTAAATTTGTAGAGGAAATCGTATTAGTAGTTTAACAACATTCTTTGAGTATAAATAAAATCGTGTTTGAAGAATATTTCATCAGAAGAAATATGTTCAAAATAAATTAAGGCATTTATATATCAAATTTTAAAGGAAATCATAGAAAATCTTTAGTGAAATGTCAGTTTTGGAGAAGCTATCGTTAGAGAAATCATGTTCAAATCATCATTCTCTTGAGGCTTAAATATCAAATTATAAGGACTAACTATTTTGTTAACAATTTAAGAACCCAAAGTCATTAAGTTCGTTTCAATTACGGATTTAATTAAAGTTTTCCGCGTCCAAATAATAAAAAAAAAAACACGGTCGATTATAAATGGACGCGAGGGCGTGTCGTTTCGGTCATAATTAAGGCCGTAATCGCGATAAAAATCAATTTCCCGTGTAGATAATTTATATTTCGCATTAATAATCACAATAATAATAATAATAACGACACAGCGCCGAAAATACGCCCATCCATGTTTACCTAATTAGGTGCGTATGGTCGGGTCCGCAATTATACGTCCTTTAATTAGATTCCAGTGATTAATGGACCAGTTCGACGCTATTAGAATTCCGGAATGGCATTTTCGTCCGCGACACGAACGGGAATGAAAAATGAAGGATGAAGAGAGGTACATGAAGAAAAAAAAACTTTAAACGCGTTCATTAGCCGCTATCACTCCTTCATTTCGAATTGATTACTTTTGATTAATCATTCGCCATTTTTTGTACGCGTCGATATTAATTAATTGCGTGTTCGTCGGTTCTCTTCCTGAAGTCGTAATTAATAGTCTGAGGAGGTGTTCGTCTCGAATTCGGTTCTGGCTTTTTTTTTTGTTCGTGAAATTTATAATTAAGGCCGTCTGATCGTGTTAAATTTTACATGTGCACTTTCTCTTATTCTTTTATTAAACGATTTATACGAGGGCTACGCGGAAAGTAATACTCGTTTAATAATGTAAACCTATAACCAACTCTCCAATTAGTAAAACACAAGCGATGAAAAAAATATTGCAAATTTTAATAGATTTATTTAATCAAACTTTTCAAATAATTTTTGATGTTTTTTTACTGATTGTAGGGTAGGATAGTGGCCACCCACCCACCCTACATATACATATAAACCATAATTCCTTATCGTCTTGCGGTTTTCAATAAAATTAATTACAAAAATTTTTGAATAAAAAAGAAATTCAAAAGGTAACATTTTTGAGTGAGTAAATTAGTAAAAATTTGATGCATGGTGGGTGGGCAGACTTTAAATCTAAATTAGATAAGATTAGCTATAGAAAGTTATTTATATTTAAACTTAAATTTTGATTTTGTTTTATTTTTTATCACATAAAGGGTTTGATTGTTTTTAGCAGCAAAATCATCAACGATTAGCAATTAAAGTTGTCATGTATATGTAGGGTGGGTGGGTGGCCTCTATCCCACCCTCAAATCAGTAAAACATAAGCGAGGGTCTTAATTAAAATTGGTAAAATAGTAACAAACATAAAATAATTGCAATTTTTAGAGATTTATTCATACAAATTTTTCCAAAAATATTTGATGATGTTTTACTGATTGGAGGGTGGGATAGAGGCCACCCACCCACCCTACTTATACATATAAATCATAATTCCTTATCGTCTTGCGGTTTCCAAGAAAATTAATTACAAAACTTTTTAAATAAAAAAGAAATTAATAAAGTATAAAATTGAATGTGTAAATTAGTAAAAATTTGATGCATGATGGGTGGGCTGACTTTAAATCTAAATTAGATAAGATTAACTATAGAAAGTCATTTATATTTAAACTTAAATTTTGATTTTGTTTTATTTTTTATTAAATTGATTGTTTTTATCAGCAAAATCATCAACGATTAGCAATTAAAATTGTCATGTATATGTAGGGTGGGTGGGTGGCCTCTATCCACCCTCCAATCAGTAAAACATCATCAATAATCATTTGAAATAAGCGAGGGTTTTGATTAAAATTTGTAAAATAGTAACAGACATAAAATAATTGTAATTTTTAGAGATTTATTCATACAATTTTTCAAATAATTTTTGATGATGTTTTACTGATTGGAGGGTGGAATAGTAGCCACCCACCCACCCTACATATACATAGAAACCATAATTCCTTATCGTCTAGCGGTTTCCAATAAAATTAATTACAAAACTTTTTGAATAAAAAAGAAATTAAAGAGGTAACATTTTTGCGTGAATAAATTAATAAAATTTAATGCATGATGGGTGGGCAGTCTTTAAATCTAAATTAAATAAGATTAGCTATAGAAAATCATTTATATTTAAATATAAATTTTGATTTTGTTTAATTTTCTATTACGTAAAGAGTTTGATTGTTTTTAGCAGCAAAATCATCAACGATTAGCGATTAAAGGTATCATGTATATGTAGGGTGGGTGGGTGGCCTCTATCCCACCCTCGAATCAGTAAAACATAAGCGAGGGTTTTAGTTAGAAGTTGTAAAATGTAAACAAACACAAAATAATTGCATTTTTTCAATTGATGTATGCAAACAAACATTTCAAATAATTTTTGATGATGTTTTACTGATTGTAGGGTAGGATAGTGGCCACCCACCCACCCTACAAATACATAGGAATTACAATTACTGATAGTCTCGAAGTTTGAAATAAAATTAATTACAAAACATTTTGAATAAAAAAGGAATTCAAAAGTTAAAATTTTAAGTGTCTAAATTTGATACATGATGGGTGGGCAGACTTTAAATCTAAATTGGATAAGATTAGCTATAGAAAGTCATTTATAATTAGGCTTAAATTTTGATTGTGTTTTATTTTTTATTACATAAAGTGTTTGATTATTTTTAGCAGCAAAATTATCATCGATTAGCAATTATAGTTACCATGTATATGTAGGGTGGGTGGGTGGCCTCTATCCCACCCTCCAATCAGTAAAACATAAGAGAGGGTTTTAATTAAAATTTGTAAAATATTAATAAACACAAAATAATTGCAATTTTTAGAAATTTATTCATACAAATATTTCAAATAATTTTTGATGATGTTTTACTGATCGGAGGGTGGGATAGTGGCCACCCACCCTACATATACATATAAAACATAATTCCTTATCGTCTTGCAGTTTCTAATAAAATTAATTACCAATCTTTTTGAATAAAAAGGAAATTAAAAAAGTAAAAATTGAGTGTGTAAATTAGTAAATATTTGATGCATGATGGGTGGGCTGACTTTAAATCTAAATAAGATAAGATTGGCTGCAGAAAGCCATTTATATTTAAACTTAAATTTTGATTTTGTTTTATTTTTTATAATATAAAGGGTTTGATTATTTTCGGCATCAAAATCATAAACGATTAGCGATTGTAATTATCATGTATATGTAGGGTGGGTGGGTGGCCTCTATCCCACCCTCAAATCAGTAAAACATAAGCGAGGGTTTTAGTTAGGAGTTGTAAAATGTAAACAAATCCAAATAATTGCATTTTTTAATTGATGTATGCAAACAAACATTTCAAATAAATTTTGATGATGTTTTACTGATTGTAGGGTAGGATAGTGGCCACCCACCCACCCTACATATACATAGGAATTACAATTACTGATAGTCTCGAAGTTTGAAATAAAATTAATTACAAAACATTCTGAATAAAAAAGGAATTCAAAAGTTAAAATTTTAAATGTCTAAATTTGATACATGATGGGTGGTTAGACCTTAAATCTAAATTAGATAAGATAAGCTATAGACATTCATTGATATTTAAACCTAAATTTGGATTTTGTTTTAGTTTTTATAACTTAAAGGGTTTGATTATTTTCGGCATCAAAATAATCAACTATTAGCGATTGTAGTTATCATGTATATGTAGGGTGGGTGGGTGGCCTCTATCACACCCTCCAATCAGTAAAACATAAGCGAGGGTTTCAATTAAAATTAGTAAAATATAAACAAACATAAAATAATTGCAATTTTTAGAGATTTATTCATACAAATTTTTCAAATAATTTTTGACGATGTTTTACTGATTGGAGGGTGGGATAGAGGCCACCCACCCACCCTACATATACATATAAACCATAATTCCTTATAGTCTTGCGGTTTCCAATAAAATTAATTACAAATCTTTTTGAATAAAAACAAATTAAAAAGGTAAATTTTTTGAGTGAGTAAATAAGTAAAAATTTGATGCATGATGGGTGGCCAGACTTTAAATCTAAATTAAATAAGATTAGCTATAGTAAGTCATTTATATTTAAACTTAAATTTTGATTTTGTTTGTTTTTTATTACATAAAGGGTTTGATTGTTTTTAGCAGTAAAATCATCAACAATTAGCAATTAAAGTTACCATGTATATGTAGGGTGGGTGGGTGGCCTCTATCCCACCCTCCAATCAGTAAAACATAAGCGAGGGTTTTAATTAAAATTTGTAAAACAAATAAACACAAAATAATTGTAATTTTTAGAGATGTATTCATACAAATAATACAAATAATTTTTGATGATGTTTTACTAATTGGAGGGTGGGATAGCGGTCACCCACCCACTCTACATATACACTTTAACATTAATTCTTTATGGACTCGCGGTTTTCAATCAAATTAATTACAAAACTTTTTGAATAAACAAGAAATTACAAAGGTAAATTTTTTAAGTGAGTAAATTAGTAAAAATTTTATTAATGATGGGTGGGCAGACTTTAAATATAAATTAGATAAGATTAACTATTGGAAGTCAGTTATATTTAAACTTAAATTTTCATTTTGTTTTATTTTTTATTACATAAAGGGTTTGATTGTTTTTAGCAACAAAATCATCAACGATTAGCAATTATAGTTATCATGTATATGTAGGGTGGGTGGGTGGCCACTATCCCACCCTCCAATCAGTAAAACATAAGCGAGGGTTTTAACTATAAGTTGTAAAATATAAAAACATCTTAAAAAATGGCGATCGTTGAAAATATCGATAAAATCATGGACATTGTTCAGTTTAAACAATAAACATATTTTTCTTTCTCCAGGAAATTTCACCTAGCGTGAAGAAAACGAGTGCATTTAAGCTAATTGTCTAATTGCATTAGCCTTAGTCGTACACAGGTAACTCAGATAAAGATCGAGTCATGACTGAATCCGAGTGTGAAATTAACTTTTAATTATTTTCTACCGCGTAATTCGTACAGGAATCGCTCAGTTACTTATTAACTCGTTCCCTCTGTTTATTATTAACGTTATTATAATTCCGTTGTTTGTTTGTGCGTTGGCTTTCCTTTTGTATGTGTGTGTACGCTCTTAATTCGTTTAACCACTAATGCATATTTAAACGTCAACCTTTGTCCGTAATTGTCGCCAAATGCCGAATAATGATGATGCTCATTAAAAAAAAATAATAATATGAAGAAGAAAAAAAATGGTAATGTTAGTTTTATTTTTAATTACAACAATGATTATGATTTAAGATGTAATTATAAACAATTTATTAAATTATGCATAAATAATCGCTGCATATATTTACATTAAATTGTTTATATTCCCCAGTTTTTATATATATCTTTATATTTTGGATGAATGAGGCTGAAACTCCATATCACTTAATAAAATACTGCAGTATTTTATTAAGATATATCTTTAATAGCTGTAGATTATCTATTTTATTAATAAATATGTAGGTTTATATAGAACAAAAATGGTCAATTGGATTCATTCCGATAAATGTAAACAAGTAAGCTCCTGATCGAGAGAATCGTATTGTCCATACAAATTGGTCTTGTAGAAGAGGAATTGCTACGAGGAATTGATGAGGGGACAGCGTTGTCCAAGAGGCGAGTAATTCAAGAGCAAAAACTCGCTCCTCCGCTATGTTAGTATCTTTATTTAGCTTCGTACGCGATGCTGTCCACTGATTTTCCTGGTAACAGTTTAATAAATTTTTACAACCTCGTTATTATTAATTGGTACACGACGAAAGCGTTTCTTGTCGTCCGGCAAGTTTTCATAAATCACTGCAGTGGAAAAAATTGCCCAAAACTATATTTTTAGACATTATGGTTTATTCAATTGTTTTACATATTAAAAAGAGAACAATTGTTGATGTGATCAGCTATAACAATCAATAATTTAAAAAGTTGTTGATTTTTTACAACACTTCAAATTCTTGAATGCAATTTCCATCCCCACTTCAATTTCTAGGTGACGCCATTTTGTTCACCATCACAATTTATTCAATTGTTTTACATAATATTAAAGCTAGAACAATTGTTGATGTGATCAGCTATAACAATCAATTATTAAAGAAGTTGTTGTTTTTTTACAACACTTCCAATTTTTGAATACAATTTTCTTCCTCACTTCAATTTCTCGATGACGCCATTTTGTTTACCATCACGATCAATTCAATTGTTTTACAGTATATTAAAGCTAAATCAATTGTTGATGTGATCAGCTATAACAATCAATAATTGAAGAAGTTGTTGATTTTTTGCAACAGTTCAAATTCTTGAATGTAATTTCCATTCTCACTTCAATTTCTAGGTGACGCCATTTTGTTCACCATCACGATTTATTCAATTGTTTTATAGAATATTAAAGCTAGATCAATTGTTGATGTGATCAGCTGTAATAATCAATTATTGAAGAAGTTGTTGATTTTTTACAACACTTTCAATTAATGAATGGAATTTCCATCCTCACTTCAATTTCTAGGTGACGCCATTTTGTTCACCATCACGATTTATTCAATTGTTTTACAGAATAATAAAGCTAGAATAATTGTTTATGTAACAAACTATAAAAATCATTAAATAAAGAAGTTGTTAATTTTTTACAACACTTCAAATTCTTGAATACAATTTCCATCTTCACTTCAATTTGTAGGTGGCGCCATTTTGTTCACCATCACGATTTATTCAATTGTTTTCCAGAATATTAAAACTAAAGCAATTGTTGATGTGATCAGCTATAACAATCAATAATTGAAGAAGTTGTTGATATTTTACAACACTTCCAATTCTTGAATGTAATTTCCACCCCCACTTTAATTTCTTGGTGACGCCATTTTGTTCACCATCACGATTTATTCAATTATTTTACAGAATATTACAACTAGATCAATTGTTGATGTAACCAGCTATAAAAATCAATAATTGAAGAAGTCGTTGATTTTTTACAACACTTACAATTCTTAAATGCAATTTCCATCCTCACTTCAATTTCTAGGTGACGCCATTTTGTTCACCATCATGATTTATTCAATTGTTTCACAGAATATTAAAGCTATATCAATTGTTGACATGATCAGCCATAACAATCAATAATTGAAGAAGTTGTTGATTTTTTACAACACTTCCAATTAATGAATGCAATTTTCATCCTCACTTTAATTTCTAGGTGACGCCATTTTGTTCACCATCATGATTTATTCAATTGTTTTACGGAATATTAAAGCTAGATCAATTGTTGATGCGATCAGCTATAACAATCAATAATTAAAGAAGTTGTTGATTTTTTACAACACTTCCAATTAATGAATGCAATTTTCATCCTCACTTTAATTTCTAGGTGACGCCATTTTGTTCACCATCACGATTTATTCAATTGTTTTACAGAATGCTAAAACTAGATCAATTGTTAATGTGATTAGCTATAACAATCAATAATTAATCAAGTTGTTGATTTTTAACAACACTTTCAATTAATGAATGTAATTTCCATCCTCACTTCAATTTCTAGGTGACGCCATTTTGTTCACCATCACGATATATTCAATTGTTTTACAGAATATTAAAGCTAAATCAATTGTTGATGTGATCAGCTATATCAATCAATAATTGAAGAAGTTGTTGATTTTTTACAACACTTCCAATTCTTGAATGCAATTTCCATCCTCACTTCAATTTCTAGGTGACGCTATTTTGTTCACCATCACGATGTATTCAATTGTTTGACAGAATATTAAAACTAGATCAATTGTTGATGTGATCTAATTCTAAATATATCTACTTATTCTCAACTAAATTCTACGTTTAGACTAATTTTTTAGAATTATTCAAATTACGAAACGCAAATTTCTTTAAACTAAAATTTAAGTTTGAAAAGTCGCTATTTTGATTCTGGTCAAGTTATTTCTATGAATTTACAGAATATCAAAAATACATTAATTCTACGTATAACTACTGGTTGTAACGTTTATTATGCGTACAGATTTTTTTTTTGGAATTTTTCAAATTACGAAACGTAAAATTCCTTGAAAATAAATTTAAGTTTAAATCATTGGCATTTTGTTTCTGGTCAAGTTATTATTATCATTTTATAGTATGTCAAAACTACATAAATTCTAAGTATATTTCTCAATTCTGGCTTATATTCTACGTACAGATTTCTTTGTAGAATTTTTCAAATTATGAAAGACAAAATTCTTTAAACTAAAATTTAAGTTTAAAATGAAGATTAATTTTTAAGAACTTTTCAAATTACGGAACGCAAATTTCTTTAAACTAAAATTTAAGTTTAAGATGTCGCCATTTTGTTTCTGGTTAAGATATTCTTACGGTTTTATGGTATAACAAAAATACATTAATTCTAAATACATCTACTGATTTTGAACTACATGCTGCTTTCAGATTATTTTTTTAGAATTTTTAAAATTACTAAACGCAAATTTCTTTAAACTTAAATTTATGTTTGAAAAGTTGCCATTTTCATTCTGGTTAACTTGTTGCTACGATTTTATAGTATGTTAAAAATACATCAATTCTAAATATATCTGCTGATTCTAAACTAAGATTTACGTTTAGATTATCTTCTTAGAAATGATCAAATTACGAAAGCCAAATTTCTTTAAAGTAAAATTTAAGTTTAAAACATCGCCATTTTGTTTCTGGTTGAGTAATTGGTGCGATTTTATAGAATGTCAAAAATCCTTAAATTCTGACTATACCTACTGATTCTGACCCTTATTCTGTGTACAGATTATTTTTAAGAGTTTTTTAAATTAAGGATCGCAAATTTCTTTAAACTAAAATTTAAGTTTAAAACGTTGCCGTTTTGTTTCTAGTTAAGTAATTATTATGGTTTTATATTACGTCAAAACTACATTAATTCTAAATATATTTCCTAATTCTGGCCTATATTCTACATACAGATTTCTTTGTAGAATTTTTCCAATGAAGATTTCTTTAAACTAAAATTTAAGTTTGAAATCTCGGCATTTTGTTTCTGGTAAAGTTATTGATATGATTTTATGGTATGTCAAAAATACATTTATTCTAAGTATCTCTACTGATTCTGACCTACATTCTCCGTATAGATTATTTTTTAGAATTTTTCAAATAACAAAACGCGAATTTCTTTAATCTAAAATTTAAGTTTAAAACGTCGCCATTTTGTATCTGGTTAAGTTATTGCTATGAGTCTATAGTATGTCAAAAATACATTAATTCTAAGTATATCTGCAAGATTTGAACTAAAATCTGTTTTCAGATTATTTTTTTAGAATGTTTCAAATTACGAAACGCAAATTTCTTTAAACTTAAATTTATGTTTGAAAAGCTGCCATTTTCATTCTGGTTAACTTGTTGCTACGATTTTATAGTATGTTAAAAATACATCAATTATAAATATATCTGCTGATTCTAAACTAAGATTTACGTTCAGATTATCTTCTTAGAAATTATCAAATTACGGAAGGCAAATCTCTTTAAACTAAAATTTAAGTTTAAAACATCGCCATTTTGTTTCTGGTTGAGTAATTGTTGCGATTTTATAGAATGTCAAAAATCCTCAAATTCTGAGTATATCTACTGATTCTGACCTACATTCTACGTACAGATTATTATTATTTTTTTAATCTTTCAAATTACGAAACGTTAATTTCTTCTTAATCTTCGCCATTTTTTGTAATTGAATTAATTTCCTAGAAATTGTTTGTGTGAGACATTGGGAAAATCCGCGCATAATTCTGATTTCAATTAATTATCTATCTAATAAAAATAAAACACTTAAATATGATTCATGCAAAAAATACATCATTTACCTGGCACAAAGAAACACTTATTAAACCAATTATAATCCTATCTGCAATAATTACTGAAATATTTAAACATTCGCGGTAATAATGATAATTACAAATCGCAATACAGTGGAGTTTAATTGATGGCCTGTGAATGGGAGTAAAAATGCCTGGCCAGGGTTTATAATTGCGATGAATATGTTTATTTTATTTAATTATACCAACAGTCCGAGGAGACGTCCAAAGAAGTAGCAGGCATTTAACGCACGTCGGATATGCGACAAACGCCAATTTTATGTTTTAATTAAGGGGAAAAAGATAATGGTGTTACGTGTCTCTGCGGCGGAATTGCCTTTTTGTCCATCTCACTGGTACAGGGAATGAAATTGTCATTTTCATTCTCGGCATTGCTGCCATCTGTATTTCAACGGAAGGTCGTTGTTCCATTTTATTTTTTTGTTGAAATTTTTGTTCGATGCCTTTATGGATTTGTTCGGATCTGTACATGTGAAATTACTTTTCTATATTAATACTATTATTAATACTATTACTACTTCTACTACTACTACTACTTCTACTATTACTACTAATAATCCTACTACTTCTACTACTACTACTACTACTACTAAATATTTTTGCTTTCTAAATCTGGGTAATACAGATTTAGAAAGCAAAAATATTTAGTAGTAGTAGTAGTAGAAGTAGTAGGATTATTAGTAGTAATAGTAGAAGTAGTAATAGTAGTAGAAATAGTATTAGTAGTCTTAATGGTAGAAGTTGGAATAGTAGTAGTAATAGAAGAAGTAGTAGTAGTAATAGTAGTAGTTTTTGGTTATCAACCATTTGGTCTTTTCGTGGTGTTATTTGAGTATGTATGTGTGTGTGTAAATGATCTTGTTGCTTTTAGAACCTATAATTTCCTTGTATTAAAATTTTAATGCTTAAAAATTTTATAGTAGAGATAATAATAAATTCATTTGCCATTAAACAATAAAAAAATTTTGATGTGTCGCCCATTTAATTTTTAATATCACCAGCTGCCCGTACGGAATTTTTGCACGAAACACAATTTCATCCTTTCGTCCATCGACGTCGACCCTGAATGCACGTAAACACGTAATTACGGCAAAACGAAGATTTTTATCGGACCAGAACGCCGGCGAACAAACAATGATACCCCACCGTACGTACGTATTGTGACCAAAAATTATAATATGGATTAATAAATAAATTGCGAGGATTCCCGCGATAATAATGATGTTATTTTTTTTTTCTTTCGCGTCCGAGCCTTCTATAAGCGATGCGTGTTAATTTCCAAGGCAGGTGTCAGATAAACGAGTTTGATCGACTCGGCCACAAAGTCGCCTTCAACCGTCCACTTTGCCCATATAACATAACTCCTGCCGCAATATAAATATATTTTCATATTCATATTCATATTTCAAGCGCCAATAATTCAATATTTTTATGCGGCCATCAGAGGCGTTCGTTTGCATTTCATTATTATCAACGCACGTCAATCAACCTTGTCAGCTGATTATCATTTTTATCACCCTTTACTCAAAATAAACGTTATGTATAGAAGTTAAACAACTTATTCGTGCCTGAATTACAAAACTTCTCTAGCTGTGACCAAAAAATGCAGTTGTAGCAGGATGGAGCAACGTTACACTCTGCTACGAGTTCATGAAATTTTTCTTTAAGTCGTCCAAAATCGATCATTGTGTCGAAAAATATCGATGCTATACGAAAATTAGTTGCAGAAGATCGTCATATGATACATCACAAAATCGACAGATGTTTAAGCATCACACATTAGATTTTGCACGAACTTTTGGGTATTCCC
This sequence comes from Ontholestes murinus, assembly GCA_963969525.1. NCBI lineage: Eukaryota > Metazoa > Arthropoda > Insecta > Coleoptera > Staphylinidae > Ontholestes > Ontholestes murinus. Next base: position 84,096,252 of record OZ018389.1, on the reverse strand, counting down.
AAGTTGTGAGCGCGTTGGATTTCACATTTGTTGACAGATGCTCAAAAAATTGCTCGTTTTGATTAGTGCCGTAAAATGATTACCAAAATACAACTGTGGTGCATCCAAAGCTGTATACAGCATCGTCATAGATTTATGCATATGAGCCAAAAAGCAAAAGCCAATCGCCATTTTGAGTATTTCAATGTGAAGCAAAGCCAACAAAAGTTGTTCGATCTCGAAGCATTAAGAAGCAAATTGTGGCGTTTTTCTTCACAAAAAACGATCATGTGGCAACTGTGGCTGTCAAAAATCAAAAGATCATTAATTCAGCGTGGTATACGACCATTTGTTTGCCTAAAGTTTTTTAGTAAATTGAGAAAAACCAACACAAAACGACGAATCATTTTGCATCATGACACACATCACATATAACAAACGAGTATCTGTACACATCATCATCATGGGACTTGGCACCCAATAACTTTTTTTTTGTTCACTAGAAATTAAAGATAAACTGCATGGACAACGATTTTCATATCCCTAAGAAGTGTTTGAAGTCTCTAAAACGCATGTTTTAGAGCTACCATCTTCTGCCTGGACAAAGTGCTTTGAAGGGTGGTTCAAACGCATTTAAAAGTGTATAGGTCTTAAAAGCAATAAAAATATTTTTGATAAAATTAATGTTTTCATCTTTCTATTCTCGATAAATATCAATCCTCGTTGCAGCAGAAATCACATCGTCTTCATAAGAAATTTTAGTGTTCGAATAAATGCGTAATATGACCGCGAAGATTTATTAATTTTAAGAAATAAATTCCCAAAGTGTATAGTTTAATAAATAATAAATAAATTTACAATAGATGGTTTACATTTTTTTAAATTTTTCCATTAAATTTAAACTTTCTTTTAGTACATACTTTATTACTAGTAAATATTTGCAATATACATTTAAATTTTATGTTTTGATATCTCCCTTATATCAAATCCAAGTTGTATCAATTAAATAGTTGAGTATGTTTTAGTGGCTGGAGGGTGGGATAGGTGCCACCCACCCACCCTACATATACAAAAAATAATAATTACGAACACTGTTTTGTGCAATTTTTCCTTGAAATTAAAACAGTGTCTGTAATTAAAGTTTCCTTTGTATATGTAGGGTGGGTGGGTGGCCACTATCACACCCTTCACCCACTAAAACATACACCATTTTCCATGTGAGAATAAATATTTATTTAAGAAATTTTTTAATTCATTACTGTTTTAATACTATCCTCTCACTTATAGTAATGTTATTATGATTTTTAAAAAATCAGTAAAATAGTTGAGAATATGAAATGAATGATGATAGATGACAATTAACAAATGACAAATGGCAAATGAAAGCTGACAGCTGATATATGATGCATGGACGGTAACTGATGACAGATGACAGATGATAGATTACGGATGATAATTGACGAATGACAGATGACATATGATTTTCAATAATAGCATTAATAATTAATATTAATTCTGTTTATAGTTTAGAGACATACTTGAGGATTACATAATCTGCTGCTATTGGCAGATGACAAATGAAAGCTGACAGATGATAAATGATACATTACAATTGACTAATGACAGATGATAGATGGCAGATGATGGTTGACAGATGACAGATGATATTCAATAAGAGTATTTTTTATTAATTTTGTTTAGAGTTGAGAGACATACTCGTAGCTTACATAATCTGCTGCTAGTGACAGATGACAAATGAAAGCTTACAGATGATGATTGATAGAAGGTAGATGTCAGATGACAGTAGATAAATGACAGATAACAGAGCACAGACGACAGATGATAGATGACGAATAACAGAGGACAGTTGACAGATAACATATAACATATGACAGACAACAAATAACAGGTGATAGATGACAGACGATATGATCATAAAATAATGAAGTAACACAACTTCGTAACTTTTCAGAATATTTCTATAACTTTTTTTGGATTCTTTTAAATATAATTGTGGATGACAAATGTCAGATGACAGATCACAGATGACAAATGAAAGCTGACAGATGATAAATGATACATGTCATATGATTGATGACAGATGACAGATTATAGTTCACAGATGGATGAATTTCAATAAGAATATTTTTATTAATTTTGTTTAGAGTTTGGAGACATTCTTGTAGTTTACATAATCTGCTGCTAGTGACAGATAACAAAAGAAAGCTGACATATGATGATTGATAAAGGGTAAATGTCAGATGACAGTAGATATATGACAGATAACAGATGGCAGATGGCAAATGAAAGCTGACAGCTGATAAATGATACATGATATATTGCCGATGATAAATGATAGATGATAATTGACGAATGACAGATGACAGATGACATATGACATAAAACAGATGACGGATAACAGACGACGAAAAACAGATGTCGTATGACGTATGGCATATGATAGACAACGAATAACAGATGATAGATGACAGATGGCGACAAGGTCATAAAATAATGAATAAACGCTCCTTCAATAAGAGTTTTTCAGAATATTTTTTGGATTCTTTTAAATATAATTGCGGATGACAAATGGCAAATGATAGATGACAGATGACAGATCACAGATGATAAATTAAAGCTGACAGATGATAAATGATACATGACAGATGAATGATGATAGATGATAGATGATTTTCAATAAGAGCATTTTTATTAATTTTGTTTATAGTTTAGAGACATACTTGTAGATTACATAATCTGTTGCTAGTGACAGACGACAAATGAAAGCTTACAGATGATTTGATTTTTGAGAGTTACGTGAAGGTAAACTTGATTAATTAAAAAAGCATTTTCTTCACAATTTTATTTAAATTCACAGATATATATTTCGGACACAAAGTGACAATTTTCAATGTTTTAATACTCAACTAACTTTACAACATTGAAAATGGTCTCTTTGTGTCCGAAATATATATCTGCGAAATTAAATAAAATTGTGAAGAAAGGTTTTTAATGCATTTTTAATTAATCTTACAGATCATGATTGATAGAAGGTAGATGTCAGATGATAGTAGATAAATGACAGATAACAGTATACAGATGATAGATGAGTCACATGTCATATGACAGACGACAGATGACGGATTACAGATAACAATTGACGGATAAGAGATGATGTATGACATATAACATATGACGGACAACAAATAATAGATGATAGATGACAGACAGTCAGAACCATAAAATAATGAAGTAACACAACTTCAAATAGGGTTTTTCAGAATATTTCTACAGGTTTTTTGGATTCTTTTAAATAAAATTATGATAACAAATAACAGAAAATAGATGACAGATCATAGATGACATATGAAAGCTGACAGATGATAAATGATACATGATACATGACTAATGACAGATGACAGATGACAGATGATCTTCAATAAAAGTATCTTTTGTTTAGAGACATACTTGTAGTTTACATAACCTGCTGCCAGTGACATATGACAAATGAAAGTTTATATATGACAGATAACAGAAAGAAGACGGCAGAGGTCAGAAAACAGATGACAGATGATAGATGACCTATCATAGATGACAGGTGATTAGATAACAGATAATAGATGAGAAATGACAGATGTCAGATGACAGATGATAGTTTAAAATTAAAACAGTGTTTGTAAGTAAAGTTTTATTTATATATGTAGGGTGGATGGGTGGCTATCCACCCTATAAGCACTAAAACATACACATTTATTTCTATTTAAGGATACATATAAATTTAACAACATTTTTAATTAATGATTTTTTACTACTAAATACTCACTTAAACAGTGGCATGTTTTAGATTCTAATAAAGTTCAGTGAATTAGTTGAGTATTGCTTAGTGATTGGAGGGTGGGATAGGTGCCACCCACCCACCCTACATATATAAAAAATAATAATTACAATCTCTGTTTTTGTGGCACTTGTTCTTAAAACAAAAACAGTGTTTGTAATTGAAGTTTTCTTTGTATATGTAGGGTGGGTGGGTGGCCACTATCCCACCCTCCAACCACTAAAACATACAATTAGCTTTATATAAGAATAAATATTATTATAACAAAAATTTTAAATATAATTTCGTTTGCCATTATTTACTTAATTAATCAGTAATATATTTGTGATTTTAAAAATAATCCGTAAAATAGTTGAGTATATTTTGCTGACTGGAGGATGGGATAGGTGCCACCCACCCACCCTACATATATAGAAAAAAAATATGAATTACAAACCATGTCTTTATGATTTTTTTAAAAATAAAAGCAGTGTCTATAATTTAAGTTTCTTTTGTATATGTGGGTTAGGTGAGAAGCCACTATCCCACCCTCTAACCAATAAATCATACACATTTATTTTAATTTGAGAATAATATTATATTTTTTTAGGAAAATATTTAATTAAAGTTTTTAATTATTAAGCACTCACTTTAACAGTAATTTATCTATGATTAAAAAAAATCAGTAAAATAGTTGAATATGTTTTACTGAAAGGAGGGTGGGATAGGCGCCACCCACCCTCCCTACATATATTAAAAATTATAATTACAATCTCTGTTTTTGTGCAATTGTACCTTAAAATTAAAACAATGTTTGTAATTGAATTTTTTATTGTATATGTAGGGTGGGTGGGTGGCCACTATCCCACCCTCCAACCACTAAAACATACAATTATTTTTATATAAGAATAAATATTTTTTAAAAAAGGTTTTAATCAATATTTTTTTAACTACAATCCACTCACTTAATCAGAAATATATTTATGATTTAAAAAAAATAGGTAAATAGTTGAGTATGATTTACTGATTGGACGGTTAAATAGGTAGCAACCCACCCACCCTACATATATAAGAAAATAATAATTACAAACACTGTCTTCGTGTGATTTTTCTTTAAAATTAAATTAAATGTTCATAATTAAAGTTTCCTTTGTATATGTAGGGTGGGTGGAAGACCACTATCCCACCCTCCAACCACTAGATCATACACATTTATTTTTATATAAGGCTAAATATTTTTTATTAGGAAGGTTTATAATTAATGTTTTTTTTAATTACAATCCACTCACTTTATCAGTAATACATTAATGATTTAAATATTTTTCAGTAAAATAGTTGAGTATGTTTTACTGATTGGAGGGTGGGATAGATGCCATCCACCCACCCTACATATTTAAAAAAATTATAATTAAAAACCCTGTTTTGTGGCATTTTTCTTTAAAATTAAAACAGTGTTTGTAATTAAAGTTTCATATGTGCGATGGGTGGGTATCCACTTTTCCACCCTCCAACCTCTAAAACATACAATTTTTTAATGTATTATTTATTTAAAAAGTTTTTAATTAAGGTTTAAATTGCTATTAACTACTCACATAATCAGTATTATATTAATTTTTAAAATTTCAGTAAAAAGTGAAGTATGTTTTACTGATTGGAGGTTGCGATAGCTGCCACCCGTCCACCCGACATATAAAAAAAACAAATGTTTCAAAAGCTCAGAGTTTCTAACTAAATAATATTTCTATAATAAAAAAGCAAAACCAATTGCTATTTCTTAGATGGAAACAAAATTACATTCCGAAAGTAAACGTGAAGAAAAAAATAATTTCATAGACTTAAAAAAAATATAACCAAATGAGGACTTTGTTTGAAAAGCTTAGGATTTATCTATAAACATTAATTTTATAATTATGTATAAAAACAATCAATACAATAATTAAAATCTCTGTTTTTGTTCAATTTATTCTTAAAATTAAAAACAGTGTTCGTAGTTAAAGTTTCCTTTGTATATGTAGGGTGGGTGGGTGGCCACTATCCTATCCTCCAACTACTAAAAAATACACATTTGTTTTATGAAAGAATAAATAATTTTTTTAAGAAACTTTCAATTTTAGGTTTTATTTACTATTATCCACTCAATTAAACAATAATATTTTTATAATTTAAAAAAATTCGGTAAAATAGTTGAGTATATTTTATACTATTCCACTCTCCAACCCCTAAAACACACACATTTATATTTATGTAAGGAAAAATGTTTATTTAAGAAAGTTTTAAATTAAATTTTCATTTATTACTATCCACTCACTTAAGTAATAATGAATCTATGTTTTTTTTTAAATTTTAGTAGAATAGTTGAGTATATTTTACTGATTGGAAAGTGGGATAGGCGACACCCACCCACCCTACATTTATAAAAAAATAATATTTAAAAACCCTGTTTTTGTGCCATTTTTCCTTAAAATTAAAACAGTGTTTGTAATTAAAGTTTATTTTGTTTATTTTGTAGGTTGGGTGGGTGTCCACTATCTCACCCTTCGACCATTAAAACACATACAACTAATTATGTTTAAGATTGAAAAAAAATTTTAAGAAAATTTTTAAGTAATGTTGTTTTTATTACTATCCACTCATTTACATAGTAATTTATTTATGATTTAAAATTTTTCAGTTAAATAATTCAGTATATTTTACCGATTAGAGGGTGAGATAGGCGCCACCCACCTACCCTACATATCTAAAAAATTATAATTACAAACACTGTTTTGTGACATTTTTTTCTTAAAATCAAAACAATGTTTGTAATTAATGTTTCCTTTGTATATGTAGGGTGGGTGGGTGGCCACTATCCCACTCTCCAACCACTAAAACATACACATTATTTTCATGTAAAAATAAATATTTATTTAAAAAAGGTTTTTAATTAAGATTTAATTTGTTACTAACCACTTATTTCATCAGCAATATATTTATGATTAAAAAAAAATTGAGTATAATACTTGAGTATGTTTTACTGATTAAAGGGTGGGATAGGTGCCACCCACCCACCCTACATATATAAAAAATAATAATTATAAACACTGTTTTTGTGTAATTTTCCCTTAAAATTACAACAGTGTTAGTAACTAAAATTTCTTTTGTATATGCAGGGTAGGTAAGTGGCCACAATCCCACCCACCAACCACTAAAACAATTAGAATTGTTTTATAAAGAATTAAATAAAAAATACGAAACTTTTAAATTAATAACGATAATTAATAATGAGACAAATAAAATCTCTTTGAGCATTTCTGCACTTATGTTTTAAAGTAAATGTAAAAACTCCAGCCAATAGTAAATACGGGGAGTAGTTGTTTTAACTGTTGGCTGGAGTTTTTACATTTACTTTAAAATATAAGTGCAGAAATGCTCAAAGAGATTTTATTTGTCTCATTATTAATTATCGTAATTAATACTGCACTACAAATTTAAATATTTAATTTTCATTTTTAAATGAATGTTTTATTTACTATTATCCAATCAATTGAACAATTATATTTACGATTTTTAGAAAAATCAGTAAAATAGTTATGTATGTTTTATAATATCCCACCCTTCAAATACTAAAACATATACATTTATATTTATGTTTATTTTAGAAAGTTTTGAATTAAAATTTCATTTATCACTATCCAATCACTTAAATAATAATTAATCTGTACATTTTTAAAATTAAATTAGAATATTTGAGTATATTTTACTGATTGGAGGGTGGGATAGGTGCCACCCACCCACCTACATATACAGGGTGACTGACGAAAAACCTTATTCTCGCTTATTTTTGATCCGATTTGAATAAATAAAACATCAAATTAAATGATTTTTAAAAGACTTTAATATGAACTGTACTGATATTTTTCCTTGCATCCAGTTTTTGACAAAAGACGATCAACTTTTTTTTTCAAATTGTACTGTATATATATTTTGTACTGATCCGCAAGGAGATTTTTTTCTGAATCTAAATTTGTAAACGATTTTATCCATTCATCAAACCAGAGTCTAGAAATTGAGGATTAAAAAAAAAATTAAAAATCAAATACCCATAGTAAACAATATACAGAGCCTATTCCAAATGTCAAAAGTGACAGTGTCAGTCATTGGTACAGTACTGCAATGATTTTTAATAATTTCATAATAAAAATGTTGCAAGATTTCAAAAACTGAAAAACGATTTCTGTAGAAGCATAAAATTCTAGTACAGTGTTTGAAATATTGCAACATTTTAATTATGAAATAATTAAAAATCGTTGCAGTATTGTATCAATGGCTGTCACTGTCACTTTTGACATTTAAAATAGGGTCTGTATATTGTTTACAATGGATACTTGACTTTTTATTTATTTTTTTAATCCTCAATTTCTCGACTTAAGTTTGATATATGGATAAATTTGTCTACATTTTTATATTCAGAAAAAAAATCTCCTTGCGAATCAATAAAAATATATATACAGTGCAATTTAAAAAAAAATGTTGATCGTATTTTGTCAAAAACTGGGTGCGAGAAAAAATAACAGTTCAGATCCTATTAAAGTCTTTTAAAAATGGTTTAATTTGATGTTTTATTTATTAAAATCGGATAAAAAATAAGTGCGATACAGCACCAAAGGTTTTTCGTCAGTCACCCTGTATAAAAAAGTAATAATTAAAAACACTGTTTTTTTGTATTTTTTCCTTAAAATTAAAACAGTGTCTGTAATTAAAGTTTCTTTTGTAAATGTAGGGTGGGTGGGTGGCACCTATCCCACCCTCCAACCACAAAAACATACACACTTATTTTATGTAAGAATTAATATTTCATTAAGGAAGTTGTTAATTATTTTTTCATTTTCCATCTTTCACTCACTTCAACAACAATGGATTTATGATTTTTCTAAATTTTAGTAGATAAGTTGTGTATGTTTTACTAAATAGAGGATGGGATAGTGGCCACCCACCCACCCTACATATATAAAAAAAATCTAATGACAATCTCTGTTTTTGTGCAATGTTTTCTTAAAATTAAAAGAGTGTTTGTAACTAAAATTTCATTTGTTTATGTAGGGTGGGTGGGTGGCCACTATCCCACCCTCCAATCCCTAGAACATACACATTTATTTTTATGTAAGAATAAATATTTTTTTTAAGAAATTTTTAATTAACATTTCAATTTTTACTATAAACTAATTTGAACTATAATATTTTTATGATTAAATACTTTTTCACTAAAATAGTTGAGTATATCTTACAAATTTGAGGGTGGGATAGGTGCCACCCGCCCACTCTACATATTTGAAATTTTTTTAATTATAAACAATGTTTTTGTATAATTTTACTTTAAAATTAAAACACTGTTTATAATTAAAGTTTCTTTTGTTTATGTAGGGTGGGTGGGTGGCCACTATCACACCCTCCAACCAGAAAAACATACACATTTATTTTATTTAAGAATAAATATTTATTTAAGAAAAACTTTAATTAATGTTTTTAATTACTAACCACTCACTTGAACAGTAATTGATGATATAAAAGAAAATAGTAAAATAGTTGAATATGTTTTACTGAATGGATGATGGGATAAGCGCCACCTACCCACCCTACATTTTTAAAAAATAATATTTAAAAACCCTGTTTTCGTGCCATTTTTCTTTAAAATTAAAACAGTGTTCGTAATTAAAGTTTATTTTGTTTATTTTGTAGGTTGGATGGGTGTCCACTATCTTACCCTTCGACCATTAAAACACATACAACTAATTTTGTTTAAGAATAATTTTTTTTAAAGAAAATTTTTAAATAATGTTTTTATTACTATCCACTCACTTACATAGTAATGTATTTATGATTTACCCACCCTACATATACAAACTTTCCTTTGTATATGTAGGGTGGGTGGGTGTCCACTATCCTACCCTCCAACCACTAAAAAATACACACTTGTTTTATGAAAAGATAAAAAAAATTTAAAAAACTTTAAAATTAATATTTTATTAACTATTATCCACTCAATTAAACAATAACATATTTATGGTCTTTAAAAAAATCAGTAAAATAGTTGAATATATTTTTTACTACCCCACTCTCTAACCCCTAAAACATACACATTTATATTTATGTAAGGATAAATATTTATTTAAGAAAGTTTAATTATATTTTCATTTGTTACTATCCACTCACTTAAATAATAATGAATCTATGTTTTTTTTTCAATTTTAGTAGAATAGCTGAGTATATTTTACTGATTGGAGGGTGGGATAGGCGCCACCCACCCACCCTACATATCTAAAAAATAATAATTACAAACACTGTTTTGTGGCATTTTTTCTTAAAATCAAAACAAGGTTTATAATTAATGTTTCCTTTGTATATGTAGGGTGGGTGGGTGGCCACTATCCCACCCTCCAACCACAAAACATACACACTTATTTTATTATGAATAAATATTTCATTAAGGAAGTTGTTAATTATTTTTTCATTTTCCATCTTTCACTCACTTCAACAACAATGGATTTATGATTTTTCTAAATTTTAGTAGTATAGTTGTGTACGTTTTACTAATTGAAGGGTGGGATAGTGGCCACCCACCCACCCTACATATATAAAAAAATTATAATTACAATCTCTGTTTTTGTGCAATCTCTCCTTAAAATTAAAAGAGTGTTTGTAACTAAAATTTTATTTGTTTATGTAGGGTGGGTGGGTGGCCACTATCCCACCCTCCAATCCCTAGAACATACACATTTATTTTTATGCAAGAATAAAAATTGTTTTAAGAATTTTTAATAAATATTTAATTTTCTACAATCAACTCATTTAAACCATAATAGTTTTATGATTAAATACGTTTTCACTAAAATAGTTGAATATATTTTACAGATTGGAGGGTGGGATAGGCGCCACCCACCCACCCTACATATCTAAAAAATAATAATTACAAACACTGTTTTGTGGTATTTTTCCTTAAAATAAAAACAGCGTTTGTAATTAAAGTTTCCTTTGTATATGTAGGGTGGGTGGGTGGCCACTATCCCACCCTCAAACCAGTAAAACATACACATTTATTTTTATTTGAAAATAAATATTTATTTAAGACAATCTTTAATTAATGTTTTTAATTACTAACCACTCACTTGAACAGTAATTTATTTATGATTTAAAAAAAAATCAGTAAAATAGTTGAATATGTTTTACTGAATGGAGGGTGGGATAGGCGCCACCCACCCACCCTACATAAATAAAAAATTATAATTACAATTTCTGTTTTCGTGCATTTTTTTTTTAAATTTAAACAGTGTTTGTAACTAACGTTTCTTTTGTTTATGTAGGGTGGGTGGGTGGCCACTATCCCACCCTTCAACCATTAAAATATACACGGTTTTAATGCAAGAATAAATATTTATTTAAGCAATTTTTTAATTCATGTTTTTTTTTTCATTATCATCCACTTTAATAGTAATGTATTTATGATTTTTTTAAATTCAGTAAAACAATTGAGAATGTTTTACTGATTAGAGGGTGGGATATGTGCCACCCACCCACACTCCATATTTAAAAAAATAATAATTACAAACACAGTTTGTGTGCAATATTACCTTGAAATTAAAACAGTGTTTGTAATTAAAATTTCCATTGTATATGTAGGGTGGGTGGGTGGCCACTATCCCACCCTCCAACCACTATGCTATAAACACTTATTTTATGTAAGAATAAACTTTTTTTAAGAAAGTTTTTAATTAAAAGTAATTTATTTATGTTTACAAAAAATTCAATTAAATAATTGCGTATGTCTTACTGTTTGGAGAGTGGAATAGGTGCCACCCACCCTACATATACAAAAAAAAAGTGTTTACAAACTCTGCTATTGCGCATTTTTTTCTTAAAATTAAAACAGTGTTCGTAATTTAAGTTTTTCCACCCTCACAATTTTTATGTAAGAATAAATATTTTATAATATAATAATATATTCTAGCGTACTCTTGACCTACCACAATAAGCAATACAATGACGTATCGTACTCCTGACCTACCTTAATAGTCTACGCGTTAACCTAGGTCAAGAGTACGCTAGTTTAATGTGTACGTTTAAACTAGCGTACTCTTGACCTGGGTTAACGCGTAGACTGTTGAGGTAGGTCAGGAGTACGATAGGTCGTTGCTAAATGTTATTCGTTTATTTTCTAATCGATATTTTAAATTATTTATGTTAATTTATTGGCAAATTTAAATTTTGTTTGATAGTTGCACTTTATTTTCAAACTCAATTTTTAATAGATTGAAGTGTTTTTTGGAATTTGTTAAACTATTTCAATTAATATTTATATTTTTTTAAAGAGATAAATATCTTTATAGAAGTGTTGCAATAATACGACATAACAATTATTTTGATTAGAATTAAAAACACTTGGTTTGAACACTGAGTAAAACGCTTTCTATGTTTTTTTCTTTCTTATATGTATTTATTATTGCAGTAATTATCTCTCATATTAAGGACTTTGTAGAATTAAATTTTTTTATAGAACAATTTACGATTTACTTTAATTACCAATGTTTTCAATGATAAATCTATAAAGTTACTTTATATACGATACATAAAGAATTTGAATAAAAGAAAAAAGGAAAACCTCAATTGGAAAGTAAATTACAACATCGACTAAGAAGGCTATTATTCATAATCACCATCACCATCACCGCAATAATTAATTAAGAGCAGAGCGAGTATTACAGTTGGACTAATGAAGTTATTACCGTCAGTAAACGACCACTTCCTAACCCGTTCCTACATTTATTTTCGTTGGTGGTTTTTACAAAAATTTCTGCCCAATTTTTTGATGTTAAAGAAAACAAAACAAAAGCCCGCCTCGATTCCCAGCATAGTGGAGGATCTTAATTGCGGTGTAATTATATTATCAGCGTTCCGAGGAAGTGCGTCGCTAATGACTTGTAATTCTTCAGTGAACTACCGTTCCTCCGCTACTTCTTCTTACCAGGGAGGGGGGAAATTCCGGGTGACAAAAAAGCAATTACGGACACAGAAGGAAATTGTGGAATTGTCTCTCGTCGGAGGAGAAGGACGGCGCTTGTCTTTCTACTTTTTGTAGTAGGAGAGAGAAAGAGGAAGTGTAATTACCTCGCAAAAGGTTAATTATCGTTTGGGTGATTTATCGCAGTGAAGTTTATTGCGAAGCAAGGTCGTATCAACGGTTACTTTTAGTATTAAAATCTCTTAATTGAAGAAATAAGGTAATTTATTATGTGTGATAAAAAATCATTATTTTTCTAATAGATTGGTTTAATTATCAAGCAAGCCAGGATTGACGTCTAGGAAGATTTTACTGTGTGTTTGATGGGATTAACAGGGGATGATTATTATTATTACTATGAGCTGCTTCCATACAACAAAATTCTTAACTAGGAACTGTGCAATTGGATTGTCTGGAGGAAGCAATCGCCCAGAAGCAGCCAGATTTGGTCAATAGGAGAGGAATGGTGTTCCATCAGGACACATTGATAGTGACTCTCCAGAAGTTCAAAGAGCTTGTTTGGGAGGTTCTCATGAATCCACCTTATAGTCAGAACCTGACACCAAATAATTACCATCTGTTTCTGTCCATGGAACAATTTCGCTTCAAAAGAGGCTTATGAAAATAAACTGTCTCAATACTTTACCAATATGGACGAGGGTTTCTATGAGAGAGGCATAATGAAATTACCTTCAAGATGGCAATATGTTAACATCTGTGCTAATTAAAGCCTTCAATTGCATGCAAAAATAATGGATTTCTTTTCATTACATCGTTTTCGTTGATAATACTGTTTACACAATTATTCAATTCACCTGAAAGGTTAATTCCTGCCTTCTTGCTCTCGATCAGTGCCCAGAGTGAGACGGAGAAACGACGAGAGGGAACGTGTATTGGCTCCTTATCTCATAGTACAAGTTGTTAATGTGTAGACTCGTTCCAGCCACATCCATCCGATTAATTACTAAAAACCCACCGCACATCGGGACGAATATCTCTATGTCTCCAACAACACGAGACCAGACTAGACCACTCACTCTATCGCCTCCCGAAAATTATTTTTTCCACTTGTCATCTAAACACAAAATTTCTCTCTACAATTACTGATTTTATTCCCATTATTTTAATTCATTAAAAAATCAACAATAAAATTTTCCAAATACTAATGTCTTCAAAAATGAATATAAAAACAAATGCTACAGAATTGATTTTTGTTATAAATTTACTTCAAATTAATTGGGCTTTAAGTTTAGACAAAATATCAAAAATATTTCTATTAAATCCCAAACATATTCACCACAGAAATTAGCTTAGAGTTTTGATCAAATTTAACAAATTGTAATATCTTGAAGAATAAATATAAAAAAACAATTGCCGCTCAGTTGAAACTTTCAAAATTTACTCAAAATAGAACCGGCTTTATGTTTAAGCCAAAATTTATAAACAACTTCCATTAAATTTCGAAATATTCACACGAGAAATTAATTTAGAATTTTGTTAAAATTTCCCTGATTAAAATATCGTTAAAAAATAAATATAAAAACAATTGCTACTGTATTGATTTTTTTGTAATTTACTCCAATTAAATTGGGCTTTATGTTAAGACCAAAATATCAAAAATATTTAAATTAAATCACCAAAAATTCAACGTGGAGTTTTGATTGAAATTTTCCAAATTGTAACATCTTGAAAAATTAATATAAAAATGTTTACTGTTAAGTTTAAAGTTTATAAAAATTACTCAAAATTGATTAGGTTTTATGTTATAATCAAAAATTAAAAATTATTTTGTTTAAATCTCAAAATTTCCACAGGAGAAATCTTAATTTTAATTTTAATTTCGAAGAAATGTTTTGAATTGTAATTTCGTTAATAACAATTGCTGTTAAGTTTAAACTTTACAAATTTACTCAGAATAGATTCAGCTTTTAATTTAGGTAAAAGTTTAAAAATTATCATCACTAAATCTCGAAATATTCACAACGGAAATTAGCTTAGAGTTTTGATCAAAATTAACAAATTGTAATATCTTGAGGAATAAATATAAAAAACAATTGACGCTCGGTTGAAACTTTCAAAATTACTCAAAATATAACAGGCTTTATGTTTAAGCCAAAATTTATTAACAACTTCTTTAAAATTTCGAAATATTCACACGAGAAATTAATTTTGAATTTTGTTAAAATTTCCCTGATTAAAATATCTTTAAAAAATTAATATAAAAACAATTGCTACTGTATTGATTTTTTTTGTAATTTACTTCTAATAAATTGGGCTTTATGTTAAGACCAAAATATCAAAATTATTTCTATTAAATCACCAAACATTCACACGAGAAATCAACTTGGAGTTTGATTGAAATTTTCAAAATTGTAATATCTTGAAAAATTAATATAAAAATGTTTACTGTTGAGTTTAAAGTTTATAAAAATTACTCAAAATTGATTAGGTTTTATGTTATAATCAAAAATTAAAAATTATTTTGTTTAAATCTTAAAATTTCCACAGGAGAAATCTTAATTTTAATTTCTAATTTCGAAGAAATGTTTTAAATTATAATTACGTTAAAAACAATTGCTGTTAAGTTTAAACTCTACACATTTACTCAGAATTGATTTAGTTTTAAGTTTAGATAAAAGTTTAAAAATTATTATCACTAAATCTCGAAATATTCACAACGGAAATTAGCTTAGAGTTTTGATCAAAATTAACAAATTGTAATATCTTGAGGAATAAATATAAAAAACAATTGACGCTCGGTTGAAACTTTCAAAATTTACTCGAAATAGTAGCGGCTTTTTGTTTAAGCCAAAATTTATAAACAACTTCTTTAAAATTTCGAAATATTCACACGAGAAATTAATTTAGAGTTTTGTTAAAATTTCCCTGATTAAAATATCGTTAAAAAATAAATATAAAAACAATTGTTACTGTATTGATTTTTTTGGAATTTACTTCAAATAAATTGGGCTTTAAGTTAAGACCAAAATAACAAAATTATTTCTATTAAATCACCAAAAATTCACACGAGAAATCGACTTGGAGTTTTGATTGAAATTTTCCAAATTGTAATATGTTGAAAAATTAATATAAAAATGTTTACTGTTGAGTTTAAAGTTTATAAAAATTACTCAAAATTGATTAGGT
Organism: Ontholestes murinus; assembly: GCA_963969525.1. Taxonomy (NCBI): domain Eukaryota; kingdom Metazoa; phylum Arthropoda; class Insecta; order Coleoptera; family Staphylinidae; genus Ontholestes; species Ontholestes murinus. Next base: position 84,080,281 of record OZ018389.1, on the reverse strand, counting down.
TTTATGTTATAATCAAAAATTAAAAATTATTTTGTTTAAATCTTAAAATTTCCACAGGAGAAATCGTAATTTTAATTTCTAATTTCGAAGAAATGTTTTAAATTATAATTACGCTAAAAACAATTGCTGTTAAGTTTAAACTTTACTAATTTACTTAGAATAGATTTAGCTTTTAGTTTAGATAAAAGTTTAATAATTATTATCACTGAATTTCGAAATATTCACAATAGAAATTAGCTTAGAGTTTTGATCAAATTTACCAAATTGTAATATAAAGAAGAATAAATATAAGAAAACAATTGCCGCTCAGTTGAAACGTTCAAAATTTACTCAAAATAGAACCGGCTTTATGTTTAAGCCAAAATTTATAAACAACTTCCGTTAAATTTCGAAATATTCACACGAGAAATTAATTTAGAATTTTGTTAAAATTTCCCTGATTAAAATATCGTTGAAAAATAAATATAAAAACAATTGCTACTGTATTGAATTTTTTGGAATTTACTTCAAATACATTGGGCTTTATGTTAAGACCAAAATATCAAAATTATTTCTATTAAATCACCAAAAATTCAAACGAGAAATCAACTTGAAGTTTTGATTGAAATTTTCCAAAATGTAACATCTTGAAAAATTAATACAAAATTGTTTACTGTTGAGTTTAAAGTTTATAAAAATTACTCAAAATTGATTAGGTTTTATGTTATAATCAAAAATTAAAAATTATTTTGTTTAAATCTTAAAATTTCCACAGGAAAAACCTTAATTTTAATTTCTAATTTCGAAGAAATGTTTTGAATTGTAATTTCGTTAATAACAATTGCTGTTAAGTTTAAACTTTATTAATTTACTCAAAATTGATTTAGTTTTTAGTTTAGATAAAAGTTTAAAAATTATTATCACTAAATTTCGAAATATTCACAACAGAAATTAGCTTAGAGTTTTGATGAAATTTACTTAATTATAATATCTTGAAGAATACATATAAAAAAACAATTGCCACTAAGTTGAAACTTTCAAAATGTACTCGAAATAAAACCGGCTTTATGTTTAAGCCAAAATTTATAAACAACTTCCATTAAATTTCGAAATATTCACACGAGAAATTAATTTTGAGTTTTGTTAAAATATCCCTGATTAAAATATCGTTGAAAAATAAATATAAAAACAATTGCTACTGTATTGTTTTTTCTGGAATTTACTTCAAATAATTTGGGTTTTATGTTAAGATCAAAATATCAAAATTATTTCTATTAAATCACCAAAAATTCACACGAGAAATCAACTTGGAGTTTTGATTGAAATTTTCCAAATTGTAATATCTTGAAAAATTAATACAAAATTGTTTACTGTTGAGTTTAAAGTTTATAAAAATTACTCAAAATTGATTAGGTTTTATGTTATAATCAAAAATTAAAAATTATTTTGTTTAAATCTTAAAATTTCCACAGGAGAAATCTTAATTTTAATTTCTAATTTCGAAGAATTGATTTGAATTATAATTACGTTAAAAACAAATGCTGTAGGGTTTAAACTTTACGAATTTGCTCAGCATAGATTTAGCTTTTAGTTTAGATAAAAGTTTAAAAATTATCATCACTAAATCTCGAAATATTCACAACGGAAATTAGTTTATAGTTTTGATCAAATTTAACAAATTGTAATATCTTGAAAAATAAATATAAAAAACAATTGCCGCTGGGTTGAAACGTTCAAAATTTACTCAAAATAGAAGCGGCTTTATGTTTAAGCCAAAATTTATAAACAACTTCCATTAAATTTCGAAATATTCACACGAGAAATTAATTTTGAATTTTGTTAAAATATCCCTGATTAAAATATCTTTAAAAAATAAATATAAAAACAATTGCTACTGTATTGAATTTTTTGGAATTTACTTCAAATAAATTGGGCTTTATGTTAAGACCAAAATATCAAAATTATTTCTACTAAATCACCAAAAATTCACACGAGAAATCAACTTGGAGTTTTGATTGAAATTTTCCAAATTGTAATATCTTGAAAAATTAATACAAAAAATGTTTACTGTTGAGTTTAAAGTTTATAAAAATTCTCAAAATTGATTAGGTTTTATGTTATAATCAAAAATTAAAAATTATTTTGTTTAAATCTTAAAATTTCCACAGGAGAAATCTTAATTTTAATTTCTAATTTCGAAGAAATGTTTTAAATTATAATTACGTTAAAAACAATTGCTGTTAAGTTTAAACTTTACTAATTTACTCAAAATTGATTTAGTTTATAGTTTAGATAAAAGTTTAAAAATTATTATCACTAAATCTCGAAATATTCACAACGGAAATTAGCTTAGAGTTTTGATCAAATTTACCAAATTGTAATATCTTGAAGAATAAATACAAAAAAGAATTGCCGCTCGGTTGAAACTTTCAAAATTTACTCAAAATAGAACCGGCTTTATGTTTAAGCCAAAATTTATAAACAACTTCCGTTAAATTTCAAAATATTCACACGAGAAATTAATTTAGAATTTTGTTAAAATTTCCCTGATTAAAATATCGTTAAAAAATAAACATAAAAACAATTGCTACTGTATTGATTTTTTTGGAATTTACTTCAAATAAATTGGGCTTTATGTTAAGACCAAAATATCAAAATTATTTCTTTTAAATCACCAAAAATTCACACGAGAAATCAACTTGGAGTTTTGATTGAAATTTTCCAAATTGTAATATCTTGAAAAATTAATATAAAAACGTTTACTGTTGAGTTTAAATTTTATAAAAATTACTCAAAATAGATTAGGTTTTATGTTATAATCAAAAATTAAAAATTATTTTGTTTAAATCTTAAAATTTCCACAGGAGAAATCTTAATTTTAATTTCTAATTTCGAAGAAATGTTTTAAATTATAATTAAGTTAAAAACAATTGCTGTTAAGTTTAAACTTTACGAATTTACTCAAAATGGATTTAGTTTTTAGTTTAGATAAAAGTTTAAAAATTATTATCATTAAATTTCGAAATATTCACAACGGAAATTAGCTTAGAGTTTTGATCAAAATTAACAAATTGTAATATCTTGAGGAATAAATATAAAAAACAATTGACGCTCGGTTGAAACTTTCAAAATTTACTCGAAATAGTAGCGGCTTTTTGTTTAAGCCAAAATTTATAAACAACTTCTTTAAAATTTCGAAATATTCACACGAGAAATTAATTTTGAATTTTGTTAAAATATCCCTGATTAAAATATCTTTAAAAAATAAATATAAAAACAATTGCTATTGTATTAAATTTTTTGGAATTTACTTCAAATAAATTGGGCTTTATGTTAAGACCAAAATATCAAAGTTATTTCTATTAAATCAGCAACAATTCACACGAGAAATCAACTTGGAGTTTTGATTGAAATTTTACAAATTGTAATATCTTGAAAAATGAATATAAAAATGTTTACTGTTGAGTTTAAAGTTTTTAAAAATTATTCAAAATTGATTAGGTTTTATGTTATAATCAAAAATTATTTTGTTTAAATCATAAAATTTCCACAGGAGAAATCTTAATTTTAATTTCTAATTTCGAAGAAATGTTTTGAATTATAATTTCGTTAAAAACAATTGCTGTTAAGTTTAAATTTTACAAATTTAATCAAAATAGATTTAGATAAATATTTATTATTACTAAATCTCGAAAACAATCACCAAAATGATTGGAAATTTGTCATTGTGGAAACGATAGAGTAAATGTTGAAATGTGTGTCAGTGGAAAGGAATGTTTGTGTTGGAGGAGAGGGAATTAGTTATCTGGTAACTGGCGCGTCGTCGGGTCGTTCCGTCGGCCAGCCAATTTACTCTTTTCTCTTATCCAAAAATGCAATTAGCCATACAGCCACCACCTGACCAAGGTGTACACAATCGATTTATTTTTTTCTAACCCAAAATAACAATAGATAAACTAATTACTAAGACAAATATATTTATTATGATTACAGTTGTACCTCAAGGCTCGAAATTAGGAGCTGCGCTTAAACAACACGTTAAACTATTCAAACGCAATCGTTACATGCAAACTCATGCAACCCTCCCTTTGTCTTATCCCATTATTTCTTAACGTGAACAAAAAACCAACAACTACACATTTTAATTGATGGTGGCTCTAATGGCTCGACGTACCGTACTTTTACATTATTTTTTTAATGCCCGGCAATTTGCGTTCTGTTCTCTTTTTCCTCTTGTTCCACTGCGGTTAATTGCTTTGTCACTTTTTTAATTACTCATGTCAATGCGGCCATTTAGATAAACGGGCAATTAGTCGTACCCGGTTTCACGGTTCCGTTCGTTCCCTGATGATGGACTATTTGTTTGGACAAAGCAATTACCACGGCCCGAATAGTCGATTAAAATCCTCCTCCACTAATGACGGCGACGCACTTTGTCATTAGAATATTTCGTTTGCATCAAAATCCGAAACAAAGAGAAATTACAGAAATGGTCAATAAATTATTTATGAATATAAATGAAATTACGTAATTATTTGTTATTAAATTAAATTGTGACGTTTTTTTTTATTCACCTGCTACTGAATTTACTCGTTCGATAATATGAAGAAAATATATTCCACACTTACTAAATAACCATTTTTGGTTCGGCGTGGAATCATCCATTATTTTATAATTAACATTCGCGCTAATTAATTATTCCTTTAATGAATTCCAACAGCTTGTTGGTATTTATTTTCTTGTCGGTACGTAATTACATCAACTATTGTAATTAATGAATTATGGCTTTAGGAACGTCAGCAGAATATTAAACATTCAAGAAAATCCCATCATAAAAATAAGAAAGTAAACAATGTCAGTGAAACCCAAAACAAAATGTTAGAAGAAAAAATATACTTTCGTTTTATCCTTGTTAGCATTTTATTTTGATTTCCACTTACATTTCAATGAAAGAAATTATAACGTAAGTGAAAAGAAGGATCTTCAAAGAAAAAAACTTCAAAATCTCTAAAGATTGCTTCATCCATCCTTAGTTTCCAAAGTTTTAGACTAATAGAATCGATGGCTAAAATGAGAAAATTACAAAATCTCTAAAGATTGCTTCAACCATCTTCATAGTTTCTAGATTATTAGACATTAAAGTGTGTCACAAAGTTCTTTATTAAGGCCAAAAATCTATATCCTATATAATTAATCACTTGTCATCAAATAACAAACAAATTGATGATGTTAAAAAGGTCAAAGCTTTTATTAATAAACGTATTTGATTTTTGATTCATCAAAATTCATCACTCCAGGATCTAAAATTCAAATATTGCTATAATCATAATCTACAACTTAATAAAACCACAAACACAAACCCCGCATTAAAAATAACGTACTAACACACACATATACACTGTGAAAACGAGATAACAGCACTAAATTTTTAATTGGTTTCGCAAAAAAAAACCGAATCGAACCGCAAATTTCGCAATCCCCCTTTACCGAAAGTAGCCCATTTATCAGAAATTATCAACAATGTGTCAGCGCGGAGATTAAGTTGAATTAAGTCACAGAGAGTCGGTGGTGAGCGGTCGTCCAGAGGACCACTGGTCGTCACAACGAACGCTGGTTGTGTAGACCAGGCGCACTGGTCGACTGTGACTTTTATGCAATGCACTCATGCTTATCGGCTCAAATCCATTAAAATTTTCAATCAATTTGTAGATATTGTACTTGGAAACGTTCTCCGTGTGCCAGATAATTGTTCTTAATGAAGAGGGGGCCGATCGTTTCCAAGAAAACTCTTGTTAATTATCGGCCCGGGTCTTATTAAACACCGCATTTTATTTAATCGGTCGTTGAAATAACTGTTAATAATTTTCAAGACGTTAAAAACTTTACTTTGCAAATCTGATAATCTTACTAAATAATTGAAACTAATTATAAAAACTACATATTTTCATCATCCTAAAACATAATTAATGTAACTTAATTAGAAACAAAGTGACAACACTTTAAACTTGATTTAGTGTTTTTGAAAAAATCGCACATTGCAGTTTGAAAAATTCTAAAAAATTTATCACCTGATGAATTGGCCTAAAATTTTGTAAACACACTCAGAAACTATGTAGTTTTACCATATTAAAGAATATTTAATGTAACTTAACGAGAAATAAAGTGACAACACTTTAAACTTGATTTGTAATATTAGGAAAAATCGCATTTCGCAATTTGATTAATTCTAAAAAATTAATCACCTGATCAATTGGTTTATAATTTTACAAACACACTCAGAATCTATTTAATTTTGATATCTTAAAAAATATATAAAGTAACTTAGCGAGAAATAAAGTGACAACACTTTAAACCTGATTTATAGTATTAGGAAAAATCGCATTTCTCTGTTTGAAAATTTCTAAAAAATAAATCACCTAATAAATTGACTTAAAATTTTTTAAACGCACTCAAAATCTATTTAACTTTAACATATTAAAAAATGTTTAATGTAACTTAACGTGAAACAAAGTGCCAACACTTTAAACTTGATTGATAGTATTAGGAAAAATCGCATTTGGCAATTTGAAAAATTCTAAAAAAATAATCACCTAATGAATTGGCTTAAAATTTTGTAAACACGCTCAAAATCTATTTAGTTATAACAGTCTAAAAAATCTTTATTGTAACTTAACGAAAAACAAAGTGACAACACTTTAAACTTGATTTATAGTATTAGGAAAAATCGCATTTGGCAATTTGAAAAATTCTAAAAAAATAATCACCTGATGAATTGGCTTAAAATTTTGTAAACACGCTCAAAATCTATTAAGTTATAACAGTCTAAAAAATCTTTATTGTAACTTAACGAAAAACAAAGTGACAACACTTTAAACTTGATTTATAGTATTAGGAAGAATCGCATTTCGCAATTTGAAAAATTCTAAAAAATTAACCACCTAATGAATTGGATAATATTTAATGTAACTTAACGTGAAATAAAGTTACAGTACTTTAAACTTGACTTATAGTATTAGGAAGAATCGCATTTCGCAATTTTAAAAATGGTAAATAAATTAATCTCCTAATAAATTGACTTAAAATTTTGTAAACGCACACAGAATCTATTTAGTTTTAACATATTAAAAACTATTTAATGTAACTTTACGAGAACCACAGTGACAACACTTTAAACTTAATTAATATTTTTTGTGAAATCGCAAGCCGCTATTTTAAAAATTGTAAATATATTAAACACCTAATGAATTGGCTTAAAATTTTGTAAACACACCCGGAATATATGTAGTTTTTATATATTAAAAAATATTTAATGTAACTCAGCCAGAAACAAAGTGACAACATTTTAAACTTGATTTAAAGTTTTGGAAAAATCGCAAGTCGCAATTTGAAAAATTCTAAAAAATTAATTACTTAATGAATTGACTTAAAATTTTGTAAACACACTCAGAATATATTTAGTTTTGTCATTAAAAAAAAATTTAATGTAACTTAGCGAGAAACAAAGTGACAACACTTTAAACTTGTTTCATAATTTTTGGAAAATCGTAAGTCGCAATTTAAAAAATTGTAAATAAATTAATCACCTAATAAATTGGCTTAAAATTCAGTATACACATTCAAAATCTTTATAGTTTCTATATATTAAAAAATATTTAATATAGCTTAGCGAGAAACAAAGTGTGACAACACTTTCAACTTGATTTATAGTATTAGGAAAAATCGCATTACACAATTTTTAAATTTTTAACAAATTAATTACCTAATGAATTTTCTTAAAATTTTAAAAATACTCTCATAATCTGTCTAGTTTTGATATATTGAAAAATATTTAATGTAACTTCACGTGAAACAAAGTGAAAACACTTTAAACTTGATTCATAATTTTTGGAAAATCGCAAGTCGCCATTTTAACAATTGTAAATAAATTAATCATCTAATGAATTGTCTTAAAATTTTGTAAACAGACTCAAAATCTGTCTGGTTTTGATATATTAAAAATTATTTAATGTAACTTAACTAGAAACAAAGTGACAACACTTTAAACTTAATTTATAGTTTTAGGAAAAATCGCATTTCTCAATTTGAAAATTTCTAAAAAATTAATCACTTAATGAATTGGGTTAAAATTTTGTAAACACACTCAAAATCTATCTAGTTTTAATATATTAAAAGATATTTAATGTAACTTAATGAGAAACAAAGTGATAACACTTTAAACTTGATTTATAGTATTAGGAAAATTCGCATTTCGCAATTTGAAAAATTCTAAAAAAATAATCACCTAATAAACTGGCTTAAAATTTTGTAAACCCATTCAGAATGCGACTTAAAAATTGTAAAAGAGGCTGACCACCCACCCTACATATAAATTTAAGTTTCAATCAATGTTTTACCTTTGATTTTCAAAAAACCACAACAGATTGTTTATTTATCGAATTTCTAACATTAAAATCAGTGTTTTAACTTGAATTTCAATGTATATGTAGGGCGGGTGGGTGGCCACTATCCCACCCTCCAATTCAAAAAACACGGACAACTATTTTTCAAAAACTATATTTATATAAAACTTATCATCACAATAAATAAAGTACACAACTGTTTAAAATTAAAAAACATTGATTAAAATACTCGCGTATGATTCACAGGTTGGAGGGTGGGATAGAGGCCACCCACCCACCCTACATATGCGTTAAAACCTTCACTATTTCAGTTGCTTAGATATTATTTCAATCCTATTTTAGATGTTATTAAAAAATTAAAAACCACAAAATATATCAACAAAACATAACTCTCGTTAATATGCTGCGATTTGTAGGTTGTGATAAAGGCTGGCCACCCATCTTACATATAAATTTAGGTTTTAGTCACTGTTTTACATTTGAATTTCAAAAAACCACAACAGATTTTCTATTTATTGAATTTCAAAAATTAAAATCAGTGTTTTAACTTGAATTTCAATGTATATGTAGGGTGGGTGGGTGGCCACTATCCCACCCTCCAATCCTGAAAGTACGAACAACGATTTCTCAAAAATAAAATGCTAATAAAACATAGTTTTACAATTAATAAAGTACATAACTGTTTAAAACTAAATAAACATTCATTGAAATACTCGCGTATGAATCAAGAGTTGGAGGGTGGGATAGAGGCCACCCACCCACCCTTCATATGCATTAAAATTTTCATCAGCCTTACTATTTTAGTTTCTTGGAAATTATTTCAGTCTTATTTGAGTTGTTATTAGAATAAATCAAAAATCATAAAATATATGAAAAAAACAAAGCTCTCGTTAATATGCTGCGATTTGAAGGTTGTGATAGAGACTGGCCACCCACCTTAAATATAAATTTATGTTTTAGTCATTGTTTTACCTTTGGTTTTCCAAAAACCATAACAGTTTTTTCTATTTATTGTATTCCAAAAATAAAAATCAGTGTTTTAACTTGAATTTCAATGTATATGTAGGGTGGGTGGGAGGCCACTATCCCACCCTCCAATTCTAAAATTACGAACGACGATTTCGCAAAAATAAAATGCAAATAAAACATAGTTTTACAATTAATAAAGTACATAACTGTTTAAAACTAAATAAACATTCATTGAAATACTCGCGTATGATTCAAGAGTTAGAGGGTGGGATAGAGGCCACCCACCCACCCTACATATGCAGTTAAACTTTCATCAACCTCACTATTTTAATTTCTTGGAATTTATTTCAATCCTATTTTAGAAGTTATTAAAATAAATTAAAAATCAGAAAATATATTTAAAAAAACAAAACTCTCGTTAATTTGAAGGTTGTGACAGAGGTTGGCCACCCACCTTACATATAAATTTATATTTTAATCACTGTTTTTCCTTTGATTTTCGAAAAAACACAACCGTTTTTCTATTTATTGAATTTCAAAAATTAAAATCAGTGTTTTAACTTTAATTTCAATGTATATGTAGGGTGGGTGGGTGGTCACTATTCCACCCTCCAATTCTAAAAATACACACGACGATTTCTCAAAAATAAAATGCAAATAAAGCATATTTTCAAAATATATAAAGTACATAACACTTTAAATCCAAATAAACATTAATCAAAATATTTGCGTATGATTCAAAAGTTGGAGGGTGGGATAGAGGCCACCCACCCACCCTACATATGCATAAAAACATTCATCAATCTCATTATTTTAGTTACTTGGTAATTATTTCAGTCCTATTATAGAAGTTATTAGAATAAATTAAAAATCAAAAAATATATCAAAAAAACAAAATTCTCGTTAATATGCTGCGATTTGTAGGTTGTGATAGAGGCTAACCACCCACCTTACATATAAATTTATATTTTACTCACTGTTTTACCTTTGGTTTACAAAAACCACAACAGTTTTTCTTGAATTTCAAAAATTAAAATCAGTGTTTTAACTTAAATTTCCAAGTATATGTAGGGTGGGTGGGTGGCCACTATCCCATCCTCCAATCCTAAAAATACGAACAACGATTTCTCAAAAATAAAATGCTAATAAAACATAGCTTTACAATTAATAAAGTACATAACTGTTTAAAACTAAATAAACATTAATTGAAATACTCGCGTATATAAATTTATTTATATATAAATTTATGAGTCACTGTTTTTACCTTTAGTTTTCCAAAAATCACAACAAATTTTAAATTTATTGTATTTCAAAAATTAAAATCAGTGTTTTAACTATAATTTCAATGTATATGTAGGGTGGGTGGGTGGCCACTATCCCACCCTCCAGTTATAAAAATTCGAACGACGATTTCGCAGTAGGAAAATGCAAATAAAGCATATTTTTACAATAAATAAAGTACATAACGGTTTAAAAGCAAATAAACATTTATTGAAATACTCGCGTATGATTCAAATTGGAGGGTGGGATAGAGGCCACCCACCCACCCTACATATGCATTAAAATTTTAATCAGTCTCACTATTTTAGTTTCTTGGAAATTATTTCAGTCCTATTATTGAAGTTATTAGAATAAATTAAAAACCAGAAAATATATCAAAAAAACAAAATTCTCGTTAATATGCTGCGGTTTGAAGGTTGTGATAGGGGCTGGCCACCCACCTTACATATAAATTAATATTTTAGTCACTGTTTTACTTATGATTTTCAAAAAACTACAACAGAATTTCTATTGATTGTATTCCAAAAATTAAAATCAGTGTTTTAACTTTAATTTCAATGTATATGTAGGGTGGGTGGGTGGCCACTATCCCACCCTCCAATTCTAAAAACACGAACAACGATTTCTCAAAAATTATATGTAAATAAAACTTATCTTCACAATAAATAAAATTCATAACTGTTTAAAACATTCACTGTTAATTTAAAATTTTGTAAACACACACAGAATCTATTTAGTTTTGATATTGATAAAAAATATTTAATGTAAATTTAACACTTTAAACTTAATATGACATGTAATTGAGACTTATTATCAATTGATAACGATCCCCTAGTAATTGATTGATTGTCGATATTACTTGGATATATTTAGTATTTAAAAAATTAAAACCTTCAGGCGTTTGTTGCATTTGATGTAATGAGGGATAACTTTAACTCTCTCCTCTCCTCATCATCTCATCTCGTCTCATTTACATTACAACTCGTCAAATTAATTTGAGCCAGCGCGTACGTATATTACAGATGCAAATTAAGCCGCCGCTTAATTTATACATGAGATATAACATGTCTGCGAGTTATATAATCAACTTAAACTCTATTTGTGTTATGATTACTTTTCTAATCGACTTTACGCATCTGTCCGTCACTCGTATGTATATATAGAAAAAAAAATAGTATTAATTTCTTACCCATTAGGACTATTTTCTTAATCGTCCATTGTTTGTTTTTTTTTAAACGCTTATTTTTCTGAACAGTTAATCATGTAACAATGAAAAAGGGGTTGATTTATGGCGTAGCAATTATTAATCGGGTGGTCAAGTGGACGGACTGACCCTGTTGGCCGGAAGTCGTATACAATTTGAGACGTGGAGGAAATTTAAATTTCCTGCACACTTAATTACCTTCACGACTCAATACAGGTATAATTTATAATTTAATTATCGAGAACGTTATTAACGTTATTATTATTACTACCACTACCTTTGGTTAAAGAGCAGTGGACGATTAATGAAAATGTCGTTAGAAATCAACCGTCGACTATTTTACAAGTTCATTTAAATTATTCAATCAGAATTTGCCGCCTTAATTATTGTTACTGTTACGAAGAATGGTGACGAGTTTGGAGTGCGACAGAAAGGTGGAAAGAGATGGTAGAGAAGATGAAAATACTCACCGACGACGATTGCACTCAGAAGTATTTTATAAGAGCGAACCGGATGGATTAAATTCTTTATTTAATTAAACTACATTAAAACTCTATCATTGCTTAATTGCACGTAATTTGTTTTCTTTGCTTGTTTGTCGTTTCAAATTAAAATTGTTGACTTTATGGGCATAATATAAAAGGAGTTTTTTACACGTGATAATATTTAAGCTTTATTTAATACCCTTTTGTAATTAAAAGAAATCAATGATAAATTTTCTTTGTTTCATATTCGCGTTGGCTTTTTTGTTTGTGTCCATTTTTTTAACCTTTTTTATTTATCGGCATTTCCGTAATAAAACCGCGTGGTGGAAGATGGGTTCATCGAAGCTGGTGGCGGCGGCGGCGACGGCGGGGAGGGATTTAAAGCGAAGTGCGTGGCGATAAAGAGGTCCATTAGTTGTTAAGATAGTGTTAAGTGCAACATAAGGCTGCTATCGAGAAAAGCTCGCCTTGTTTTATTGCTCAGAATCCTTTATGTCGATTTCGTACACCTCCTCCACTGCACCCTTAATATTTTTTCACACACAAAAAGATTTATTCTTACAGGAAAACTATTGAAACTAAAAAAAATCTAAAGGTAATGCTTGTTATGCTACATTCTTGATGGAACCGGATATATATGTTTGGTGAAGAAAAGCACTTGTTATGTTCCATATTTTTATTTACAGTTTCCTGACACGTGTTTCGAACTTTGCAGTTCATTATCAAAGGTAATACTATATTTAGTATTACCTTTGACTATATTTAGTATTACCTTTGATAATGAACTGCAAAGTTCGAAACACGTGTCAGGAAACTGTAAATAAAAATATGGAACATAACAAGTGCTTTTCTTCACCAAACATAAAAAAAATCTCTTTGAAATACACCCTTAATATTTCCTCACACAAAAATATTTATTTTTCCAGGATGTTAAAACTATTTAGACTAAAAAAATTTCTGTGATCTTAAGCTAATATTAAAACGAAACGTGATTTTTGAATTAAAAAATCTATACAGAAATAAAATAAATCTTTAATCATTAAAAAATCTAAACAAAACACTTTTCACTTTGTTCTATCACAACTATTATGGTAATCCAACTGTATCACCAAGTAGACAGCAACAATATTCAAGAATTAATTTAAAAATATATTTATGTGTGAAGAAAAATCTTTATTAGAAATTAAATTAAATTAAATTAATCAAATATATAGAAAAATCTTTATTATGTTTTAATTAAATGCTTAATTTACTTTTAAGAAAATTTGATTATACTTTTCGATATTAAAGTCAATAAGTGTGTAAAATTTTATTCCTTAAAATTAGGAGTCTCGGAGTAACGGTCGTCGCCAACCTGTTTCGTAAATATTGTCATTATTGAGACATGCACTTGTCAATTTTAATAATACACCTCCAATGATTCGTACCTGTACTTTGTTTTACGTGCCCACGCGAACCGGAAGTCGATGTCTGTATTATTTTAGCGACAATTTTTTCGTTTCGCGTACTCGTGTCCTACAATACTATATTTAGTTGTCTTTTGTTTCAGCCTCCAGTCAGTGAAATATTTGTATGAATACATTAATTAAAAAATGCAATTATTTTGTGTTTGTTTATATTTTAAAACTTTTAATTAAAACCCTCGCTTATGTTTTACTGATTGGAGGGTGGATAGAGGCCACCCACCCACCCTACATATACATGATAACTGTAATTGCTAATCGTTGATGATTTTACTGTTAAAAACAATAAAACCCTTGATGTAATAAAAAATAAAACAAAATCAAAATTTTAGTTTAAATATAAATGATTTTCTATGGCTAATCTTGTCTAATTTAGGTGTAAAGTCTGCCCACCCATCATGTATCAAATTTTTACTAATATACACTCAAAAATTTTACCTTTTTTATTTCTTTTTTATTCAAAAAGTTTTGTAATTAATTTTATTGGAAACCGCGAAACGATAAGGAATTAATGTTTATATGTATATGTAGGGTGGGTGGGTGGCCTCTATCACACCCTCCAATCAGTAAAACATCATCAAAAATTATTTGAAAAATTTGTTTGAATAAATCTATTATAATTTGCAATAATGTTATGTTTATTTACTTTCTACAACTTTTAATTACAACCCTCGCTTATATTTTACTGATTGGAAGGTGGGATAGAGGCCACCCACCCACCCTACATATACATAATAACTGTAATTGCTAATTGTTGATGATTTTGCTGCTAAAAACAATCAAATCCTTTATGTAATAAAAAATAAAACAAAATCATAATTTAAGTTTAAATATAAATGACTTTCTATAACCAATCTTATCTAATTTAGATTTAAATTCTGCCCACCCATCATGCATCAAATTTTTACTAATTTACTCACTCAAACATTTTATCTTTTGAATTTCTTTTTTATTCAAAAATTTTGTAATTAATTTTATTGGAAACCGCGAGACGATAAGGAATTAATGTTTATATGTATATGTAGGGTGGGTGGGTGGCCTCTATCACACCCTCCAACCAGTAAAACATCATCAAAAATTATTTGAAAAATTTGTTTGAATAAATCTATTATAATTTGCAATAAAGTTATGTTTATTTACTTTCTACAACTTTTAATTACAACCCTCGCTTATGTTTTACTGATACGAGGGTGGGATAGAGGCCACCCACCCACCCTACATATACAAAATAACTTTAATTCCTAATCGTTGATGATTTTGCTGAAAAAAACAATAAAACCCTTTATGTAATAAAAAAAAATCAACATTAAGTTTAAATATAAATGACTGTCTATAGCTAATGTTATCTAATTAATATTTAAAGTCAGCCCACCCATCATGCATAAAATTTTTACTAAATTACTCACTCAAAAATTGTACCTTTTTAATTTATTTTTTATAAAAAAAGTTTTGTGATTAATTTTATTTGAAACCACGAAACGATAAGGAATTAAAGTTTATATGTATATGTAGGGTGGGTGGGTGGCCTCTATCACACCCTCCAATCAGTAAAACATCATCAAAAATTATTTGAAAAATTTGTTTGAATAAATCTATTATAATTTGCAATAATGTTATGTTTATTTACATTATACAACTTTTAATTACAACCCTCGGTTATGTTTTACTGATTGGAGGGTGGATAGAGGCCACCCACCCACCCTACATATACATGATAACTTTCATTGCTAATCGTCGATGATTTTGCTGTTAAAAACAATCAAACCCTTTATGTAATAAAAAATAAAACAAAATCATAATTTAAGTTTAAATATAAATGACTTTCTATAGCTACTTTTATCTAATTTATATTTAAAGTCTGCCCACCCATCATGCATCAGAATTTTACTAATTTACTCACTCAAGCATTTTACCTTTTGAATTTCTTTTTTATTCAAAAAGTTTTATAATTAATTTTATTGGAAACCGCGCGACTATAAGGAATTAAAGTTAATATGTATATGTAGGGTGGGTGGGTGGCCTCTATCCCACCCTCCATCAGTAAAACATCATCAAAAATTATTTAAAAAATTTGTTTGAATAAATCTATTAAATTTTGTTAATGTTATGTTTATTTACGTTTTACAACTTTTAATTAAAATCCTGGCTTATGTTTTACTGATTGAAGGGTGGGTTAGAGGCCACCCACCCACCCTACATATAATATATTACTCAAGAAACACACTTTTTGTCATTAAAATAAAAACTTAAGCAATATTAAAGTTAATATTGTTTAAAAACACAAAACAGAATTTCACCTTTAATTTAATTGTATATGTTAGATATTTCAGTAGAAGTTTTGCGTACGATTTATTAATTAGAGGGTGGTTTAGTGATTACACATCAACCCTACATGTAAAACAATATTTCAGCAACACACTGTTACATTTTAAAATTTTACAGAAACAAAACCAATGTTTTTACTAATGTTCTTACAATTTTTCCATATTAGTTTATTTGTATATGTAGGGTGGGTGGGTGCCCACTATTTCAACCTTCAATTTCCTTTAATAAACAAGAAGTACTCAATAATAAATGGTTAAATGGGAATGTTTACACAATAAATAATCTTGAATGTTGATACATTTTCACTATACTCTAGTAAAACTCTCCTGTGTGATTTACTGTTTGGAGGGTGGGTTTAGTGGTAACCCGCCTACCCTACATATCCAAAAAACCTTTAATTGCCAACACTGTTACTGCACTAGTTTCCCTTAAAATTAAAACAGTATTTGTAATTAAAGTTTCCTTAGTACATGTAGGGTGGGTGGGTGGCCACTATCCCACCCTCCAACCACTAAACCATACACAATTATTTTTATGTATGAATAAATATTTATTTAAGAAAGTTTCTGATTAATATTTTGTTGTTACCAACAACTCACTTAAACAGTAATGTATTTATTATTTAAAAAAAAAATTGAGTAAAATATTTGAGTACGTTTTACTGATTAAGGGGTGGGATAGGTGCCACCCACCCACCCTACATATATAAATAATAATAATTACAAACACAGTTTCTGCATTAATTTTCCTTAAAATTGAAACAGTGTTTGTAATTAAAGTTTCCTTCGTATATGTAGGGTGGGTAGGTGGTCACTATCCCACCCTATATATAAAACAGTACTTTAACAGCACAGTGTCTTTTATTTACATAAAAACAGAAGTAATGCAAGTGGTAATGTCTAAAAAAAAAACAGAAGAACTAATTTTCACTATTAGTTTAAATGTATAAGTACGGTGGGTGGGTGCTCACTATATTCACCTTCAAAACCTTCAATTGTTTTAAATATACATCAAGTACTTGATGATAATTTATTTAATGACAAATATTAAGGGTTGTTTACAATGAGACACTTGGTAGGTTTCACATTTTTTTAAACAATATGTTGTGACTAGTTTCGATTTTTACATCATATCTAGCAATGAAATTTGATATTGTATTTTTTTTTATAAATCTAGCAATCTAAGCAAATAGTTTACTAATTAGAGGGTGGGTTAGTAACCAACTACTAAACGTGCATATAAAACATTGCTTTAGCAACACACTGTTTTAATTTGCAAGAAATCAAAAGCACTGTTAGTTTCAAGGTTTTAAAAGAATTCAAGACTATTTCCAGCCTTAATTTAATTGTATATGTAGGGTGGGTGAGTGGACACTATTTCGACTTTCAATTGCTTTGCAAAAACCACGAGAACTTGATGATAAATTCTTAAATGTTTACAGAAATCAATCATGTTGAAATTTGATATTGTGTCATGTTTTTGAATAAAAAACTATCGCAAACAGTTTAATGATTGGAGGGTGGGTTAGTAACTATCCATTCATACATTAATATATAAAACATTACTGTGGCAAACACACTGGTGCAAGAAATAAAAAAAAAAACAGTGTTAATGTTTTTAAAGAACACAAACTGTTTTCAGCCTTAGTTTAATTGTTTATGTAGGGTGGGTGGGTGTCCATTATTTCGACTTTCAATTATTTCACACTGAATTGAAAAATTCACTATGTTTTTAACCATAAATAATTATTGTAAAAATGTTATATAACGTGTAAACAACACAATAATAAAATTCTAAACAACACAACACAATTCGCCACATTTTATCATCAACTCAGAGTAAGTATTGATTACCCCGTAGTAACGGTCGCACCCACCCACCCTATATATAATTTATTACTTTAGTAACCAACTGTCTTTAATTAAAGTTGGAACTGAAGTGAATGTTATTTAAAAAGACAAAGCAGTTTTTTTGTTTTAGTTTAACTCTATTTGTAAGGTGGGTGGATGTCCAATGTTTCAACCTTCAATTGTTTTATACTGAATTCAAAAAATTCACTATGATTTATCCAGGAATAAATATTGTAAAAATCTAAACAACATAACACGATTCGAGTTTCGACGTTTCATCATCAATTCAGTGCAAATATGGATTATCACTTAGTAACGGTCGTAACCATTCAATTGTTTTGCATTAATAACGAGTCCCTAAAAAATAAATTGTTCAAATGTTAACGCAATAAATATTGCGGAATTTTTAAAATATAACTTTATTTTTATATAATTTTAGCTCATGTTTTACTGATTGGAGGGTGGGTTTAAGATCACCCACCCACCCTACATATAAAACAGTACTTCAGCAACACATTGTCTTTGATAATGATTACCTTGTAATTGAAACTAGTCACGAGAAATGAATTATAAGTGGTATAAAAAAGTTAAGTGTTTTCTTTATTTAAAAAACATGAAACATGAAAATAAAAGCAAAATAAGTATTGATGGCTTTTTTAAAACACTATAACTGTATTTCAGTTTTAGTTTAAATTTGTATGTAGGTAGGGTGGGTGTCCACTATTCCAACCCTTAATTATTTCAAATAAAAAGTTTATCACAGTCTTCCTTTGGTAATTGATCTTTAAACTCTTCCATTTTGGTTTCTGCCTGATCGACAGCTTCAAACTATTCTTTCTTAACATATCAACTTTCATGTTCAGCATTCTTGGCCATATTTTCGATTTCATTTTTACTTCAACCTCTAGCTGATTGAATGACAACTCGATTTCTTACCAGTGCTGAAGCATTTACAATACCGTTAACATCAATATCAAATAAGACTTCAATGTGTGTAACACCACGAGTTACTGGTGTGATTCCAACGAGAGTAAACTGTCCCAGTTGGTTGTTATCAGATGCCATCTCACGTTCACCTTGATGAAATTTAATTTCAACCTGAGTCTTTCAGCAGCTGTGGCATATACTTAATTCTTCTTTGTAGGAATAGTTGCATTACTTCCAATTAATTTTGTAAAGACATCTAATTTAGTAGTACTTATTTAATACTAATAGCATGAAAAGTATTATTATTATTCCTAAAGTTTTTTAATACCAAGGGTTAATGGAGTAACATCAATAAGTAACACATCAGTAACATCTCCAGCTAAAACTCCTCCTTGCACATCATCTTCCACAGCAATAGCTCCAGAAAGGTTTACAGCACGGCCATGTTGTTTCCTAACACTTCTTGGACTAAGCCCTAAACTTGGGCATACGGCTCATACCACCAACAAATAAGACTTCCCCTACATCAGATTTGAAGACCATTGGCATCTCTCAAAGCTTTCTGGACAGTTCTCTTGATAAAATCTCTAACGAGAATCTCAAATTTAGCTTCATGTTCATATATTTTGATTAAGATGCATCCATAGTTAAATAGGATAAGTTAACATCCGTTTGAAATGATGAGGACAATTCAATATTAGCCTTCCTTTAATGTTTGCATGGCTATTAGATCCTTAGTTACATCTAATTTTTGTTTTTTTGTTTTTAAACTCTGAAACCAAATGATTTGCAACCACTTTGTAAAAATCTTCAAAACCATCTGTGGAATTCACACCATACACATCTTTCTAAATTTCGAGAATGGAGATATCAAAAGTCGTAAACTGCAATAATTTTGTCTTCTGTTTTATCTCTGGCGTAAGTTAAAGCTGAAATTGTATGTTCGTTAATTACTCTTAAAACGTTAAAACTGGAAATTTGCCCTTCATCTTTAGTGATTGAGAGTCTTAAAAGTAAGGTGGAACAATTATTACTGCATTCTTAACTTTAGTGTTTAAGTACTGTTCGTTGTAATCAAGACAAAGGCTCCAATTTGGCTAGATGAATACATTTTTTCCATCTGATACTTGTACTCAAGCATCTCCATCTTGCAAGAGACATTGTTTATATCTTCTTTTACCTTCTCATCATCGAACCTCGTTCCAATTAAACGGTTGGTGGCATAAAATGTGTTGACTGAGTTGGTTACAGCTTGGCGTTTAGCATACGCACCAACCATTCTCCTTCTTTTGTGTAGACCTCGAGTTTTCTGAATTTTCAATGACCTTGCCTGTTGGCAACACAAGAATTGTTGTGCCAAGATCGATGCCGATGACTGCACCCTTAACACTCTCAGATTTGAATCGAACTTGGTCATATCTATTGTGGAATTTGCGGTTTTCATCAAATGCGAAAAATCCATCACTTCTTTGCCTATTCTGGTACATTCAAGACCTTTGCGGCTCATAATTGCGGCGGATAACATTTTTCATACGTTTTCTTGTAAATTTTACACAAAAAAAGACTACTGCACATCACGTGCTCAGCTACCGTTTGATAACTCTGCAAATAATGTTGATAATTTGATTTAATACCGTGTTTTCAAACAACAGACATTCTCTTAATCTTCTTTCTTTCCTTGTCCAATCTTTACTTTTTAAATTTCTCGTTTACGATGGAGGCTTCTACTTCATTTCATTATACATCATTTATCATAAATTAAACACAATTTTTACTTTGTTTGTATAATTGAAATAAAAATTCAGTTATATAAACAAAGTAAAAAATTGTGTTTAATTTATGATTTTCCATTTGGATCGAGAAGGCTGTTACTTATGAACTTATAATGAAAAAACACGATCTTTTTGATTTTTATTTTCTAGATACTGCTACAATTGTTTCACCACATATTAGCTTCATCAGGAAGATGAATATTTACGTGTGTGGTGAAACAATTGTAGCAGTATCTAGAAAATAAAAATCAAAAAGATCGTATTTTTTCATTATAAGATTATCATTATATTTCTCAATCAATCATAAATTTTTGAATTTATCCTCATAAGCATTCTTCATTTTTTTTAATTTCTCTTAAAATCTCACAATGTTAATTTTTTCCCCTTTTCCTTAAGAAGTTTACATTTTTTCTCCATCACCGTTTTATAATTTTCAATCTCTAAGTTTCATTTTAACCATCCTCTACTTAAATGTACTTATCTTAAAGTTAATTACACTCTTTTTATTTTTTTTTACTTTCTTATTATTGAAGAGGATGGTTGCGACCGTTAATTCGTGGTAATCCATACTTACACTGATTTTTTTTAAATCATTATGTTTTAACCACAAATCTTTGTATAAATTTTTCAATTCAGTTCTCTTTATTTCATCCACTATTTTCTAGAATACTTCCCTAACTCTTTTTAACTTTATTATACTCTTCTATTTGCATTCTTTAACTTTCCTTCTTTCTCAACTTTCCCTCTTTGTAACTTTTTCTCTCACTTTTAATTTTTTTTAAATCCAGTTATACAAACAAAGTTACCAAGCGTTTTCACGTCTGCAAAAAGTTACCATTAAATTAAAAAATGCGATTAGTTAGAAATACTCCACTAAATATTAAACGTTCAATAATTCCCGTCCATTATTATTTAGTATATTTATTTTTAATAAAAATATACCACCAATTAAACGCCGACAACATTCAAAAAATATTATTTGACATCACCGTTTTTTCTTGTGTCAGTATCATTTTCCATCTGTTATGGTCTGTTTTGAATCAACATTCGTCTCTTATTTGTCACCTGTCTTTTACCAAGTGTAGTCTTTCGTCTGTTATACATTAGCTATAACCTGCCTTTCATATTTCTATGACCTTCTATACTCGAAAATAAAGAATATCTAGTAATACAGAAATACAACAACAAAATTTTATTCTAAAAAGAAAGTACACATTCCATTGTATTACCATTTTGCATCTAATATCTTATATGATGCCTCTTTTGTAAT
Source organism: Ontholestes murinus (assembly GCA_963969525.1). NCBI lineage: Eukaryota > Metazoa > Arthropoda > Insecta > Coleoptera > Staphylinidae > Ontholestes > Ontholestes murinus. Next base: position 84,058,357 of record OZ018389.1, on the reverse strand, counting down.
CTGTCTTTTATAATATATCATCTGTTAATTGTCTTTTGCAATTTGTTATTTAGCAGCTGTCATCTAGCATACAGCATTTGCCATAAAGAGAAAACAGAATAATAAGAGGTGATGAATGCCTAATGTTTGATGAGAAATTATCTGTCATCAAGCATTTACCACCTATTACTTCCATCTATGATCTCTTAGTGTTATCTATTAATTATCATGTGTCATCTGTTTATTTTGACTTGTCTAATTCTTGACAAAAGTAATTGAGATGCAAATAAGTTTATAGGCATTAAACAAAACAAAATAACTTGCTAATAAAATCAAAGCAGAGATCAATGTATGTGTAATTTGCCATCTAACTTCATCTACCTGTCATGCTTTATTTAATTTTTGCCTGTTTATGTGAGCACCTATTCCGTATCGGAATTTTTTATATTTACTTTTTTCAATTAAGGTATGTACTCTTAAGCAGAAAATTTTGACTGTTTATGTCAGTACGACAGATCATTATTGAATAAAAACTACACTTCTTCATAAGCCGGATTTGACTTTCTTCTAAAAGTTATACGAATAATAGAGTGTAACTTTATAGGTATCTACTAAAAATTTTAATCGAAGTAAGATAAGCCGTCTTCACCTCACCAATGTTCTTCCAAAATTTCCTTTCTTAAGGAATCTGTTTAACGTTTAATCTAATATTTAATGTATTACAGAAATATTAAATATATCTACCTAAAATTTTAATAAAGAGAAGACATCAGTCTTTACTTTATTTAAAGATCATTTGCGTTGCATGTTGATTATTAAAAGTAATATCATTTAGATTTAGATCTTAATATTCAGTTGATTTATTTCTTTTCTAGAAAGAAGTGATTTAACTATTTATATCACCATTGCAGATACACCAAAATATAAACTCATCCAGAAGCTACAATAATTAATCTATCCATCGTTTAAAAATATTATGAATGAAATAAAAACTTTAAAGACTACTCAAAATTATAATCAAGTAAAGAATGGCAATCATCGGTTCATAACAAAAAATCAATGTTGGTATTTTATAAAAACAGAAAAAATCACAAAAACTGAAATGTTTGATAAAAACAAACAGTTGAAAATTTGCAAGAAAACAATTGAAACTTTACTATATAAGCAGTTGGAAAATTTCCCCACAAAGACATTTACAATTAACGAACAACAATATAACAATTGAAATATAGAGTTGCTGCAAAACCACAAACAAAAAACTAACGAAAATCTGTTTATAAAACTGCTTAAAAATAGTTAGTAAGTAGAAACAAATTGATTTGTATTTACAAAAAGAAATGAGACATTATCGTAAAGTAAACAATTGAATAAAAAAAGCAATAGAAAATTTGTAAAAGAAAAAAACAATTGAAATTGGATCTTTTTTAAATGAGACTTTTTTTAGAAACAGTTGAAATTAACAAAAAAAAAAACAGTTAAAAAATAAACTATAAACTAAAAACAAATAAAAACTGTATAAAAACAGTTTTTTCAAATAAAATGTGCTTAAAAACAATTGCAATTTTACAACAAAATAAAAAACCTGAAAGACCGCGGGTCGATAGCCGTTTGACAGGAAAAAAATATATATATATTGTATCATTGTCATATTGTTAATCATGTACATGTAAATTTCCCTTTTTCTGTAAATAAAGATGTTGGTATATATATATAAAAAAACCAATAGAAATTTTCTGGTAGAAAACAAGTAACAACATTCGCAAAAAACATTTAAATTTTACAACAAAAATTTTTAAAAAAATAATGTTTTTCTGAAAAAAAAAAATATTAAAATAATTAAAAATTTACAAGAACACATTAGAAACTTCGTTATGCAAGAGATTATTTAAATACAGTTGGAAATTTTCTCAACGAGGAACTATACTTGTAATTATTTAAAGAAAATTCAAAATAAGTAAACAAACAAAAACTAGGACAAAGAAAGTATAATTACTAAGACATTTTACTTCTATACGTTGCTGATAGTTAATAAACGAAATAATTTTCTCAATTCTTTCATTATTTAAAGAATTATAGACAAAATAGTGAAAAACAACTGAACAATTGAATAAAGAATTTTTGATTTTTACTGTATGAGTTTGAATTTGATGTTAGGAATCGTCTTATGAAAGAATGTTTAAAATCCGTCCATCCTGTAATAAGTTATTGTAAAAAAAACTGAAAAACAATTGAATGTCGAATTTTTACTACATTTACTTCTATCCGTTGCTGGTAATTGAATGTTTAAAGAATTTTCGGAATTTGATCATTATTTAAAGAATTATGGCAAAAATAGTAAAAAATAATAATAATAAAAACAATTAAATATCAAATTTACGATTTTTTTGTATCAACTTGAATTTGATGTCAAATGTCGTTTTGTAAAAGAATTTTTAGAAACTGTCCATCCTGTAAAGTCGAATATCTATTTTTTTTAGCATATTTACTTGTTAATAATTTATTGGTGAAAGAATTTTCGAAATTTAATCAATATTTAAAGAATTATAGACAAAAATAATAAAAACAATTGAAAGTTGAATGTCTAAGAGCTGATAGACCGGTCGATAGCCAATGAGAAAACAAAAATAAAACAAGAAGAGAAGAAACATAGTAATTGTCTTATTATAAGATGTAACACTATTTTCCAATAAAGATGTTTATCTCTCTCTCTCTATCTCGCTCTCGAATGTCTAATTTTCAGCAATTTTATTTCTATTCGTTGCTGGGAATTTATTGGTGAAAGAATTTTCGCAATTTGATCATTTAAAAAAGTTATAGCTAAAACAATAAAAACAATTGAATTACGAATTTTTGATTTTTATCGTATTCTGTTGCCCATTCTGTTGCAAATTTTATCGTATCAACTTGAAATTGATGTCAGGAATTGTTTCGCGAAAGAATTTTTACAATCCCTCTATCCTATAAATAGTTATCGTAAAAACACTGAAAAACAATTGAATATCAAATTTTTGATTTTTAGTCTATCGACTTTATATATTTTATTTTATGTCAGGAATTATTTCGTAAAAGAATTTTTGAAATCTGTACATGCTGCAAAAAGTTATTATAAAAATACTAAATGAAAATCGAATGTCTAATTTTTAGCAGTTTTACTTCTATTCGTTGCTGGTAATATAAATATAAATATTGGTGAAAGCATTTTCGTAATTTGATCAATATTTAAAGAATTATAGACAAAAATAATAAAAACAATTGATTATCTAATTTTTGTTTTTTATTGTATCAACTTGAATTTGGTGTCTCTAATTGTTTGGTAAAAGAATTTTTACAATGCGTTTATCCTGTAAGGAGTTATTGTAAAAATACTGAAAAACAATTGAAAATCAAATTTTAAATTTTTAGTGTATTTGATGTAAGGAACAATTTTGTAAAAGAATTTTTTAAATTTTTACATACTGTAAAACGTTATTATCAAAATACCGAAAACAATTGAAAACCGAATATCTAATTATTAGCATTTTTACTTCTATTCGTTGGTGAGAATTTATCGGTGAAGGAATTTTCGTTATTTAATCATTATTTGAAGAATTATAGGCAAAAATAATAAAAACAATTGAATATCGAATGTTTTATTTATATTGTATCAATTTGAATTTGAACACAGGAATAGTTTCGTAAAAGAATTTTTACAATCCCTTTATTCTGTAAATAGTTATTGTAAGAAACACTGAAAAACAATTGAAAATATTTTTTTTATTTTTATTGTATCAAATTGAAATTAATGTTAGGAATCGTCTCATGAAAGAATTTTTAAAATCCGTCCGTGATGTAAATCGTTATTGTAAAAATACTGAAAAACAATTGAATATCAATTTTATGATTTTTAGTCTATCGACTTGCATTTGATCACTGGAATCAGTTTGTAAAGGAATTTTTTTAATCCGACCGCGCTGTAAAAAGTTATTGTAAAAATACTGAGAAACAATTGAAAATCGAATGTCTAATTTTTATTGAATCCAATTGAATTTGATGTCAGGAATCGTTTCGTAAGAAAAATTCGTTCATCGTATAAATAGTTATTGTAAAAACAGTGAAAAACAATTGAAAATCGAATTTTTGATTTTTAGTCGATCAACTTATTTATTTTATTTAATGTTAGGAATCATTTCTTAAAAGAATATTTACAATCCGTTCACGCGGTAAAAGGTTATTGAAAATATACTAAAAAACAATTGAAAATCGAATGTCTAGTTTTTAGCATTTTTCCATCTTTTCGTTACTGGTAAAGAATTATAGCTAAAATAATTAAAAAAAACAACTGAATATCGAATGAGTTTTATTGTATCAATTTGAATTTTAACTCAGGAAAAACAATTTAATTGAATTAAATTAAATATTTGATTTTTAGTCTATCAATTTGTATTTGATCTTAGGAATTATTTTGTAAAAGAATTTTTGAAATCCGTCCTTTCTGTAAAAAGTTATTGTAAAAATACTGAAAAACAAATGAGAATCACATGTCGAATTTTTAGTAGTTTTACTTCTATACGTTACAGGGAATTTATTGGTGAAAGAATTTTCGTAATTTGATCAATATTTAAAGAATTATAGTCAAAAATAATACAAACAATTGAATATCTAATTTTTGTTTTTTATTGTATCAGCTTGAATTTGATGTTAGGAATCGTTTCGTAACAGAATTTTTACAATCCCTCCATCATATAAAGAGTTATTGTAAAAATACTGAAAAACAATTGAATTGAATTAAATTGAATTTTTGATTTATACTCTATCAACTTGTATTTGATCTTAGGAATCACTTTGTAAAAGAATTTTTGAAATCCGTCCGTGCTGTAAAAAGTTATTGTAAGAAATACTGAAAAACAATTGAAAATCGAATATCTAATTTTTAGCATTTTTACTTCTGTTCTTAGCTGGAAATTTATTAGTGTAAGAATTTTCGTAATTTGAACATTATTTAAGGAATTATAGCTAAAACAATAAAAACAATTGAATATCGAATTTTTGATTTTTATTGTATCAACTTGAATTTAATGTCAGGAATCGTTTCGTGAAAGATTTTGTAAAATCTGTCCATCCTATAAAGAGTTAATGTAAATATACTAGAAAACAATTGAAATTCGAATTTTTAATTTTTAGTCTAACAACTTGTATTTGATATTAGGAATCGTTTCATAGATGAATTTTTTAAATCCGTCTATCCTGCCAAAAGTTATTGTAAAAATACTGAAAAACAATTGAAAATCAAATGGCTAATGTTTAGCCTTTTTCCATCTAATCGTTGCTGGTAATTTATTGGTGAAAGAATTTTCGTAATTTGATCATTATTTAAAAAATTATAGCTAAAACAATAAAAACAATTGAATATCGAATTTTTGATTTTCATTGCATCAACTTGAATTTGAAGTTAGGAATCGTTTCGTAAAAGAATTTTTACAATCCGTTCATCCTCTAAAGAGTTATTGTAAAAATACTGAAAAACAATTGAATTAAATTAAATTGACTTTTTGTTTTTTAGTCTATCAACTTGTATTTGATGTTAGGAATAATTTCGTAAAAGAATTTTTGAAATCTGAACATGCTCTAAAAAGTTATTATAAAAATACTGAAAAACAATTGAAAATCGAATATCTAATTTTTAGCATTTTTACTTCTTTTTGTTGCTGGGAATTTATTGATGAAAGAATTTTCGTAATTTGATTATTATTTAAAGAATTATGGCTAAAACAATAAAAACAATTGAATATCGAATTTTTGATTTTTATTGTATCAACTTGAATTTGATGTCTGTAATTGTTTCGTAAAAGAATTTTTACAATCCGTTTATCCTGTAAGGAGTTATTATAAAAATACTGAAAAACAATTGAATTGAATTAAATTGACCTTTTGATTTTTAGTCTATCAGCTTGTATTTGATGTTAGAAATCATTTCGTAGAAGAATTTTTTAAATCTGTACATGCTGTGAAAAGTTATTGCAAATATACTGAAAAACAATTGAAACTCGAATGTCTAATTTTTAGCAATTTTACTTCTATTCATTGCTAGGAATTTATTAGTGTGAGAATTTTCGTAATTTGAACATTATTTAAGAAATTATGGCTAAAACAATAAAAACAATTGAATATCGAATTTTTGTTTTTCATTGTATCAACTTGAATTTGATGTTAGGAATCGTTTCGTAAAAGAATTTTTGAAATCCCTCCACCCAGTAAATAGTTATTGTAAAAATACTGAAAAACAATTGAATTGAATTAAATTGAATTTTTGATTTTTAGTCTATCAACTTGTATTTGATGTTAGGAATAATTTCGTAAAAGAATTTTTGAAATCTGTGCATGCTCTAAAAAGTAATTGTAAAAATATTGAAAAACAATTGAAATCGAATATCTAACTTTTAGTATTTTTAATTCTATTCATTGCTGGGAGTTTATTGATGAAAGAATTTTCGTAATTTGATCATTATTTAAAGAATTATGGCTAAAACAATAAAAACAATTGAATATCGAATTTTTGATTTTTATTGCATCAACTTGAATTTGATGTTAGGAATCGTTTCGTAAAAGAATTTTTGCAATCCCTCCATCCTATAAAGAGTTATTGTAAAAATACTGACCAACAATTGATTGAATTAAACTGAATTTTTGATTTTTAGTCTATCAATTTGTGTTCGATGTTAGGAATCATTTCGTAAAAGAATTTTTGAAATCCGTCCGTGCCGTAAAAAGTTATTGTCAAAACAATGAAAAACAATTGAAAATCGAATGTCTAATTTTTAGCATTTTTCCATCTATTCATCGCTGGGAATTTATTGGTGAAAGAGTTTTTGTAATTTGATCATTATTTAAAGAATTATGGCTAAAACAATCAAAACAATTGAATATCGAATTTGCGATTTTTATTGCATCAACTTGAATTTGATGCTGGAATCGTTTCGTAAAAGAATTTTTGCAATTCCTCCATCCTATAAAGAGTTAGTGTAAAAATACTGACCAACAATTGAATTGAATTAAACTGAATTTTTGATTTTTAGTTTATCAATTTGTGTTCGATGTTAGGAATAATTTCGTAAAAGAATTTTTGAAATCTGTACATGCTCTAAAAAGTTATTATAAAAATACTGAAAAACAATTGAAAATCGAATATCTAATTTTTAGTATTTTTAATTCTATTCACTGCTGGGAGTTTATTGGTGAAAGAATTTTCGTAAATTGATCATTATTTAAATAATTATGGCCAAAACAATAAAAACAATTGAATATCGAATTTTTGATTTTCATTGCATCAACTTTAATTTGATGTCAGGAATCGTTTCGTAAAAGAATTTTTGAAATCCCTCCACCCAATATATAGTTATTGTAAAAATACTGAAAAACAATTGAATTGAATTAAATTGAATATTTGTGTTTTAGTCTATCAATTTGTATTTGATCTTAGGAATCATTTCGTAAAAGAATTTTTGAAATCCGTCCGTGTCGTAAAAAGTTATTGTCAAAACACTGAAAAACAATTGAAAATCGAATGTCTAATTTTTAGCATTTTTCCATCTATTCATCGCTGGGAATTTATTGGTGAAAGAATTTTTGTAATTTTATCATTATTTAAAAAATTATGGCTAAAACAATAAAAACAATTGAATATCGAATTTTTGTTTTTCATTGTATCAACTTGAGTTTGATGTTAGGAATCGTTTTGTAAAAGAATTTTTACAATTCCTCTATCCTATAAAGAGTTATTGTAATAACAATGAAAAACAATTGAAAATCGAATTTTTGATTTTTAGTCTATTAACTTGTATTTAATGTTAGGAATCAATTCGTAGAATAATTTTTTAAATCCGTCCGTGCTATAAAAAGTTATTGTAGAAATATAAAACAGAAACGTTAAAGACAAGTGAACGAAGACAAATTTCACTTAATAAATATAGTAATGCAGTAAAGTTAAAGGCATCTACTTAAAGGTTTGATCAAGAGAAGATATGCAATTTTTTCTTCGTAAATATTCTTCGAATCAAACTCTTCTATCTGGATCAAAAAAATTTAAAAAAACTATTAGTTCTAAATAGAAGAGTTTGAGTGAAAGGATAATTTTAGAGTGAAGATTTTACAATAGTTTCTATTTAAGTTATACATTAATTATTTAAAGATATATCATTTTGACACTGATTCTAGGTTTTGTTGTTATCTTCTATTTTTACTTTTTTTCATATTATTTGCCTCATTTTTTTAGAAGAAAGTGTTTTGCCTACATCTTTAAAAAAACATACTAACAATCAACTAAAAAATTAATCTCATACTATATTAATTGATATAACCTTCTTTAAAAATTCAATGATTGAAACAGAAAATTGAAGACATAACCTTAAAATTCACCTCCAATTAAAATCTTCTAACTAGACCACAAGAATATGGCCTACAATAATCTACAATAATATTTGATTAATATATGCGTCGATTAATTAAAGATATATAAGTTTCCTGGTTTTAATTTTTAGATTTACAACAATTACATTTATTTCTAAACTCTTCGCCTTTTGTCTTTTGTTTAAGCACAGCACTCTGGTTTTATCAACAGCTACAATAATGCGATTTACTTGCACAGGAAATAATCATTGATTTTTTATATAGTATATTGTTTTGACACATGTTTTAAGGCTTTCAATGTTACTTTTTAGATCTACGATAATTACAGGTATGTATAAACCACAAAAGAAGGTTTCTTCATTTGTTTAACCGCAGCACTCTACTTTTATAGGATAAAGCATCATTATTTATTTTCTGCTATGATCATAATGCTTTTCCTGTATGCTTTAAGATAAGAATTTTTGTATCCAAAATATTTATAGCTACAGAATTTTAAGAAGAAAGTTGTTTTGAACCTTTAAAGCCATCTAATATAATAAATTAAGCACTGTTTACTTATATAATTTTCTTTTCTTTCTCTGGTTATAGTTAAAATTTCATTTGGTAATTATTATTAATTTAAAATTATTTTATATCGGTTTTAACAGGATTTTTTAGCAAAACGAAGATTTAATCTGAATTAAAGTGAAGAATTCTGTAATCACTTTCATTATTGCTTTATTTCCTCAATCATTATCAGTTTTAACAGGATTTTTTAGCAGAGGATTTTAATCCAACATAAATTATAGAAAAGAGATGATTTAATTTGATCAAACTGTTAACTTCTAGTTTGATAATGACAAGTTAAAATTGTTGAAACTATAGTCACTAAATAAAGTCAGTGTTATACAAACAAAGTTAAAAGTTTTTTATTTTTGATTTAATTTGAATTGAAGTGAAGATATCATTATTGTTTTATTTAATTAATCATCCTCACTGACCTAACTTATCAAATAATCAACGTTAAAAGATAAGATACTTTTATAATCGTATAAAAATCACTGATTAAACACTAAACAATTTTTAAAAACAATTTGTCATCACTCACCCAGCTCCGTAGCGTTCGTCGAACTTCGAAGACAAAAAGATAAACAGGCGAACCAACCACAGAACCAAATTTATATAAAAAAAAAGAACAACAATAACAAAAAACTTCAAATGTCTCTAGCCAACCGACGCAAAAAAAAACAACCAAACCAAAACAAAACAAAAAAAAACGACACCACTTGATTACGGCGCAAGGTGTGCAAACGTTTCTGCCTACGGATCGTAGTCAACTGTTTCCTTCTCCGTTACCGGAGCGGATCCAACCTGTTCTAAGTTATTACCCGTCCAATAAAACCCACCTATTTGCGTGTACCTGTTCCCGGCGACCAATCGGAGGAGAGGTGGGCGTCCACCTCGCAGCGATTAAATTAATGGTAACTATAGATTATGAAAACGTTAATATGGGAGCTAATTGTTTCGTGTTTGTGTATGTGTGTGTGTTTGTAGTACGTTCTAATTGGTTTGAAATTATGGATTTTCATTCCTTAACAGCTGCTTAATTGTTTCGCTTTTTTTTCCCACTTTATTTGGTTTTTCGATTAGGAATGTTTGAAATGAGTCCAAAAATATGGAATGAAAAACATGGAATTTGTGTTCCTTCTTTGTTCACTAATACGGTGATGATTTTAGTGAATGTTGACTAATGGGTATTTTCAATTTTTTTCTGCTGTTTATTTGAAGAGGAAAAAAAAGTCAATTTGTTTAAAGGTTAAAGTTGTTTTTTGTGGCTGGTGATTAATCATGCCTTGAGTTATGTTTTTGCTTTTTTATATCACTAATTTCTTGGATTTTGAAGAATAAAAGGTTTTTGTTTACAGATGCCAATAAATGCAAATCAGTTTCAACCATTAAGCACATTTACACCTTGATGGTTTTGTTAAATAACCAAAATTATTGCATTTAGGTTTACAGTCGTTTAGAATCCCAAATGCGGTAATTTTGATGTGTGGTTATTGAAAAACAAATGCATCTTAAAACGTGTCACTGTTTGGTTCGCATTTTATACTAAAGGCATTAATTCTAACTCGATTCCCAATGACGAAATTGAAACTCTTAATGATAAAGTTTTTCCGAAGATGACCTTAGTTGTCGAAATGCCATATAAAACCAAACCAGAAGAAGTGACAAACAATTCAATCGATAGTTTCTTGATAGAATCATATTCTAAATTATTTCAATTTATTTTATTGAATTGAATTGAAGTACTACATCTAGTAATCAAATGGCAACTGTTTAAACTTTATTTCAGATGAAACAAAAATTACAACTCTCGATTTAAAACATTATAAAAAAATTACCACCCATGGAATTTACTTCAAAATTCGTATTTACATTCAGAAATGATGTACTTTTAATTTACTCAAAAACAATTGACGTACTACTACTAGAAAATAAAATGACAAGAGTCCAAACTGAAAATTGCATAAAACAAAAATTATAACTCGCGATTTAAAATGTTGTAAATCAAATACGGTTCATGAAAATGATCTCAAAATACATAAGTACATTCAGAAATAATGTGCTTGTAATATACTCAAAAACAATTGATGTACTGCGGCTAGTAATAAAATGGTAATTGTTTAAATTTTATTTCAGATGAAATGAAAATTACAACTCTTGATTTAAAAAATTATAAAAACATTACCACCCATAGAATTAACCTCAAAATTCGTAGGTACATTCAGAAATGACGTATTTTAAACATACTTAAAAACAATTGACGTACTATGACTAGAAATAACATGATAAGAGTGTAAACTTTAAATTTGATAGAAACGAAAATTTCAACTTGCGATTTAAAATATTATAAAAAATTACCACCCATGGAATTAACCTCAAAATTAGTTTATATATTCAGAAATGATGTATTTTTAATATACTCAAAAACAATTGGTGTACTATGGCTAGAAATAAAATGATAAGAGTCGAAACTTTAAATTTTATGGAAGCGAAAATTACAACTCACGATTTAAAATTTTGTAAAACAATTACCGTTCATGAAAATGATCTCAAAATACATCAGTATATTCAGAAATGATGTGCTTTTAGTATACTTAAAAACAATTGGTGTACAACGGCTAGTAATAAAAGGGCAAATGTTTAAACTTAATTTCAGAAGAAACGAAAATTACAACTCTCGATTTAAAAAATTATAAAACTATTACCACTTATGAAATTAATCTCAAAATTCGTATATACATTCAGAAATAACGTATTTTTAATATACTAAAAAACAATTGACGTACTATGGCTAGAAATAAAATGATACGGGTGGTATTTTAAAATTTTATGGAAGCGAAAATTACAACTCACGATTTAAAATTTTGTAAAACAATTTCCGTCCATGAAAATGATCTCAGAATACGTCACTATATTCAGAAATAATGTGTTTCTAGTATACTCAAAAACAATTGATGTACTACCACTAGTAATAAAATTGCAACTGTTTAAACTTAATTTCAGATGAAACGAAAATTACAACTCTCGATTTAAAAAATTATAAAAAAAATTACCACCCACGAAATTAATCTCAAAATTCATATATACATTCAGAATTGACGTATTTTTAATATACTTAAAAACAATTGATGTACTACGGCTAGAAATAAAATGATAAGAGTCGAAACTTAAAATTTTATGGAAGCGAAAATTACAACTCACGATTTAAAAATTTGTAAAACAATTACCGTCCACGAAAATGATCTCAAAATATGCCAATACATTCAGAAATAACGTGCTTTTAGTATACTCAAAAACAAATGATGTACTACCGCTAGTAATAAAATTGCAACTGTTTAAACTTTATTTCAGATGAAACAAAAATTACAACTCTCGAATTAAAAAATTATAAAAAAATTACCACCTATGGAATTAATCTCAATATTCGTATATGCATTCAGAAATGTCGTATTTTTAATATACTGAAAAACAATTGACGTACTATGGCTAGAAATAAAATAATACGAGTCGAAATTTAAAATTTTATGGAAACGAAAATTACAACTCACAATTTAAAATTTTGTAAAACAATTACCGTCCATGAAAATAATCTCAAAATACGTCAGTATATTCAAAAATAATGTGTTTTTAGTATACTCAAAAACAATTGATGTACTACCGCTAGTAATAAAATTGCAACTGTTTTAACTTTATTTCTGATATAACAAATATTACAACTCTCGATTTAAAAATTATAAAAATATTACCACCCATAGAATTAAACTCAAAATTCGTAAGTACATTTAGAAATGACCTAAACATGATTTTGTTTCTATCTCTATATTATACTGAACCGATAAAAAAACAATTGTTGAAAGGTGAGAAAGACTACAATAAAATATATACAAATAAAAATTATTACATTTTCTTATACCACCATAACAGAAAATAAATGCGACTAGTTGAAATACAATTGGAATTTTATGCATAATTTCTAGAAAATAAACACTCAAAATAAATTTATAACAATTTCTTTACAAACGACATGTAGACGTGGAAATAACATAATCTTACCTCTTTACAAATCAAAACAAAAGAAGAACAATTGCCACACGCTAAAAAAAATCTGAATTATAACCTTAAACAAATGTTTTGTCTTTGTAAAATAAATGCATAAACAAATGTTAAAGTAAAACATGTTAAATAAAAATTAATAACAATTACCACACGGTGAAAAAGATACTAAAATATTATTTCAAAATGATTCCATTTTTATTTCAGCACAGTGAAAAAAAATCTTAGGCATTGAACAACAATCAAAATCATTTTAACTCTATAAAATAAAAACTTAAAATAAATGGTCTGTCAGCCCGGCATCAATTAAAACTACTATTATGTTAATATAAATAAAAAATAGAATAATAATCACATGTTAACAATAAATATTTAATTTGAACTTAAAGGTATTTTTTTTACATAATTACACATTTATTTGAAAGGGGAGAATATGTTTGTAATAAGCGTTGAATAGAAAATTGTTGATGTAATAAAACTTCCACCAACTTTTTGGGAGTGTTTTACTGGTTGGAGGGTGGGATCGAGGCCACCCACCCACCCTACATATGCACTTGTTTTAACACTACAAAAAGAGTTTTATTTCAAGGGAAAATAACAACAAAATTGTGGATGATGACTTAAAATATCATATTACAATGTGTTGATGAAAGTTAAAATATATATGTAGGGTGGGTGGGTGGCCTCTATCCCACCCTCCAATCAGTAAAACATAATCGAGGGTTTAATTAAATTATTAATTAATGTATCAATATATCAATTAGATTAAGAAATAGAGAGAGATAAACATCTTTACTGAAGATAGTATTAAGATATTATGACATAACATTTTTTATGCTGCTTTTGTTCTTCTTCATTGGAAAAATGACTGATGATCTTTCAGCTCGTCATCGTTCGTCAGTGAATTTCGTTATCAGTCCTATGATTCAAGATGATATGATGAAATGTAATTGATAAATTGTAGTGTATATTAGGATTACGAATAATACAGGGATAATTTAATTTTTACCTATAAACAATTGAAAAACAATTAAATCACAGTTCTCAGAAGGTAAAAAAACTGAAATGTTACCAAATTATCAATTTATTTTTGTTTTAACTCCTTTCAATAAAAACTGAAAGAAATTTAAAAAATAAGGAACAAAATCGCTATTATGTTATTTTTATCTATCTAAAACAAATACTCGAATAAATGAAAATTATTTGTAGTTTGGAATGTTACCCAAAAACCGTTTTGGTTTCGCCAGCTTAACAAATAAATAATAAATTTTCTACGCGGTGAAAAATAATTAGAATCACTAAAATAAATACTAAAACAACTGAAGAACAATTGCCTTACAAATGAGTTCCACAAGATAGAAAACTGAAATCACACCAAAAAAATTATTACATTTTTTTTCCTTTAAAAAATGTATATAAAAATAAATTTGGTTTTATCTCACTAAAACAAATAATAAAGAGCAATTGCCACACAAACGAGTTTTATAAACTAAAAAGTAAGGACAACTACTACATGCAGAAGAAATCTTCAGGTTACTATTTTGTCTCTATAAAATAAACATTGATTAAAAAAATATTTTATTTCTATTTACGTGATACACTGAAAAGATTATGAAACAATTGCCAAACGGTGGAAAAAGTACTAGAATATTACTTAAAAATCATTTTGTTATCTCTATAAAAACTGAAAACCAAAAATAAATTAAGAAGAATCACTTAAAAAACACTGGTATAGCGTGAGGTTTCAAAAATTAATTTATTGTACAACGACAATTGTTTCGCCACAATGTGGCATCATCAGGTAGATGTATGATACATGGAGTTTCAACAAGTAAAGGCTTCGTTTATTCAATAAATTAAGAACAATTGCTACACAAACAACATTTATTTACACGATCAAAAATAATGGAACCTCAACTTAACAAACTAAAACAAATGAAGAACAATTAAAAGCAAACAAAGAACAATTGCTGCACGCTAAACAATCTAAATCATAACCTTTAATCATCTATTTTCGTGTTTTTTAAACAAATACTTATATATAGAATATTGAATAAAACACGATTACTTTGTAACAAGTTTTCAAGTTATACTAACAAAGTTATTCAATTTACAAAAATGTAAAACGAAGTAGAAACCTCTAACATATGTAACATACTAGAATATTACTTTACAATGTCTCAAGTTTTATCTTAAGAGGCAAAATACTAGGAATTGAATATATATAGAATCAACAATCAAATTAAGAATAATTGCCACAATTTCACCTTAACGAACAAAAAATAATTTCCACACGCTAAGAAAATTCGGATTGTCACCTTGAATCATTTTGTTTTTATGATGTAAACCCTTAAACAAACAAAAATAATAAACGTTGAAAAAAATTCTATATAATTATTGTTTGTGTTTATATAATACATTTAAACAATTGAAAAACAATTGTCACCCAGTGAAAAATGCTAGAATATTATTTAAACATTATTACTTTTTTGTCTCAGCATAATGGAAAAATCAAATGCTATGCAGTATGAATATAATTGAATTTTTTAATCATTTGGTTATCTCCATCAAATAAACACTGAAACAAGTATAAAACAATTGCTACACAAATAATATTTACACGCTGAAAACATTGAATATCACCTTAAAAAATTAAAACAAATGAAGAACAATGGCTACACATTAAGTAAATCTGATTTGATTCTTTAAATCATTTTACCTTTATTTTTATAAAATAAAAACTTAAACAAATGAAAAACAAACAATAATCATAAACACTGAAAAACCATTCTATACAAAAGTAATTTTGTTTCTATTCCTGCAATAAACCCATTTTAAAAACAATTGCTACGCGGTAGAAAAAGGACTGAAGTTTTACTTAAAAATTCTTTCATTTTTTTTATCTAAACCTAAAATGTAGGCATTAAAAAAGAATTGAAATCTTATCTAAAAATTATTTTGTTATCTTTGTAAAATAAACACTCAAATAAATAAACACAAACGACAAAAAAAATAGAATCTTTCTTTAACAAAGAATACCTAAACAAATGAAAAATGATTGCTACACGTTAAAAAATCTGGTTTGTTTTAACTTGATTAATCACTTAGAATCCTTTCTTTACTATTTTCTTTTGTAACCAGATGTAAATTCTCTACCTGAAGAAGCCACATTTGAAGGTCAAGATAATTTCAAGATGAAGGTCATTTCGTCGCCGGGGTTATTTGAGTTCAAGGTCATGTCGAGGTCGCAGTCTGACCCTGAACTAGCCGATTCTAGAATCTCTTCACGCCTATCAAGGTCAGGATTGACTAGATAATGACCTTAATTAAGGTCATAGGAGGTTCTAGAATCTGCTAGTTATCCCTACTAATTTGCCTCGTAATATCTAAATATGTAGTTCACATCCTAAACAACCCTTGTACCAATCAAAATCAAAACATAACTCCTAAATCCAAACAAACATTTCAAAAACACTATCCAAGCCTAAAATCAGCGACAATAATTGATGAAAGGAGACTGATAAGGCTGATGGAAGCTGAAAAACGACATAACAATTATAAAATGTGTTCGTCCTTGTCTTCTTGAACAGTCGATAGGCAAGAAGGCAACGACGAACACATTTTATAATTATTGTGTCGTCAAAAAGAAATGAATTACTGTAATACTTTTTATAATAAAGATGTTTATCTCCCTCTATAATTAAAGGGAAGAAGAAAAAACCACCAGTTAATATTTTATATTTAATTTTAACTTAAATTTGGTATATAGTAACACATTTATTTGAAAGGAGAGAAGTTTTCTATAATAAGGATTGAAAAGAAAATTGTTGATGTAATAAAACATCCATCAAACTTTTGGGAGTGTTTTACTGGTTGGAGGGTGAGATCGAGGCCACCCACCCACCCTACATCTTCTATTCTACTCACATTACAAACAGGGTTCTATTTTAAAGGAAAATAAAAACAAAATTGTGGATGATGACTTAAAAATCAAATTACAGTGTGTTGATGAAAGTTAAAATGCATATGTAGGGTGGGTGGGTGGCCTCTATTCTGCCCTCCAATCAGTTAAACATAAAACAGTGTTTAATTAAATTATTATTGAATGTATCAACTAGATTAATTAATTATGTTTTCATATTATTCCATTTTATGCATTATTTATTTGATAAAAATTATATATTGATGTTAATATAATTAAAATCTGTTATATAAAATATTTAATTTTAACTCAAAAGTAATGTTTACACTTTTATTTAATTGGTTTTCCTAGGAGAAGCTTTTTAGAAAGAGGATTGAACAGAAAATTGTCAATGAAATAAAATTATTATAAATTTCTGAGGATGATTTATTGATTGGAGGGTGGAATAGAGGCCACCCAACCACCCTACATATGCTCTTTTATTCAAATTACAAACAGGGTTTTATTTCAAAGGAAAATAAAAACGAAATTGTGGAAGACGATTAAAATAAACAATTATAGTGTGTTGGTGAAAGTTTAAATATATATGTAGGGTGGGTGGGTGGCCTCTATCCTACCCTCCAATCAGTTAAACATAAAATAATATTTATGAATGCATCAACTAGATGTATACATAAAAAACACATTTTCCTATCTCAATATTATTACATAATTACTGATTAAGTTAGCTAGCTCCATTGTCAAAGACAATTTAGAAAAAAAAAACGCGTTAAAACTGACAAAAAATATATTTCATAATTGTCGATTAAATCAAGAAATATAGAGGCTGAAAGACCATCGGTCGATGACCAATGAAAAGAAGAGAAGTAACATAATAATTGTTATGTCATTAATTAATTGCTCACTTAACCCGCGGTAAAACATTTTTTTAACTATTTTGATTAGAACTAAAAACACTTGGTTTGTTAATAATTGTTTAACATTAAACAAAATTTAAGGTTAATGTTAAACAATTATTAACTTTAGTAAAACAAAGTGTTTTTAGTTCTAATCGAAATAATTGTTATGTCGTATTATTGCAATACTATCTTCATCTTTATTATATTTATTTTATCTCTCTCAAAAAATATAAATATTGCTTGAAATAGTTTAAAAAATCCAAAAACAATCTATTAAAAATTGAGTTTGATAATAAAGTGAAACTATCAAACAAAATTTAAATTTGCTAATAAGTTAACATAAATAATTTTAAAATATTGATTAGAAAATAAATGAATAACACTTACCAACGGCATATCGTACTCCTGACCTACCTTAACAGTCTAAACGTTAACCCAGGTCAAGAGTACGCTAGTTTAAACGTACATATTAAACTAGCGTACTCTTGAGCTAGGTTAACGCGTAGACTGTTAAGGTAGGTCAGGAGTACGATAGGTTATTGTATTGCTTATTGTGGTAGGTCAAGAGTACGCTAGAATAGAGAGAATAGAGTATTCAAAGTTTATAAGACTATATTAATATTCGGTTTATTAAGCTGTATTTATGCATTGAATATATAAATGGATACCAGTCATGGTATTTTGAAGCACTATTGATGGTGCACATTTATGGGTTTGAGTGGAAGATCCTTCGATGAAGTGACTTCTGCCCGTCTTCCCTTCGGCTAAAATTTTAAGTATATTTCTATATTTTGTAACATAATGTTTGAGATATTTTGTTAGAACGGAGTACAAAGATGTAATAATTAAATAAATAAATATTATTATTTAAAGCAACGATTAATAAAATATCTAAAGTAACGCGATATTATTATTTCTCTTTATGCAATATTTATTTTCTAAATACTACACGTTAGTGTTAAAGTAAATAAAAAGCAGAATAATAACCACTTATTAACAAAAAATATTGTTATGCATTGTTTTGAAAGGGGAGAAGTTTCTTGTAATAAGAGTTGAATAGAAAATTGTCGATTAAATTAATTCTAATCATCGAACCAAACCAGAAAATATCTCATGCAGTAAGTGAATTGTTGCAGCGGCTGTATAGCATGTGGTCTTGTTGAAACCACATATTGACCACATCAATATCATCTAATTTCGGCAGAAAGAACTGTGTTATAATGTCGCGATATCGATCGCCAGTAACAGTCATTGCTTGATCAGCCTCATTTTCAAAAGAGTATTGTCCAATGATGCCTCCAGCCCAAAATCCGCACCAAAACAGTGAATGGATCAATTTTTCGACAATCCTACGTATGTAGGATCTCCGAGCTCCAAACATGATACTTTTGATGATTAACAAAGCCATCAAGATGAAATTGTGCTCGAAAAAATAGCATCCACTTTCTGATGTTTAAAAATCCTTTCAAAGAACTTACTTCCTTATTAATGCATAAATATCTATTTTATTAATCAAACCTTTATAAGAATCTTCTATATCAACACCAAATTTTATCGATCACATTATTCCCTTACATCAACAGCTAAATCTGATCAATAATTAACCAACGATTACATCGATTAAACAAACTGATGGTGAAAAATTGGACACTCGCGCATACAAAATACACATACAAAAGTTACGATCAATTTCCTAGCGGGGCCAAGAATAAAATAATCGTAAAGTGATGTTAGGGCCGCATCCCGAACGTCGGAACTTTAATTTTAATCAAACAAACTCTCCCGGGATAATGTAAACAAACCCATTATACGTTTTCGGCGTAATTACGGGCCGCTGCCAAAGGACCGTATCTAGTTTAATTAAATAGTCGAGAAGTTATTAATAATAAATTTCGAATTTCATAGGCCCTCCTCGACCCCGACGACGCGCCGAGGGATGAATAAATTTACATACATTTGAAGAAGAAGAAAAAAATTAATGTAAATAAAATAAAACCGATCGCTCTCCTCTCATTAATTTCCATCCCCTTCATTTCTTAAGATTAATTACACGCATTCGGAATTAGTTTATTCCTTTTTTTTAATTATATTGATTGGTTTAAATAAATATAATTCAAGATATCGATTATGTTTTTTAATTAAATTAACGAGAAATCAACAAAATGTATAATGTCATTGTATATTATTTCAAATCATTACAAATTGGTTTTGTCTAAATATTAATGTTAAATTAATTTTTAATAGGTACACAGTATGGCGAAACAATTAAAGATAAATAAAAATTTGAAAATCAACCACTTATTATTAATTAGATATAAAATGATTTAAGCTAACAGTTTAGATTTTCTTGGCCTGTAACAATTGTTTAAGTGTTCTTCATTTGTTTTATTTTATATAGACAAAAACAGTAACAGTTAAGATTTTTTAAGCTTGGTGTAATTGCTTCTTATTTTTTAAGTGATTTGTAATTCCAATTCTTTTTAGCTTGTAAATATCGTTTGTATGGAACAATTGTACTTCATTTGTTTTATTTTTTATTTTATTTTAAGGGATGGCCTCTATCCCAGGATCCAACCAGTAATACATTCTCAAAAAATGGTGATGTGGCCATCATAGTACTTTCCCTATATTTTTCTCGAAAACTATGAGGTTTACGCAAAAATGTTGTTCTTAATAATGTGTGCACTTTTGAATTCGCTACAATTATTTATTATATGAATTTTATCTATCTCCAATAGTTTATTAGCAATTGGCAAAAAATGTCAAAATTTTCAATTTTTATTTTATTTCTCGAAAGTTTAAAATTTTATGAAAAACATGTTCGAATAAAACTTGTTCAGTTTTTTATTTCCTTTAACTTTTGTTTGAACCTTTTTTTAAAAATTTTCATATTTAGAAAAATATCACGAAAAAACAAAAAAACGCCTCGAGTAAACAACCACTTCCGGGTTATTAATGTTTACCAAAAGCTTTTCAGTTCCAGTTTTTAACGATAAAAACTTAAGTTTAAAGTTTCATCTCAATCGGATCATTCGTTTTTGAGATACAGCACCCACCGACAGACAGACACACACAGACACAGAATTTTTTTTTTCCAGAAATTAGTTTTTTGGGTTCAGGGGACCCCAAAACGGATATTTCCGCAAAAAAAAATTTTCAAAAAAAAATCACGGAAACAATACTCCCCCTATATACTACGTGTATAGGGAAAGTAAAAATTGATATAAATTTTTGACTAGAAAATTGTTGACGAAACAATTTTTTATTCAATCTTTATTATAGAAAATGTCTCCTAA
Organism: Ontholestes murinus; assembly: GCA_963969525.1. Lineage (NCBI taxonomy): Eukaryota > Metazoa > Arthropoda > Insecta > Coleoptera > Staphylinidae > Ontholestes > Ontholestes murinus. The sequence continues at coordinate 84,037,280 of OZ018389.1, read as the reverse complement.
TAAAATCTTTCAAATAAATATATACAATTTACGTTTAAGTTTAAATTAAATAATGTATTCCTCGCAATACTAACATTATTCCAAAGCCTAAAAATCCCACCATTACTATTCATCAATTCATCTCATCTTTTCATTAGCAATAATGAAGTGTATTCGGGCGACTAAAATGTTAAAATAGGCTGATAGACCCCAGGTCGATAGCCATTTAGCAGAAATTTCCTTTTTTTTTCAATTGTTTCCTTATAATGTTGCTTTACTAAATATGTAAAATTGTCTTCAATAAATATGTTTGTATGTATAAAGAAATAATGTGTACATTTAGTTGATGCTTTCATAAATATATTCATTAAACATTGTCTTATGTTTTACTGATTGGAGGGTGGGATAGTGGCCACCCACCCACCCTACAAACACAGAGGAAACTTTAATTACGTACACTGTTTTAATTTTAAGGAAATTTAGTGCAAAACCAGTGTTTATAATTATATTTTTTTCCATATGTAGGGTGGGTGGGTGGCACCTATCCCACCCTCCAATCAGTAAAACATACTCAACTATAAATATGTAAGGTGGGTTGGTGGCCTGGATCCCACCCTTCAATCAGTAGAACATCCTCAGAAAAATGATAGGAATATTATTACATCAACTCTTATTACAGAAAAACTTCTCCCCTTTCAAATAAATGTGTAGCAACCTAAAAAATACCTTTAAGTTCAATATATTTATTATTAACATGTGATTATAATTTAATTTTTTGTTTATATTAACATCAGCATAGTTTTTATAAAAGAAAATTGTATAAAACATAATATGAAAAAATAATTTCTCAATCTATTTGATACATTCATTAATAATTTAATTAAACCCTGTTTTTTGTACTACTGATTGTAGGGTGAGATCGAGGCCACCCACCCACCCTACATATACATTTTAGTTTTTATCAAAACTTTGTAATTGTTTTGTTTAAAATTATCATTCACGATTTTGTTAATAATTTCCTTTGAAATAAAACTCCGTTTGTAGTGTAAAGAAAACTGCATATGTAGGGTGGGTGGGTGGCCTCGATCCCACCCTACAATCAGTAAAACATACTCAACTATTTTACTGAAAAAGTGAGTGGATAGTAATAAAAAAACATTAATTAATTTTTGTGAAAGAATTAAATAACACTGTTTTAATATTAAGGAAACAATTCAAAAATAGTGTTTGTAATTAGTCTTTTTGTATATGTAGGGTGGGTGGGTGGCACTTATCCCACCCTCCAATCAGTAAAACATACTCACTGAAAACTTTTTGAATCATAAATGTAATATTATTTAAATGAGTGGATGATAGTAATGAAACATTAATCTAAAATGTTCTTAAAAAAATATTTATTCTTATATAAAAATAATTGTGTATGTTTTAGTGGTTGGAAGGTGGGATAGTGGCCACCCACCCACCCTACATATACAAAGAAAACTTTCAATACAAACAGTGTTCTAATGTTAAGGAAAAATGGCACAAAACAGGGTTTGAATTTTTTTTAATATATATGTAAGGTGGGTGGGTGGCACCTATCCCACCCTCCAATTACTAAGGCATACTCATCTATTTTACTGAATTTAGAAAAAATAATAAATACATTATTATTCAAGAGAGTGGATAGTAGAAAATGAAATATTAATTAGAAATTTTCTAAAATTAATATTTATTCTTACATAAAAATAATTAAGTATGATTTAGTGGTTGGAGGGTGGGATAGTGGCCACCCACCCACCCTGCATATACAAAGGAAACTTTAATTACGAACACTGTTTTTATTTTAAAGTAAATAAGTGCATAAACAGCGTTTGTAATTATTATTTTATAAATTTGTATTTTGGGTGGGTGTCACCTATCCCACCCTCAAATCAGTAAAACATTCTCAACTATTTTACTGAAAATCTTTTTAAATTATAAATGTAATATTATTTAAGTGAGTGGATGATAGTAAAGAAACATTAATCACAAATTTTCATAAAGAAATATTTATCCTTATATGAAAATAATTGTGAATGATTTAGTGGTTGGAGGGTGGGATAGTTGACACCCACCCACCCTACATATAAAAATAAAACATGATTACAAACAATGTTCTAATTTTAAGGAAAAATGGCACAAAACATGGTTCGAAATTATTTTTTTCTATATATGTAGGGTGGGTGGGTGGCACCTATCCCACCCTCCAATTAGTAAAACATACTCAACTATTTTGCTAATAAAAAAATTTAATCATAAACACATTATTATTGAAGTAAGTGGATAGTAGTAAAAAAACATGAATTAAACATTTTCTCAAATTCTTACATAAAAATAATTGTGTATGTTTTAGTGGCCGGAGGGTGGGATAGATGGATGACACCCACCCACCCTTCATATATAAAAAATGTTAATAACAAACCCTATCTTAGTGTAATTTTTCCTTAAAATTAAAACATTGTTTGTAATTAAAGTTTCCTTTGTTTATGTAGGGTGGGTGGGTGGCATCTATCCCACCTTCTAATCAGTAAAACATACTCAATTATTTTACTAAAATCATAAATGCATTCTTGTTTAAGAGAGTTAATAGTAATTGATAGTAGAAAATGAAATATTTATTTTTTAGAGCCACAAATTTTTAGATTTAAAATCCCTTAACTTTTTGTGAAGGGTTCTCATGAGTATTTAATTTTCTAAATTTAATATTCCTAAATTTCATCCTCTACTTTATATATTGGAGAAAGAAATTTTAGGATTTTAAATTTAGAAAATCAAATACTCATGAGAACCCGCCTCAAAAACTTATGGGATTTTAAATCTAAAATTCTGAGGCTCTAAAAAATTAATATTTTATTTTCTACTATCAATTACTATTAACTCACTTAAACAAGAATGCATTTATGATTCAATTTTTTTTAATTTTAAACTTAGACAATAATATATTTATGATTAAAATTTTTTAAGAAAAATAATTGAGTATGTTTTTCCCTTCACAAAATATTAACAGATTTTAAATCTAGAAAAGTGAGTATCCATAAGATACCAAAAGAAGAAAGTCCTAAATGTTTCCTTAAGAGTTTGCTGAAATCTTCCTTTTTCTGTATTTCAAATGATTTGAATTTTTATTTCAGGTTTCTAATATTCCTTTGTGTCTCCCATCCAGATTCTTTGTTTTCAAGATCTTTTTTTTTTCTTCCTTTGGTGTTTTCTGCAATCACTTTATTTCTTCCTTTACAGTGCATCCCTTAATTTCTAATTTCTTTGAATTTTTTAGATTCTCTGTTTACTAGACCTAAAATCCCCTAATTATTATTCATCGAAATTCTCAGAGCCCAAAATTTTTAAATACCTTAAATTCTTCTTCAATCATTTTTCCTCCAATACTTTGGGTTTAATTCCATCGATTTCTAAATAAAAAGTAACGCATTAAATAAGTATTCAATCCATTCATTTCTGTTTTTGAATATTTCTAAAATCTTCAATTTCCTGATATTTTCTCTAAAATTTACACTTAAAAATTTGCAATAAAAATAATCTGTGAAAAAAGTAATTACAACTTATTTAATAGAGAAAGTCTTATTAAACGGATTTTGCGGAAGCTGGTAATAAGGAGTTTAAGATTTTTAAATGTGTGTAATTTTAAAAGAAGATATTTAGATTTTTATGGACTGAAGCCGTGCACTTTTAGAAAATGGCTGAGCTTAGTTTATAGATCTTGAACTTAATAATAGACTAATTTTAACTTCTCCTTCTGTAAGATTTCTGTTTTGCCTATTTATATTTTATATTGTAATCTAATTTTCTAATAATAATATTTATTTGGACAAAACATTATACATAATAATAATAACAATAAAAATGAAAATAAATAAATGGTGTTAGTCCGTCTGGGCTATAGACCTGCGGTCTTTCAGCCCATAATTTTCTATTTTATTATGATTTTCTTTCTTTCCTTTAAATATCACAATTTATAGAATGATCTGATTTCCAACTTTTTTTTATTCTCTTGCTTCTTATCTATACAATTTGTTTTTAGCTAAGACTTTTATTTATTTAAAACAAATCTAAAGTAATAAAAAATTGCAAAATCATTTGTAGAGAATCTTCTTTGATTCTTCTAAATATTAAAACTAAAATTCTCTGCAAATCTAAAATAAAATAAACATGATTTCCGTTTTTTGAAACTCCATTTTAAGGTTTTTAAGGTTATTAATTGTTCTTCTAAAATAGTTTTACATTTTCTTCAAAATCCGCTGATTTTAATTAAATTAAACTTTGTAGTTCATTCGAATTCCTTTAAACGAATGGAATTTTATTTTTTTTTAAAGTAGACTATTTTTAAGTCTACAGAAGATATTTAAAACTACGATGAGTATTAAATCAAATCTTTTAATTACAGAAACAATTTTTGATCGTCAAATCAATAAATTTTGATTGCTTACTTTTGACTTTCCAATTTTACAAATTTTTAAATTCTTTAAGTAGGTCAATTGAATAAACTTTTGATCAACGAATTTTCGTATTAAACTACAGTTGTAGCCTTCAGAATCAGCAGAATCCTGTTTCTCGATACAAATAAGTGTGTGATATGAATTTGCTTTCGAATTTTTTGTATTTATTAAGAGGTCTGAATTTACTAAATGAATTTGTTGAATAAAGCTTTAAAACATACAGTCCACTTGCTTAGGAATAAAAATCTTCAATTTAAAGCTGTGATGGCTTTCAAATTTTTATTTTCTTGTTGTCTTCAATTATTTCCATTTTAACCATTTTTCTGTGTAAAAATGTTGTTGTTTTGAGCTTACCGTTAAAGTTTTGAATTTTTTTAACCCCTAAAATCGACACCGTCTCAGGTCTCTACAGAAAATTTACTATAGCATTTGAAATGCTGAAAATATGAAGGAAAAAGTGCTAAACAGTTCTCGAAAACTAATTTAAAAAAATAAAAATCTAAAGGAAAAATACTACACAATTTTAAAAGTATGAAAACTTTAGGAATCTTGAAGGAGTTGTAATGGAAAATATAAAAAATCATAAAAGAAAATGACTGAACTCATAATTCTAAAAATCTGAAGGGAAAAATTTTAGAAACTTCTAGAAATGAAACCATGAAGAACACTCTAAAACTCTAAAGAAAAATTGTTAGACAATACTGAAAATATAAAAGACATTTTTGAAATCTTCTAGAATAAAATTGTATGAAGTATATGCTTGAAAATTCTGGAATCCTCGGACAAAATTCTAAAAGTTTGAAGAAAATTCTAGAAATAAAAAAAAAAATTATAAACCTGATGGAAAATATGGACCTTTAAAAAGCTTAAAAAAACAAATATGAACTAACAAAATATAAATGTAGTGACTTAAATTAAATTAAATTAACCCTTTTTTCAAATTTAAAGAACCTTGAAGAAGTTATAAGATTAAATTATAGATATCAGGTAAGAAAAATAATTATGAGGGAAAAAGTGCTAAAAAATTGTAGAAATCTTAAATAAAAATTTCAATTCTAGTAGAAAAATACTACACAATTTTATAAACTTAGAAGACTTGAAGAAATTTTAATAGAAAATTCTAGACATCATGAAAGGAAATTACTGAAACCAAAATTCTAGAAATCTAAAGAAACAAATGCAAAATGAATTCTAGAAATATTGCTGGTAAATACTAAAACCGTGAATGAAATTCTAAAAATCTATAGAAAAAGTAGGTTAAAAAATACTAAAACTATAAACGAAAAATTTCTAACAAAGGCTAGAATTCTGAAGAAAATTTTGAAATCTGGAAGGAAAACGTGATGGAAAATTCTAGAACCCTCGAACAAAACTTTACAAATCTGTTTCTTTAAAAATCTGAACAAAAATATGATGGATACATAGCTTTAGAAATTTAGAAATAAATAGAAATCTAAAGAAAAATTGCTATACAATTTTAAAAATATAAAAAATCTAGAAATCTTAAAGGAGTTATAAGAGATATTTTCACATGAACAAATTTCTAAAAATCTAAAGAAGAATTATTGAACAAAACTAAAAATATAAAAGAAATAGTGCTGCAAATTCCGAAAAAATATTTTGATATAAAACAACGACAACAAATGTTAAAAGGAGACAAGCTGAAAGACCTACAGACAATAGCCATGAAAGGAAAGAAAAAGAAGTCGAATAATCACAAAAATTGTTATAATTATATGTAAATATTATATTATACTATCTTCAATAAAGGTAGAAAATTCTAAAAAATATAAATAATAATAATAAATATGAAATTCGAAAAATTTCTTTAAAATCTAAAAGAAAATATCCTAGAAAATTTTAGAACCCTTGACAATTGTATGAATCTTGGAAAAAAGTACAAATCTAAGGAAAAAATTCTAGAATTTTATTAAAAAATTGAAATCTAAAGAAAATTTTCTTCACAAATTAAAAAAAAAACGAAAATAAATTGCTAAAAAAAGTCTAGAATCCTCATCGGAAATGCTAATGCTAGTTTTAGAAATCTAGAAGAAATGTTGCTTGAAAATTCTAAACACTAACAAAGTTCTAGACACTTTTTAAATAAATATGAAAAAAAAAAAATTGCTGAAAATTTTTAAAACTCGCAAAGAAAATACAAAAAATGTATAAGAAAATATCCTTGAGAACTTTGAATACCTAAAGGATTCCTATAGCCCCAAAAGCTTCTTAAGATTTAAAATATTCTTAAAATTAACAAGAATTTGAATATTCTAAAAATTAAATAAGTAATTGTGGAGGCTTTTACTTCATGATAAATTTTGATAATTGTTTTATTTATTTTGAATCCTAAATATTATTTTTATTCTTTTTTAAATATTATGGAGATATTAAAGAATCTGAAAATTTTAAATATTTAAGAGATTATATTTATTATTTATTATTATTTATTATAATGCTTTGGATTACCTGTTAAAAAAAATACACTAAAATACAGATACATAAAAAATACACTAAATTTGAAGTACAGGATCACAGGCGGACTTCATTCTTCAGAATGTTCTTCCAGTCAAACTGGATGAATGTTCTCATTTATTCAAGAATTTCTTCAATTGACTTCTACAACTGTAGATATTTATTTATTAATTTTTTTTTTGGCATCTGACACCTTATTTTTTTTTTTTTTTTTTGGGTTGAAGATTTTAGAATATACCAAGAATTTAAATATTCCTAAAGTTATTTTTTTACATGTTTTAAATATGCTGGAAGCAATGGTTCTAAAGCCATAATTTAAAAACTCTAAATACTAGAAAGATTCTGTTAACCTTTTAATTTCTAAAGATTCCAATGATTCTCTGTATGATCAAAAATTTAAATATATTAACAATTATTTTCCCAAACATAAAGAACCGAAAATGATAAAGAAATATAGAGAAAACTAAAAAAAAAGCTTCTAAGAATTCTAATTTTCTAAAAATTTAAATATTTCAGAGATTTGTTTTGCTATTTTAAATATTTTTGAAGATATTGAAGATTGAAAAAAGATTCCAAAAACTTAAAATATTTGAAAGATTTCGTTAATCCGAAAACTTCTAGATGTTTGAAAGATACTAGGAAATATCATGAGTTCAAATATTGTAAAGGTTTCTTTTTCTAATCTCTTTTAAATATTCCGAAGATATTAAATATTCTCAAGAAAAAAAAAACTAAATATTTGAAAGATGCTATTAGGTCTAAGGCTTCTAAAGATTTGAAAGATTGCAGAATTTATCAAGACTTCAAATCACAAAATTTCGGGTTGAGTAATGTAAAGTGTTCTATATTATGATGAACGAAATAAAATTCCTTACTTCACTTATTATTTTTATTAATACCAGATGTACATAGTTCTCAAAATGTACATCTGGTATTAATAAAAATAATAAGTGAAGTAAGGAATTTTATTTCGTTCATCATAAGACTTCAAATATTCCTAAATTTCTTTATTTTCATTTTTTTACATATATTGAAAATTTTAAAAGATTTTGAAAAACATAAATATTAAAAAGATTCTATTAGCCCTAAAGCTTAAATAAAATTCTGAGTTTGTTGTTGAATTTATTTTTCTCGATGTTGATTTATTTATATTTTTCTAATGTACATATGTTGAATCACGTTAATAAAGTAATTATTATATATAAGATTCCAAAGAAAGATACTAAAAACTCTAAATATTTAAATGATTCCTAAAATCGAAAAGCTTAAAAGGATTCAAAAATGTTCTAAGAATTATAAATATTGTACATATTTTTTTTTTTCTTTTTTAAATATCCTAGAGAAATTAAAGGTTTTAAACATTAATAATAATAGATTCCGAAAACTTAGAATATTTAAAAGGTTTTAGAGCTTCTTGATTCTTTATTCTGAAGATATTTGCTTCTGATGAATAGTCTGAATTTACTGAATGAATATATTGTATAAAGATTTAAAACACGCAGTCCACTTACTTAGGAATCAAAATCTTCAATTTGAAACTGTATTAGCTTTCAGGATTTTTTTGTCTTAAATTAGAATAATCTTTCTCTGCATAATAAATTTGTTGTTACAGCTTTTTAATTGTTTTTGATCCCTAAAATCGAGGCCGACGGAACTACTGAGGTCTCTACAGAAAATTTATATTCCCTTATTTTTATTAACTTAGTGTTATCTGTAATCTATAGTTTTTCTAGATTTAAAATTCCTCATTTTGTTTCTGCAGTCTTTTCTAGTCTTTTATATTTTTAATCTCATTTCCCTCAATATTTTTCTACACAGTCCATTTTCAGCTTTAAATATTTTTCCATTGGAAAATTAAAACTTAAGTTCTATGCACTTATAGGAAGAAGATCAAGGAAGGGAAATAGAGGAAAATTATCTAGAATCTTATCATTTTTAGTTTTCTAGTTGCCTTATTTGTTTCATTTAAGGTTATTTCCATCATCAGTTATATATAATATTTTAAAATCCCTTCGTTTTTTTGGATTTAGATTCTTTTCTCTAAAACTCTTGAGATAAACATCTAAAGAAGAAAGATATAAGAAATTATAAATTCAGATAATGTAGAAGGATGATATTAAGGGAGATCTAAAGAGCTAAACCTCTCAAGAATAAACCCCTTAAATTCGTGAGTCCTCTCTTAAGATTAGTTCTTTAGATTTAAAATCCCTTAATATCATTCTTCTACATTATCTGAATGTATTAATTTCTTCTTTACTTTATTTTAAGAAATGTTTTATTTGTGTAGATCTTAAAATTGTTTACAGCAGTAGGTAAGAAATACGCTAAAGACAAGACAAATTAAGTATTTATTTCCGTATTTCTAAGTGCTATTAAAATATTATCAACGAACATGAATTACAACAAAAATTCGAACGCCCGTTGCGTAATTCATATTTTCGTTGTAATTATTACGGCGAGGACACGTTCGCATTAAATTTGATACGATTTTAATTGTGTCGTCCGGTCGCTTTTGTTGTCCCCCAGGTTTAATTACCCTTGGAAGTAATTAACCGTCGCTCCTCTCTTCTCTTCTAAACCTTCCTTTTGTCCCATTCCTCCGCACGTGAGAATTATTAATAATACTACAAGATACGCGTTATTATTTTTCTTTATTTGTTTCGGCGTAATTAACCTGATGTCCCTCTTGTGCTTGTGCCTAATTGTCGTTTTGTTATTTGAATAATTAATGCAGGTAACGTTTTTTTTTTTCTCTCAAATTAAGCCGCTCAAATTAGATTTTTTTTCCTCTTAATAGTTTAATAATTGTGATGGGTATTTTTATGCTCTGCATGTTAAGTAAATTTGTATCTTTCATCAAATATGCAGCAATTAATATAAAATATAGATAGGTTTTAATATAGAAATTATAAATTAATGTAAACTATAGAATGGTTTCAACATAGTTGTAACTCATCAAAGTAACTACGTATTAAATTCGGATTATTATTCGATGTAATATCGGTAATTATCGAAATCAATTGGTGTAAATCGAAAACGTAACGGGCGCAATTTCGCTGTTTTATTAAAATTGAAATGACAATTACCGTGGATTGATGTGGCAGCTGTGTAGTTTTAGATACGATTAAGGCGGAGGCATTCGGAGTCGATAAACGTCCGCCGGGGCATGCGAAATATAAATTGTATTGAGTTTTAAATGATGAAGAGATGGGATTGCGTGCCGCATGCCACTATACACTAAATACATCCACGTAAATACGAAAATAAAATATTGCTAATTTAAGTTCACCAAAACCTAGTTATTATTATTGTTATTATTATTATTATTATCATACGCCGCCGGTAGAATGTAGTAAATGCAGCCGTTGCATTGGATGTAATTACGAAATGGTAAATTGATTATTTCCGTCTTGATAAAAATTATTTCGAATTAAATACCATCATTAAATGTGATATATAAAAAAAATGTGTCTATATGCTGACAAAGAACTGGATTTTTATAACTTCGCAGTAACCTTCATCTTCTCTATCTTCAGCTCCACTGAATAAGTTGAAATTGGTCCGAAGTCAAATATTATTGTTGACATTTTGTCCTCAAAAATCATCGAGTATATAAATATTATATCGTAAAAGTTTTACAGTTTATAGAATGTTATTAACAATTTTCCTAAACCTGATAGAATCTTCTAAATATTTAGAGTTTTCAGAATCCTTCTCTAAACTTTAGTATCTTCAGAAAATTTAAGAAAAGAGAATAAGAATTTTTAATATATATAAATTATTGACAGTTCCTAGTATAATTAGAAAAATACACGAAAATATTACGTAAAATCTACAACAAATGAGTCTTATTAAGACCTAATTCCTAGTATCTTTGGAATCTTTAAAACCTTTCAAATATTTTAAGTTTTCGGAATCTCTTATTTTTTTTTAAATATCTTTAAAATGTTTATAATTCTTAGAACAGTTTTGAATCTTTAGAAGCTTTAGGATTGTAGAAATCATTTAGATATTTAGAGTTTTTAGTATCTTTCTGTAGAATCTTTTATATCTCTAGAAATGTTAAAAAAAATATTTGAAATATTAAAAATTTCCATAATCATTGAAATTTTTAGATATGTATTTAATACTTAATAATATAAACATTTCTTGATAAATTCTACCATCTTACAAATTTTTAGAAGCCTTAGACCTAATAGAATCTATTTATTTATTTAGATCTCTAGTCTTTCAAATATTTAAATTTTTCTTTAGGATTTTAATATCTTCGACATATTTTGAAAAATAAGGAGAAAAATTAACCTTTACAATATTTAAACTCTTGATATTTCCTAGTATCTTTCGAATCTCTAGAAGCTTTGTGGTTAAAGGAAATCTTTCAAATATTTTAAGTTTTTAATCTTCATTATCTTTAATTTAATCAAATTCTTAGAATATTCTGATTTTTTAGAAGCTCTAGGGCTACAGATATCATTTAAATATTTAGAGTTTTCGGTATCTTTCTTTAGAACTGTTGGTTCTTTAGAGTTTTTTTACAAAATAATTTTTAATATATTTAAATTTTTGATAATCCTATGAATCATTGGAATCATTAAAAGCTTTCTTTTTAATATTTAGAGTTTTTAGAATCTGCCTTTAGAACCCTTAATATTTTCAGTATATTTAAAAAAAATGGAAAAATAAGTATATTTAAATTCTTGGTACATTCTAAAATCTTTCAAATCTCTTGTTAATCTAAGTATAAGTATGTACCTCTACGGAGAGGATATTGGATTGTATGTCTTCGACCTAATAAAATCTTTCAAATATTTAAAATTTTAAGAATCTTTGTTTTGTATTGTATTACTCCGTACATATCTATGAAATTGTATTTATATTGTATATATGTTTTTGAATGGCATGTCCGTTAAATAAATATTATTATTATTATTATTATATTTAATATTTCCATTATATTTAAAAAAGAAGATACATAATTTTTAGAATACATAAATTCTTGATAACTCTTAGCATATTTAAATCTTTAAAATCTTTAGGACTATAGGAATCCTTCAGATATTTAAAGTTTTCAATCATATTTTCCTCTAAATTTTTAGAATTTTCTTTTAAGTTTTTAAGATTTTTCAGCAATTTTCCTTTCATATTCTTAAAAACTGTCTAGAACTTTGTTTAAGTTTTATAATTCTCAATCAACATTTCTTCTAGATTTCTTAGCAATAAGATTCGTATAATTTTCAAGGGTTCTAAAATTTTCATCTAGATTTTAACGAAATTTTTCGGATTTCTTATTATTATTTTTTATCATTTTTCTCCAGAGTTTTAGAATTTTCTATCTTTATTGAAGATTGTGTAAAAATCATAAAAAATTGTTATAATTATAATCATTTTTGTGGTTTTTCGTCCTTTTTTTTCTATTTTTTTTTAAGGCTATCGACCGCAAGTCTTTCACCCTGTCTCCTTTTGACATTTGTTGTCGCTGCTTTATACCAAAATAATTTTTCAGCACTTTTTCTTTTATATTTTTAGTTTTGTTTAACAATTTTTCTTTAAAGTTTTAGAATTTTTTTCACTGTTTTAGAATTTTCTAAAAACTATTCCTTCATATTGAATTGGAATTTTACATTACAATTTCTTTAAGATTCCTACAGCTTTTTGTACTTCTCTGAGATTTCTAAAATTCATAATTAATTAATTCTTTATTTTTCTTGCTTATAACACAATTACAAAAAACCTAAAATAATAATACACATACAACAAATTTAGATAGCAAGAATAACGGGTGTAGTTCACTGGTTTCCAATTATCTTCCATTTAAAATTGTGTAGAATTTTTCTTTAGATTTCTATTTCATTTATAATTTTTAAAGGTATCCTTCATATTTTCCTTCAGATTTCTAAGGATTCAGATTTTTAAAGATTTGTTTGTTCTAGAATTTTTCATCATATTTTTCTTCTAGATTTCAAAAAAATTCTACGGAATTTTAGAATTTTTAAGAAATTTCTTTTTTCTTTTCTTTAGAATTCTTTAATGTTTTTCTAGAGATTTTTAGAATTTTGTTTATGGTTTTAGTAAAATTTCTAGAATTCACTAGCATTTTTTCTTCAGATTTCTAGAACTTTGGTTTCGGTAATTTTCTCACCTGATATCTACAATTTTGTCTTATAACCCCTTGAAAATTCTTTAGAATTTTTAAAATTGTGTAACGTTTTTCTTTAACATTTATATTATTAAAGTTTTTAAAGGTACATATTTTTTTCAGATTTATAATTTTATTTTCAAAATTTCTAGAATATCTTTCAGACTTTTAGAATTTTCCAGCATATACATCATAAAATTTTATTCTAGAAGTTTTCAAAACTGTCTTTTATATTTTTAATACTGTCTAACAATTTTTCTTTAGAGGTTTAGAATTTTGTTTACGGTTTTTGAATTTACCAACAATATTCCTATAATTTTCTAAAAATGTTTTCTAAAAAGTCGTGTCTTTAGTCTATTTAAATCTGAACGGCTTAAATCTAAATGTCCTATTTTAAAACTTAATTTCTATTTGATACATTTAAAAATCTTAAATTCATTGTTATTAGCTTCCGCTATTTCGCTTCACTGAGACTTCTTCTCCTAATACTAAAGAAGTTCAGGAAGATAAATCACAGAACTGCCAGAGTCTGTATATTTAAAATAAAAATTCTAAAGAAAATCAACTTTATCTACTAATTCTTGAAAAATTTTATTTTATTTTAAAGACTGCAAAATTATTAAATACCAATCATAAAAATTGGAAAAAAAATAAAAAGTATAAGTAAGTAATGATTAAGTTCAAATCTAATATTCTAAACTATCTTAAAGTAATATGGAATAGATCTGTCTTTGCTTCATAGTGTAACCAAACAAAAAAAAGACTGCAATTTTATGATAACGTAAGAAGTTCTTAAGATCAAGAATTAGCATGAGAAATAACCTGTGGAAATATAAAGAACGCTCAAGGAAAAAGTCAGAAATTTTAAATCCAAACAAAACTGAACCGAAAAACTGAAGTCTTTTAAAATATACAAAGGTAAAACTTTTGGAAAAAATATCAAGGAATTTTAAATACTGAAAACGGACGACTTTAGAAAAATTCGAAATCAGAAATTCATAGGTTGAATATTTGCTGAAATTAATAGATTTAAACTTAAAGTATAGAAGATCCCAGAAAAGAGGAAAAATTAAGGACGAAAAATTTAAAGGATTTAATAATTTCGATGCATAAAAATTAAAGGATTTTAAATCTAGTAAACTGAGAATCCAGAAAATTCCAAAGGAAAAAGTTAATGGATTTCAAAAATAAAAAACCGTGGGAGAAAAAATGAAGGGATTGCAGAAAACACACAAAAGAAGAAATGAATTGATCTTGAAAACAAAGAATTTGGAAGGGAGAAATGAACGGAAATCTTTGAGAAAAAATTCAAGTACATTCAGATACAGAAAATGGAATATTTAAAAGAATTCTCAAGGTAAGAATGAGGGCTTTCTTCCTTTGGAATTTTATGGACTCTCACTTTTCTAGATTTAAAATCTTTTAATGTTTTGTGAAATGATCTCAAAAATATTTGATTTTCTAAATTTAAAATCCTTAATTTTTTTTCTCCGAGGTACAAATTGGAGGATGAAATTTAGAGCTTTTTAATTCAAAAAATTACATACTTATGAGAACCCTGTCTAAGAATCTAATCTAAGAATATGATATTAAAAATTTAATATTTATGGTATACTTTCAACTCACTTAAACATTAATGTATTTATGATTCAAATTTTTTTAGTAAAATAATTGAGTATGTTTTACTGATTAGAGGGTGGGATAGTGGCCACCCACCCACCCTACATATTTAAAAAAAATAATTACAAATACTGTTTTGTGTCATTTTTCCTTAAAATTAAAACAGTGTTTTTAATTAAAATTTCCTTTATATATGTAGGGTACACAATTGCTTTTATGTAGGAATACATGTTTGTTTAAGAAAATTTTTAATTAATCTTTTTTTCACTCCCTTCCACTCACTTAAATAATAATGTATTTATGATTTTAATAAAATTTCAATAAAACAGTTGAGTATGTTTTACTGATTGGAGGGTGGGATAGGTGCCACCCACCCACCCTACATATAAAAAGTTAATTCCGTCACGGTCACAGTTTTGTTTTCTCGAAAACTACAGAAGCATTTTTGTTGATATTTTTAAGGAACTATAATCAATATTTTAGCTTAAGTTTAGAAAAAAAAATAAGATGAGTGGCTTAAACTTACATTTAAGCAAAACCGTTGATTTTAATATTTTAAAAATACCAACAAAAACGCTTTTGTAGTTTGTTCGAGAAAACAAAACTGTGACAGTGACAAAAGTAAATTTAAAGTTTACCATAAAGTTTATTAAGTTATAAATTGTACATTACCATTTTTTTTTTCAATTGTAATTAATTTCTCTAGTTTTTTTCCAGAATATTTTATATTATTTCAAAAATTTTCTATTTCATTTGACCTGATCAAAAATTTTCAGGAATTAATCTTCAAAATATCGAGATTTTAGAATTTTTCGCATTCCCATAATTATTATTTTTTTCATTATTTAAAATAAACTATTCCCTGACTCGTCAATTTTTTTTTCAGCAGTTACTTTTCAAAATACTGAAAATTTTAGTCAAGTTATTCATATTATTAAAGTTTTTCATTAATCCAAAAATATTTCATCACTTCTTTACTTAATATTTTCCTGCAATTTCTATCTCAAATAACGAAAATTTTTTATAAGAATTTTATCATTTTCAGATTTCAACAACTTTTGTATTATCATTTCAAAACTCTATATTTTTTCGGGAAGTGTTCTATTGTTTCTTAAATAATGAGAACTTTCGTCGACAAGTTTACAGTTTTTCCATTCCAAAATTTTTCGGCAATTTCTCTTCTAAATGCCGAAAAAGTTCGTCGAAAATTAAAATATTGTTTGAATTTTTAAATTCTAGTAATTTACATTATTTTAATTTTTTCTACCAATTCTAGATTTATCAAAAATAAAAAAAAGCAATTTATTTCTCTTACACATATCGAGAATTTTTACAAATGATTTAAGAATTATCTTGATTAGAAATTAAAAACACATGGTTTGTTTCATAGAAAATTTATTATTTTCTGTAAAATAAACCAAGTGTTTTTAATTTCTAATCAAGATATTTCAAAAATGTTTCTCCACGGATTAAGAGGGCAATTAATTCAATAGATTTAAGAATTTTCTAGATTTCTATAAGTTTCAGGATTTTTTTATTGATGAAATTAACATTCATAAAAAAAATTGGCAATTTCTCTCCCTAATATCAAGAATATTTACCAAAGATTTTTTTTTTATAATTGAGTATGTTTTATTGTGGAGGGTGGAATAGAGGCCACCCACCCACCCTACATACGCACTTTTATTTACACAACAGAGATTTAGTTTAAAGGAAAATAAAAAAAACAAAATCGTGAATAATAATTAAAATAAAAACAATCACAATATGTTAATGAAAACTAAAATGTATATGTAGGGTGGGTGGGTGGCCACGATCCCACCCTCCAATCAGTAAAACAAAAAACAGTGTTTAATTAAATTATTAATGAATGTATCAAATAGATTGAGAAATTATTTTTCATATTATTTCTTTTTTTGCAATATACATTTTATAAAAACTATGCTGATGTTAATATAAACCAAAAATAGAATAATAATTATATATTAATAATAAATATTTAATTTAAACTTAAAGGTATTTTACGTTGCTACACATTTATTTGAAAGGGGTGAAGTTTTCTGTAATAAGAGTTGATGTAATAAAATTCCTATCAATTTTTTGAGAATGTTCTACTGATTGAAGAGTGGGATTGAGGTCATCCACCCACCCTATATATTTATCGTTGAGTATATTTTACTAATTGGAGGGTGGTATAGGTGCCATCCACCCAGCCTACATAAATAAAAAATTATAATTACAAACACTATTTTTGTATTAATTTTTTGTAAATTAAAACAGTGTTTGTAATTAAAGTTTCCTTCGTATATGTAGGGTGGGTGGGTGGCCACTATCCCACCCTCCAACCACTAAAACATACACAATTATTTTATGTAAGAATAAAAATTTCTTTAAAAAAATTTTTAATTATTGTTTTTTAGATCTATCCACTCACTTAAATAATAATATATTTATGATTTAAAAATTTTAAATAAAATAGTTGAGTATGTTTTATTAATTGGAGGATGGGATAAGGGCCCCCCACCCACCATACATATATATATAAAAAAATAGTTACAAATACTGTTTTTGCATTAAGTTTCCTTAACTTCAAAACAGTGTTTGTAATTAAAGTTTATTTTGTGTATGGGTGACTGAATCATAAATATTTATTTTTATTTATTAATAAATAGATCTTAAAAAAAATTAATTAATTTTTTATTTACTTCATCCACTCACTTAAATGGTAATGTATTTATGATTTGAAAATATTTTCAGCGAAATAGTTGAGTGTGTTTTACTAATTGGAGGGTGGAATAGGTGCCACCCACCCACCCTACATAATTAGAAATAATAATTACAAACGCTGTTTCCGCATTAAGTTTTCTTGAAAATGAAACCGTATTTGTAATTAAAGTTTCCTTCGTATATGTAGGGTGGGTGGGTGGCCACTATCCCACCCTTCAACTACAAAATCATACATCATTATTTTTATACAAAAATAAATATTTCTTTACGAATTGTTTTTAACTAATGTTTTTTTTAGTACTATCCGCTCACTTAAATAATAATGTGTTTATGATTAAAGTATTTTTAGTAAAATAGTTGAGTATGTTTTACTGATTGGAGGGTGGAATAGGTGCCACCCACCCACCCAACATATTTAAAAAAAAATTAATTACAAACGCTGTTTTTGCATTAAGTCTCCTTAAAATCAAAACAGTGTTTGTAATTAAAGTTTCCTTTGTATATGTAGGGTGGGTGTGTGGCCACAATCCCACCCTCCAACCACTAAATCATATACAATTATTTTTATATAAAAATAAATATTTCTTTAAGAAAATGTTTAATTAATCTTCTTTTTACTGTCATCCACTTATTTAAAGTAAAATGTATTTATGTTTTTAAAAGATTTTCAGATTGGAGGGTAGGATAGGTGCCACCCACCCACCCTACATATATAAAAAATTATAATTACAAAAACTGTTTTTGAGCAATTTTTCCTTAAAAATAAAACAGTGTTTGTAACTAAAGTTACTTTTGTAAATGTAGGGTGGGTGGGTGGCCAGTATCCTACCCACCAACCACTAACATATACATATTTTTTTAACTGTAATAATAAATATTTATTTAACAAAGTTTGTGATTAATGTTTTATTTACTACTTCTACTTATTTAATTGGTAATGTATTTATGATTAAAAAGATTTTCAGTAAAATAGTCGAGTATGTTTTAGTGGTTGGAGGGTGGGATAGGTGCCACCCGCCCACCCTACATATATAAAAAAATAATAATTACACAAACTGTTTTTCAGCAATTTTTCGTTGAAATTAAAACAGTGTTTGTAATTAAAGTTTCCTTTATATATGTAGGGTGGGTGGGTGGCTACTATCCCACCCTCCAACCACTACATCATATACAATTATTTTTATGTAAGAATATTTCCTTTAGAAAAATTTTAATTAATATTTGTCTTACTAAATCCATTCACTTATTGTATTGTATTTATCATGTTTAAAATTTTTAGTAAGACAGTTGAGTACATTTTACTGATTGGAGGATGGGATAGAGCTTTTAGGTCCAAAGAATCTCGAAGATGAAAATTAAGGGAGTTTAAATCCAGAAAACTGAAGGCTCTAGAGAATAACAAAAATATAAAAATTTTACTTCAGACGAATAAAGATTTCAGGAAGAAATAATTGGAAATGAAATAAATTAAGAGAACATCAAGAGAGAGAGGAAAATAACCGAATATTAAATGCAAAGCAATAAGGACTTTAGAGCATCTGAGGATTTATAATTAATCAACTTTAAATCAAAAAATTGAAGATTCCAGAGAACTCAGAAATAATTTTATAATTAAGCAACTTTAAATGTAGATTCGAGAGAGCTTAATTAATAATTTATTTAGAAAAATTTCTAGAAATATATTTCTCGAGTCACGTGAAGATTATTATAGAAAACACAACACTTTCTACACAAATTTATTTTAATTTAAATTTATGAAGTATGTGTTTTCAATTCAATTTTATTAGAAAAATTTAATGAATGAATTTGATAAAGTTGATGCTTGCTGCGCTACACTCTTAAAGGAAACAGATAATAATATTATAAGATGAAGAATAATGCTTGTTTTGTTCGATAATGTTTTTATTTTCAGGTTTCAACATATTCAGATGAGTAATAAAACACTTCGTTATACATGTTGAATACGAATTAAAACACTTTAACTTTGTTTGTATAACACTGTATTTATTTTGTGACTATAGTTTCGGTAACTAAACGTACCAATTAAAAATTATCCAACAGTTCGAAACTGTTCTTATAATAACATTTTAAAATATACTTAAGATACGACGATTTTTATTTATGTATTGAAAACTGTCAACATTGGTATTGCCAGGTGAAATTTTAGGTTGCCATCGTATAATTTGGTATTTTTGACGTTATATGTGCTTAGAACATTTTGAGGTGCAAGCATAATTTGTGTTGTTTAGAGTAAGTTGAAAATTTCATCTCGGCCAAATGATAGAATTAACTCGCTATGATTTATTATCATGAGTTTCGACGTGGTATATCTCAAGAATAGTCCATCAATTAACTGAATACAACTTTTGGCGATGAACGCCATCCGCAGCCAGCTGGTACACTGAATTCAAACGTAGATGAAGTTAAAGAAGGTCGAAATAAAACAACACAGTTGGGAGGGTTTCACATTAAATGTGAAACCCTCCCAACTGTGTTGTTTTATTTCAATTTGTTATGGAGTTTCATCATGTATCCGCCTCGTCAATTCAATATCTTAAAGAAGGTCGTCCAAAATCGGTCGTTGTGGTAGAAAATATCGATGCTGTACGAAAACTAATTGAAGAAGATCGTCATGCGATATATCACGAAATCGAGAGATGTTTAAGTATTAGTATGACCAGTATACATAAGAATTTGCACGAACATTTTGGTGTTAGGAAGTTATGAGCTCGTTAGATTCCACATTTGTTGATAGATGTCCAAAAAAATGCTCGTGTCGATTAATGATTTCAAAATATAACTGTGGTGCACCCAAATCCGTATACAGCATCATCACAGGTGATCAGTCGTGGATTTATGCGTATGAGCCAGAAAGAAGAGGACAATCAGCAGTTTGGGTGTTTCAATGTGAAGCAAAGTTAACAAAAGTTTTTCGTCCTCGAAATGGTGGCGTGTTTCTTCATGAAAACCGGTCATGTGGCAACTGTTAATTTCAAAAATCAAAAGAATGTTAATTCGGAATGGTATACAACCATTTGTTTAACTGAAGTTTTCGGTAAATTAGGAGAAACCAAACTAAAAAGAGGAATCATTTTGCATCATGCAACAAATGAGTATTTGAACACAAACGATCGAATTGATAGGTCATCCGTCTTACAGCCTCAATGACTTTTTCTTATTCGTAGTAATTAAAGATAAACTGTAGAATTATAGAATTTTGTTGTTGAGTTACGTAAAGATAAACTGTTGGACAACGATTTTCATCGCCTAAAGAAGTAGCTGAGGCCTTCAAAACGCATGATTTAGAGCTACCATCTTCTGCCTGGAAAAAGTTGTTTGAAAGGTGGCTCAATCACATGCAAAAATGTATCTTTGAGAAGCGATACAAATATTTTTGATAAAATTTATTCATTTCTATTCTCAATACATCAATAGCAACCCTCGTATGATAGAGACATTTTATTCTTGTAAATTCTTTGTAAAATTTATTGATTACAGCGAGTAGCAAAAAAACAAACGATTTATTGCTTAATCTAAACGACGCAACTATTGAAACTCTAATAAGACGGTAATAAAATGTACTAATAAAAGTATGGTCATTATTATATTTCTTTTTTTGTTGTTTGTTGTGTGAACGATTATTGAATTTAAATGGATGTTTCCGTGCACGTCGGCGGCATTCGGTTATTTATAATAATAATTGGAAATAAGTTTCTTTTCGTTTCGTTTGACCTTTTTAAACACATCGCGTGCGTCTGATTATCCGCTTTAACTTTTCACTCGATTTCATTGAACACGACTGAAAACGGTATTAAAAAAAAAAACAAAAAACATGAGGAATAAACTAAATGGAACGGCTATTAATTAATAAAAAAAATATTCAATATTTCAAAAACAAAACTTGATTATTCTAAGGACTATTTTAAGAACAGAACATTCTGAAAATATACCTTAGAATAACGTTTGATGATCTTTGAAAACAAGTAAAGTTTTCGGTAATATCAGCATTTTATTATTAAAAATTACTTCTTAATCTATAAAAACTATAGAAAATGAGTGCCTCTAGTATCCCAGTTAGATAATAATAATCCAATCTTCTTCTCTCTTCATAAATACTCAAAAGAATTAAGGATCAACTTGGGAGAAGTAAAACTATTAAGAATGTTCCTGTTCTTTTATGAGTCTTATTAAGACTTGTTATGTTCCATTTCTTTAATGAAATTAAGAAGAAATGGAACATAACAAGAGTTTTACTTCTTCTAATTTGAAAATTAGATTCCATCAAGAGAGTAGCAGAATTATTATATTAAGGCTTAACATTTTAAAAGCTCTGGAGATTAAACAACAGTGTAGTTTACCAGTCGCGAAGCTTTAATTATTTTGTTAGTGAATATTTTTTTTCCTCATAAGGTGTAGCTTAGCGTCTCTGCACTGCATGAGGAATAAAACATTAGTGTGTAATTTAATTGAACCTTAAAAAAGTTGGGTGAAAAATAAGTCATGTCGAAAATAATAGCAATGACATTTACTGGAGAAACGGCGAGATTCTCACGGAAACCGCAGCCTCTCGGAAAGAAACCTGAAACGGTGAACCTATATTTAAGGACACTGATGGATATGTCATTGGGTGTACCCTCGGCCGCCGGAAACGACAATAAAGTGTCATTAAGGTTCGGGAAAAGGAACGAGTGGCAATCACTGTTACTAATTACGGCCCACCCGCACTTTCACATCACCTTCGTTTCTCTTCTTCTCCCAGTCTTCACAAATTAGCGAGTTCCTTTCGCAATTTACAACAAACAATCGTCGCCCAGACCATCAAATTAATAACCCATAGACGATGACACAAAGTGGGCACACTGTAAAAATTTCATTACCGCATTATACACACCATTAACTCTAATTGGTTTACAATACATACATTTATTCATGATGGTTAGGTCTCGAGTATAATTACTGACAGCTGAGGCTCGTTAAGCGAACGCTTCCCTTGGATAGTCAATGAAACTATTTAAACTTACCTGCAGTTAATAACGATTCGATGTTGATAATATAGTAATTAAATGTTTACTTTTTTTCCTTTTATTCCACTCAGTAATTAAACAGAATAAAACGTTTAACTAATTCTCAATTTAATCATCCACAATATATCTTAGAATAAATAACTAATAATTTACGATATTATCATAAAGGTGTCATCTATTGTCTAAACGTTACACTAAATTCCATTGAGTGCATAACCACCAACTATGTTAACAGGGAACAATAATTAACTAATCATTTAGTTAAATAGTTAAAGGATTTTAATACAATTTATTATTAAATCAAAAATCCAATTGATAAGGCTGATACTTGGAGAAACTCCATTATGCAATTATTAAACAAAAACACAACTGTTTAGACTAGTAGAGTATCTACAATATTTCTTGAATTAGTTTCTCACGTAGCTCGTGGTGAAATGAAACATTTTGTAATATAGAAATACAATTAACTCTTGGTTTGTTTCACTGTTTCAACAGTGAAACAAACCAAGAGTTACTTGTGTTATTTAAGTATCTACAAATAAAGCAAAACTCTAAGCAGTTGTTTTTTTGTTTAATATTTAGTAAATCAAAATTATTAACGTGTATGCATTTCTTCACGTTTTAATTTTATTTGTTTTAATAATAATTTTTTTCTTTTTGAAATGTCATGGTGCAGTAGTCCGAACGTTGGACGATGATTGAAGGATGGACGGACGGTAGGGAAAAAAAGGCGAGGAGTTAATGTAATTTCGGTAACAGAATGAGATAATTAAGGTGGTCGTAAAAGGTATAAAAGGCATGTAGAACAGCACCGTTTAATACGCAGTTAATGATAAAGTAGCGTAGAGAAATCCCATTATAATATTTATTGAGTTCATCAGCGATGATCTCCAATCTACCGATCGCCGATACATATTGATACACTGACTGATATATTGGTAATTTATAATGTATTGTCCGTCAAAGTACCGTGACGCGTCGGACCGTCCCCCCCTTTACCCCTGTTGCCTCGGCACCTACGGCGCCACTGCGTTCCACTCTTCTGCAATTGGTCTGGAGCGAAATTTTAAGGGATAGAATCAATGCATTAAAAACAAAACTAAAAATCATCGAAGTTAAATAAACAATTAAGAATTAATATTAAAATAGTTTCTAAAAAAATTGTTAATCAAAAACGTGAGGCTGAAATTAATTAATTCCTTCGAAATTGATGAAATCCAGGTATTTCCTGGAAAATACAAGGTGCCCCAAAAGAAAGTTTAATTACTTAGTTTTGTATGTATCTGTACGTTGGGTCGGTAATTTTTATACAGTCACTATTCTACCCTTCAATTCTTGTTACATAAAAATCTAAGAATGGCTTTTATTTTCATTCAGTTTAACCAGTGTTGAAAACAATGTTTTTCAAGCATTAAAAAACACTGTTGTGGCTTCGATTTAATTGTATATGTAGGGTGGGTGGGTGGCCACTATCCCATCCTCCAATTCTTTTATCATAGACGCCATTTTAATTAGGAATTTGTTGACAACAGAACAATTTCATTATAAAATTGTAATCGTTTTTCATAACATAGCATTCCTTAGTACAACCCTGGCTTATGATATACAGTTTAGTGGGTACATAGAGGCCACCCACCCACCCTACATATTTCTTTGAATATTAGTCATTGTCATACGTTTTGTTTCCTGGAAATTATACAAGTTTTAGAAATGTGTTTTAACAAAGAATTCCTTAGTACAACCCTGGATTATGATTTACAGTTTAGTGGGTGGATAGAGGCCACCCACCCACCCTACATATTTTTTTGAATATTAGTTATTGTCACACGTTTTGTTTCCTGGAAAGTATACCAGTTTTAGAAATGTGATTTTTCTTCAACAAAAAAATATTGATATAGCTTAGATTTATATGTACCTGTAAGGTGGGTGGGTATTTTATATACAGTCACTATTCCACTCTTCAATTTTAGGTACATAAAAATCTAAAATATGCTTCAAATAATTTTTACTTCAATCAAATTTACATCTTTAGTTTCCTGAAACTTAACCAGTATTAGAAAAGATGTTTTTCAAGAATTATAAAACACTGTTGTGGCTTTGATTTCATTGTATATGTAGAGTGGGTGGGTGGCCACTATCCCACCCTCCAATTCTTTTATCATTAACGGCATTTTTAATTATGAAATTGTATACAACAGAACAATTTTATTATAAAATTGTAACCGTTTTTCATAACAAAGAATTCCTTAGTACAACCCTGGATTATGATATATAGTTTAGTGGGTGGATAGAGGATACCCACCCACCCTACACATTTCTCTTATTCCACTCTCCAATCCTTATTATATAAAAATCTTAAATTAATTTTTACTTGAATCAAATTTTCGTCTTTAGCTTTTTGAAGCTTTATCAGTTGGAAAAGATGTTTTTTTTAAACTATAAAATAGTCTTGTGGCTTTGATTTCATTACATACCTAGGGTAAGTGGATGGCCACTATCACACCCTCCAATTCTTTTATCATTAACGGCATTTTTAATTAAGAAACTGTATACAACAGAATTGTTACATTACAATTGTAATAGTTATTTATAAAAAAGAATTTCTTAGTACAACCCTGGCTTATAGTGTACAGTTTAGTGGGTGGATAGAGGCCACCCACCCACCCTACATATTTCTTTGAATTTTAGTTATCGTCACACGTTTCGTTTCCTGGAAACTATACCAGTTATAGAAATGTGTTTTTTCTTCAACAAAAAAATATTGATATAGCTTATATTTATATGTACCTGTACGGTGGGTGGATATTTTAATTACAGTCACTATTCCACTGTTTAATTTTAGTTACAAATCTAAAATATGCTTCAAATAATTTTTACGTCAATCAAATTTACATCTTTAGTTTCCTAAAACTTAACCAGTGTTTGAAATTATGTTTTTCAAGTATTATAAAATACTATTGTGGCTTTGATTTCATTGCATATGTAGGGTGGGTGGGTGGCCACTATCCCACCCTCCAATTCTTTTATCATAAAGGCCATTTTAATTAGGAATTTGTGGACAACAGAACAATTTCATTATAAAATTGTATTAATTTTTAAAACAAAGAATTCTTTAGTACAACCCTGGATTATGATATACAGTTTAGTGGGTGGATATAGGACACCCACCCACCTTACATATTTCTTTTATACACAATCACTATTCTACTCTCCAATTCTTATTAAATAAAAACCTAAAATTTTTAGGTCTTTAGTTTCCTGAAATTTAACCAGTGTTGGAAAAGATGTTTTTTTAAACTATAAAATAATCTTGTGGCTTTGATTTCATTACATATCTGCGGTGGATGGATGGCCACTATCACACCCTTCAATTATTTTATCAGAAACGGCATTTTTACTTAAGAAACTGTATACAACAGAATTGCTACATTAAAATTGTAATAGTTCTTTATAACAAAGAATTTTTTAGTACAACCCTGGCTTATGGCATACAGTTTAGTGGGTGGATAGAGGCCACCCACCCACCCTACATATTTCTTTGAATTTTAGTTATTGTCACATGTTTTGTTTCCTGGAAACTATACCAGGTTTAGAAATGTGTTTTTTTCTTCAACAAAAAAATATTGATATAGCTTAGATTTATATGTACCTGTATGGTGGGTGGGTATTTTATATACAGTCACTCTTAAATTTTAGTTATATAAAAATCTAAAATATGCTTCAAATAATTTTCACTTCAATCAAGTTTATGTCTTTTGTTTCCTGAAACTTAACTAGTATTAGAAAGGATGTTTTTCAAACATTTTAAAACACTGTTGTGGCTTTGATTTCATTGTATATGTAGGGTGGGTGGGTGGCCACTATCCACTTACTAAACTCTATACCATAAACCAGAGTTGTACTAAGAAATTTTTTGTTATAAAGAACCATTACAATTTTATTGTAACAATATGCAGTTTCTTAATTAAATATGCCGTTTGATTGAAATAAAAATTATTTAAAGCATAATTTAGATGTTTATGTAACTAAAATTGAAGAGTGGAATAGCGACTGTATATAAAATACCCACCCACCGTACATGTACATATAAACCTAAGCTATTACAAAAATTTTTTGTTGAAGAATAATCACATTTCTAAAACTGGTATAGGAATTTGTGGACAACAGAACAATTTCATAATAAATAGAAAAAAACACGAAAACGTTTCGTAAATCTACATCATTTATCTACTATATTGTATATTTATTTATTTTATTTTATTTTTTCTATTTATTAGTTAATTTTCTACAACGTAAAGGATTTTGATACATTTTTATGAACAATTTCATTATAAAATTCTAATATTTTTTCATAACAAAGGATTCCCTGGCTTATGATTATGATTAAACTTTAATTTTTAGTTTTTTGTATAAAACAATTCTAAGACAGAATCGATTTTTAGTTTAGATTTTTCTTTTTTTTTTCGATTTTAACATATTTCAGTTTTCAATTTCTAAAATTTCGAAAGATTGAATTAAAACGATTCTGTCTTTACAAATTTTAGAAATTAAAACCTGAAAATATTCAAATCGAAAAAAACTAAAGCAAAAAAAATGTTTATTTTTTTAATTTTTGGTTTTTATGTTATAACACTCAGAAATTTATCAGATTGAAAACAATAGATTCGTTTTAATAATCTTTTTTTTAAATCTGTATTCCTTAGTTTTTATAATCCTTTAAAATTTCTAACATTAGGAAGGATAAAATCGTATTTTTTGTAGATTACTTTTTCTTTAGATTGTGACATTATTGAAGAATTTGGAATTTTGGAATTAAATTTAAACTTGATTTCTTTTAAGGGGATTTAAGAAATATTTCAAATATTATAAAATGTTGTATTTAGGAATCAATTTTTTATTTAATTAAAATTTCTTACAGTTTTTATATTACCTGGAGATTTCAAAGATTGAGAAAAACAATCGTTTTTAATTTAGTTTTTATAACCATTTATTTAAAATCTTATTATTTTTATGATACTTTATTGTAAATGATTGACAATAATTTTCTAGTTTAGATTTAATAATCAAAATTTCTTAGTTTTTATAAAACTATAATTTATTTATATAAACTGTATAAAATGTTTTTCTTTTTAAGAGTAGAACAGAGTAGAACAGAGTAGAACAGGACGGAGCAAGATAGAATAGGTCAGAGCAGGACAGAGCATGATAGAGATCTGGAGAGAGCATGACAAAAAATACAGAACATGACACATCTAGACAGAACAGGTCAGAACGAGACAGAACAGCACAGAACAATATAGAACAAAATAAAATAGAACATAAGAGAAGATAGCAGAGCTGAGAGTAGAGCAGAGCAGAGTAAAATAGGACAGAGTATAACATAGCAGGACAGATCAGTATAGAACAGAGCAGAGCAGAAAAGAACAAAACAGAACGTAATAACAGAGATTAGTGCTGAGCACAGATAAGAGTAGAGCAGAGCATATAGAACTGAGTACGATAGAACAAGACAGAACACGATAGAACAGGACATAGCAGGATAGAGCAAAACACATCAGGATAGAGCAGGACAGAGTAGAACATAACAGGATAGAGCAGAACAGAGCAGGATAGATCAGGATAGAATAGAAGAGAATAAAGTAGAATATAACAATAGAGATCAGTGCTGGAAACAGATGAGAGCAGAGCAGGACAAAGCAGGTCAGAGCAGACCAGAGCAGGACAGAACAATAGAGAATAAAACAAAGCATAACAGAGGATGGCAGAGCCAAGAGCATTTGAGAGTAGAGTAGAACAGTCAGAACAGGTCCGAACAGGATAGACGAGTAAAGACCAAAAATAAACAGAACACAACAGAGGATAGCAGAGCTGAAAGCATGTGAGGGTAGAGCAGAACGGGACAAAATAGGACAAAACAGGATGGAGCAGAACATAGAATGACTGATCAGGATAGAACAGAACAAAATAGAACATAACAATAGAGATTAGTGTTGAGTGCAGATGAGAATGGAGCAGAACAGAATAAAACAGGACAGAGTAGTATAAAGCAGGACAGGACATAGAAGAACAAATCTGGACAGAACAGAACATTGAAGAACAAAGCAGGACAGAGTAGGCAGGATAGAGCAAAAAAATTAAATAGAACATAACGAAGGATAGCAGAGTTGAGAGCATATGAGAGTAGAGCAGAACAGGACAGAATATGACAGAACAGGATGGAGCAGGACAGAGCATGGCAGAGCAGGACAGAACAGTAGAGAAGGATAGCAGAGCTAAGAGCATATGTAAGTACAGTAAGAACAGGACAGAACAGGACAAAACAGTAAAGAACAGGACCGAACGATTGAACAAAATAAAAAACAAAACAGAACATAACAGTAGAAATCAGTGCTGAGTGCAGATGAGAGTAGAGCAAAGCATAGAAGAACAAGAAAGATCAGAACAAAGCAGGACAGAGTATTGTAGAACAGTAGAGAATAGAAGAAATCAGAATATAAAAAAACAGAGTAGTGCCGAGAACATATAAAAATAGAGCAGATCAGAGTAGAAAAGGAGAGAGAAGGACAAAGCAGGACAGAGCAGGTTAAAACATAACAAAGCAGAGCAGTGCTGAGAACAGATGCGAACAGCGCATGTTAAAGTGTCTTTGGCTCACTGTACCATCTCTATTAATTTCTGGAATTTTGCCCAACCTGGTGCCAATAATTTCTTGGATAATTGCCTAGTGCTGCATATTAATATAAACCCTATGAACATTCTTGGTGCTCAGTGTTATCACCTCTGGGTTTCTTCTCAATCTCGCCTTTCCGTCAGTAATTCTCCTCACCTTGAAGTTGTGCTGGAGCTGAGGGGAAAAGGCGCAATGTCCGAAACTTTAATCGATTAGGTTGTGACTACTAATCAGCTCACTCTTTTCCCCAACCCTCTAAATACTCGGTGGTCCAGAAAGTCTAACACACGCTCCTTAAACTTAATTCAATTTTTTGTTTGTCCTCAGGAACCCATCTTGACTTTTGCTACGCCATCTGAGCCTGCCGATAACAAGCCGAGCAGAATAGAACAGGACAGAGCAGATCAGAGCAGGACAAACTAGCGCAGAATAGGACAGATAGGATAGATCAATAGAGAAGAGAACAAAACAGGACATAACAAAACAGAGCAGTGTTGAGAGCAGATGAAAGTAGGGCAGAGGAGGACAGAGTAGAACAAAGCAAGACAAAGCAGAACAGAACGAAGAATAGCAGGGCAGAACAGGACAGAGTAGGACATAGCAGTAGAGAACAAAACAAAACAGTAGAGAAGGAGGATAGCAGAGGTGAGAGTATAAGGGAGTAGAGCAGAACTTAACAGAACAGAGCAAGACAGAAAAGGGCAGAGCAAAGCAGATACTGGAGACGAGAGCAGAGCAAAATAGAAGAGAAGAGGTCATTTTAATTTTAATTTAATTTTAATTTAATTAATATAGTTTTTGAGTAACCTGAAGTGATTAATCACAACAAATAAAAACCCTGTTACTTCTTAATTCATGTATTTAAGTAAGTGAAGTAAGGAGTAACAGTGTTTTTATTAGTAAGTAGTAAAGAAAACTAAAAAAAAATTTAAAAATCTTTACAGTAATTATAATAATTAGTTTTTCAGCTGTGTGGATTTTATCTAAATGAATATTTTATATTGTGGTCCCTCTAAATATTTTACTTTTCGAATATTTTACGTATGTAAAAATCATTTAATAATGTTTTTAACGCACATTTCGAGTGCTTTTTGAATGAATTCTATTTTTAGAATTTGCATATCATCAAGATAGCGTCTTGTTAACATTAACATTGACGTAAATTATCAACATAAAATATGCAGGTGAAAATATTGCATTTTTAATAAGCCAGAAGTAGACAATGGCAATAATTAGCAAATAAAAGATATATATTTTTATGATCGGTTACAAACAATAAATCGTTTTAATACAACAAATTTAATTTAATTAAGCTTTTTTGTAATATTAAATGATTATGTTTAGTTTACGTTTTCCTACACCAGTTTTAATGTGCTGGTTTATATTGTAAACAAAGAATAAATAAACATAAACCCTCAAAATAATAATAATATTTTATTGGTGCTTTAGTTGTACACTTTACACAAGTCAAAATCAAAATGGACTTGATGTCTGTAGGGTTTGTGTATTATAAATAAAATACTTCTGACGTTTCATAATACTGAATGAAGTGAATAGTGTTTAACATGTAAGTAAATCAATTCTTTATTAGTATTGAAACGATAAAGTCATTAATTCCTTTAACAAGGACTTTATAAAAATCAATTTCGTATTGACCAAACATCGGTTAGAAACAGATTTGGTGAACGTTATTATTAAACCGACCGTAAAGACCGAGAAAAGCAATTTAAAGGATTTTTTTTTCTCGTCTTGTTTGTTTCGTACTCGAGGGGGGGAATTAATGGTCGGATGGGGAATGAAAATATCGTTAAACCGCGGGCACAGGATATAATATCTTCAGCTGAAGAGAAACAAAAAGTTTAAAAAGTCGAGTTCTTCACGTCTGATGAATCCATATCCATATAATAAGATAACGTCCAAAAAAGGAACACTTCACGGAACGCGTGCGCACTGCGGTCGGAATCACACCACGAAACCCACCGGTGTTATTGTCATTGTTACAGGTGGTGCGTGGAACGGTGTACCGTTCCACGCAGATCGGCCGCGGCGAAGATTCGTCTTGGCCGACTGGAGTAAAAAAGGACGGCCAGTTTACGTATGTTAATTCCGATTGAATTGACGACCGGTACGTGAAATGGATTAATTTTTTTGCCTCCCAACCTTGTTTGTAATGTAATAAGTCTGTTTGTTTTCAGAATGCAAAACCAATTTCCTTTGTCCACTTTCGTAATTTTTATTATTACTGTAGTTTTATTTATAAAAAGAGTATTCTATTATTTAATTATTATCAGTAAATAGCCGTGTAATTTTCAATAGTATTTACAAATGATGTAAATTACACAATATATTAATAACCACAAGGTTGTTGGATAACTGAGCTGCCATAATTACAACCAATTTAAATTATAAGTTTAATTTTTAGAATTTTAAATTGCATTCTTATGTACGTATCAAATTTTAAGTACTTGTTTCAATATACTGGTTAAAAACATAAATATACAAAAATAACATTCTATTCTACTTGATTTATAAAAACACTCTATTCTACCTTTTTTTTTACCACCCTCCAGCACCACAGACTCGCCAAAACCTTTACACCATTTCCATCCTCTATCATCGATTCTTTTAATTTCATTTGAGAAATGAAGACAATATATTAGTCAAGTACCCTGGCATTATAGTTCTAAAAAGCAAAGTTATTTTTTTTAAATTAAAAATTGATTAAAATGATCTCTTCTCTTCTGTTCTGCTCTTCACTATTTTACTTTGATCTGCTCTATCCTATTCTGACCTTTTATGTGCTGTTCTGCTCTGCCCTCATATGCTCTCACCTCTGATATCCTTATTCTGTACTGTTTTGTCTTGCTCTCAGCACTGGTCAGTTTTGTTCTATCCTGTTCTGTCCAGCTGCTCTGTCCTGCTCTGTCTTGCTCTATCTTGCTCTCCTCTACTCTCATCTGCTCTATTCTGTTCTGTACTGTTCTGCTCTGTTCCTCTGCCTTGTTCTGTTCATCTCTATCCTGTTCTGTCATGTTCTGTTTTACTCCCATGTGCTTTCAGCACTGCTCTGTTTTGTAATGTTCTGCTTTGTTTTGTTTTCTACTGTTTTATCCTGCTCTGTTCTGCTTGTTACCGGCAAGCTCAGATGGCGTAGCAAAAATCAAGATGGGTTTCTGAGACCAATCAAAACGTTACTAACCGTGTCTATAAATTGATAGTCCTTGTGGCCTCGTTAGCAGAAAAGGAGCACATTTCGGACTTTCTGGACCACTGAGTGGATAGGGAGTTGAGGCAAAGGGTGCACCGATTAGCAACCGCAATCTAATAGATTAGCAGTCAGTGAATCGATCAAACAGTTTTGAACTTTGCGCTTCTTAGCCGAGTTCCAGCACAACGAGGCGAGCACCAAAAGTGTTCACAGGGTTTATATTAATGCGCAGCACTAGACATTGATACCAGAAATTATTGGCATCAGATTGGGCATGAGTTTAGGAATTAATAAAGACATCTGCTCTCAGCATCCATCTGCTTTATTAAGTTCTATCCTGCTCTCTCCTGTTCTTGTCATTTTCACTTCTTTTCTGCTCTACTTTGTCCTACTCTCTTCTTTTCTACTCTATTCTTATCTGTTCTTAGCACTGCTCTGGTTTCTTATGTTCTATTTTGTTCTATTCTCTATTGTTCGATGCTGCTCTGCCCTGCTCTGTCATACTCTGTCCTACCCTGTCCTCTCGTGTTCTACTCTGCTGATTTTCTTCTTTTTTATTAAAATAATGGAAAATAGTAGAACTTAAATTTTTTTATATAAAATCTAAAATTATGAACGAACATTTGGAAGAGAAGTTACTTAAAAATTTTGATCAGTCAGGAAACAGTGAACAGTTTTTCAAATAATACATAACACATAACTTTATTCAAAAATAGACATGAGAAGTGATATAAAAGTTACTTGAAATTAAGAAAAAAATTAAAAATTCTAAAAAGTTTAGATATAAAAAGTTTGCTGAAAATCTAGGTCTTAAATAATGAAAACAAAAATTGTAGATATCTATAAAATTCCATAATCCTTAAGAAAAGAAATTTCATTATTTGAGACTAAAAATTTTTTTAATCTTAAATAAAAACACTGATTTGAATCCCCTGACAATACCAGCAAAAATGCTGTTGTAATTTTCAAACAATAAAACTGTGATGTGACTGAAGTAAATATTTATATGTAGGGTGGGTGGGTGGCCTCTATCCCACCCTCCATTTCTTATGCCACAAACGAGGGTTTTGATAGAAAATTTTAATTAGAAAAAAATACGTAGGAGTAAATTGCAAGCCTTCTTACGGTTCAAAAAATAATAACTAATATTTTGTGATATTTTCCAAGGATTAGAGGGTGGGATAGAGGCCACCCACCCACCCTACATATAAATATTTACTTCAGTCACATCACAGTTTTATTGTTTGAAAATTACAACAGCACTTTTGCTGATAGTTTCAAGGGATTAAAATCAGTGTTTTAGCTTAAGTTTAAAAATTTTGTAGGGTGGGTGGGTGGCCTCTATCCTACCTTGCAGTTCTTTGGCTACAAACGAGGGTTTTATTTATAAAAAATGATTAGAATGAAATACGTAAGGAATAAATTACACGTGTATAATTATTATATAAAATAAACTGCTGTTAAAGGTTTAGAGGGTGGAATAGAAGCCATACCTTGAAGTATTTTCCAGGGATTGGAGGGTAGGATAGAGGCCACCCACCCACCCAACATATAAATATGTGCTTCAATCACTTTTACACTTTTGTTGTCTTGAAAACTACAGCAGTGTTTTCGTTGATATTTTTAAGGCATTAAATCAGTGTTTTAGTTTAGGTTTTAAAAAAATATGTAGGGTGGGTGGGCGGCCTCTATCCCACCTTTAATTTCTTATGCTACAAACGAGGGTTTTGATAGAAAATTTTAATTAGAAATAAATACGTATACAGTAAATTGCAAGCCTTCTTACGGTTCAAAAATTGATAACTAATACTTTGAGATGTTTTCCAAGGATTGGAGGGTGGGATAGAGGCCACCCACCCGCCCTACATATAAATATTTACTTCAGTCATATCACAGTTTTATTGTTTGAAAATTACAACAGCACTTTTGTTGATATTTTCAGGAGATTAAAATCAGTGTTTTGCTTAAGATTTAAAAAAATTGTAGGATGGGTGGGTGGCCTCTATCCCACCTTCTAGTTCTTTGGCTACAAATGAGGGTTTTATTTTAAAAATAAATGATTAAAATAAAATACGTAAGGAATAAATTACACATGTATAAATATATAATAATTAAGCTGTTGTTAAAGGTTTAAAGGGTGGAATAAAAGCCATACGTTGAAGTATTTTACAGGGATTGGATGGTAGGATAGAGGCCACTCACCCACCCTACATATAAATATGTACTTCAATCACTTTCACACTTTTATTGTCTTGAAAACTACAGCAAAGTTTCTGTCGAAATTTTTAAGACATTAAACCAGTGTTTTAGCTGAGGTTTAAAAAAATATGTAGGGTGGGTGAGTGGCCTCTATCCCACCTTCAATTTCTTAGGCTACAAACGAGGGTTTTGATAGAAAATTTTAATTAGAAAAAAATACGTAAAGAGTAAATTGCAAACCTTCTTACGGTTCAAAAATTGATAACTAATACTTTGATATGTTTTCCAAGGATTGGAGGGTGGGATAGAGGTCACCCATCCGCCCTACATATTTATTTACTTCAGTCACAACACAGTTATATTGTTTGAAAATTACAACAGCATTTTAGCTGATAGTTTCAAGGGATTAAAATCAGTGTTTTTTATTTAAGATTTTAAACAAATGTAGGGTGGGTGGGTGGCCGCTATCCCACTTTGCAGTTATTTTGCTACAAACGAGGGTTATATTTATTTAAAAAAAATGATTAGAATAAAATACGTAAGGAGTAAATTACACGTTCTCTTATGTATAAATATATAATAATTAAGCTACTGTTAAAGGTTTGGAGGGTGGAATAAAAGCCATACGTTGAAGTATTTTCTAGGGATTAGAGGGTAGGATAGAGGCCACCCACACGCCCTACATATAAATATGTACTTCCATCACTTTCACACATTTGTTGTCTTCAAAATTACAGCAAAGTTTCTGTTGATATTTTTAAGACATTAAACCAGTGTTTTAGCTGAGGTTTAAAAAAATATGTAGGGTGGGTGGGCGGCCACTATCCCACCCTCCATTTCTTATGCTACAAACGAGAATTTTGAAATTTTAATTAGAAAAAATACGTAAGGAGTAAATTGCAAACCTTCTTACGGTTCAAAAAAATAATATCTAATACTTTGTGATGTTTTCCAAGGATTGGAAGGTGGGATAGAGGCCACCCACCCACCCTACATATAAAAATTAACTTCAGTCACTGTCACAGTTTTGTTTTCTTGAAAACTACAGAAGCATTTCTGTTGATATTTTTAAAGAATTTAAATCAGTGTTATTACTTATGTTTTAAAAAAATATGTAGGATGGGTGGGTGGCCTCTATCCTACCCTTCATTTCTTGCACCACAAACGAGGGTTTATTATAGAAAATTTTAATTAGAAAATAATCCCCAAAGAATTCAGAATACATTTTTTAAAGATACAACAATTAATTTTTTAACGGTTTTACAGAAATTAGAGTTTAAAATAGAGACCACCCATCCAGTCTACATACAAATATTTACTTAAATCGCTTTCACACTTTCGCTGTCTTGTAAACTACACCGAAGTTTCTGTTGATATTTTTAAAGCATTAGATCAGTGTTTTAGCCTAGGTTTAAAAAATATGTAGGGTGGGTGGGCGGCCTCTATCCCACCCTCCATTTCTTATGCTACAAACGAGGGTTTTGATAGAAAATTTTATTAGAAAAAAGTACGTAAGGAGTAAATTGCAAGCCTTCTTACGGTTAAAAAAATAATAATTAATACTTTGAGATGTTTTCCAAGAATTCGAGGGTGGGATAGAGGCCACCCACCCACCCTACATATAAATATTTACTTCAGTCACATCACAGTTTTATTGTTTGAAAATTACAACAGCACTTTTGCTGATATTTTCAAGGGATTAAAATCAGTGTTTTTGTTTAAGTTTAAAAAATTTTGTAGGGTGGGTGGGTGGTCTCTATCCCACCTTGTATTTCTTTGGCTACAAATGAGTATTTTATTTATAAAAAAATTGATTAGAATGAAATACGTAAGGAATAAGTTACACGTGTATAATTATTATATAAAATAAGCTGCTGTTAAAGGTTTAGAGGGTGGAATAGAAGCCATACGTTGAAGTATTTTCCAGGGATTTGAGGGTATGATAGAGGCCACCCAGCCACCCTACATATAAATATGTACTTCAATCACTTTCACACTTTTGTTGTCTTTAAAATTACAGCAAAGTTTCTGTTGATATTTTTAAGACATTAAACCAGTGTTTTAGATGAGGTTTAAAAAAATATGTAGGGTGGGTGGGTGGCCTCTATCCCACCTTCAATTTCTTATGCTACAAACGAGGGTATTGATAGAAAATTTTATTAGAAAAAAAATACGTAAGGAGTAAATTGCAAACCTTCTTACGGTTCAAAAATTGATAACTAATACTTTGATATGTTTTCCAAGGATTGGAGGGTGGGATAGAGGCCACCCACCCTCCCTACATATAAATATGTACTTCAATCACTTTCACACTTTTGTTGTCTTGAAAACTACAACAAAGTTTCTGTTGATATTTTTAAGGAATTAAATCAGTGATTTAGTTTAGGTTTAAAAAATATATGTAGGGTGGGTGGGTGGCCTCTATCCCACCCTCCATTTCTTATGCTACAAACGAGGGTTTTGAAATTTTAATTAGAAAAAATACGTAAGAAGTAAATTGAAAACCTTCTTACAGTTCAAAAAATAATAACTAATACTTTGAGATGTTTTCCAAGGATTGGAGGGTGGGATAGAGGCCACCCACCCACCCTACATATAAAAATTAACTTCAGTCACTGTCACAGTTTTGTTTTCTTGAAAACTACAGAAGCATTTCTGTTGATATTTTTAAAGAATTTAAATCAGTGTTTTTACTTATGTTTTAAAAAAATATGTAGGGTGGGTGGGTGGCCTCTATCCCACCTTCAATTTCTTAGGCTACAAACGAGGGTTTTGATAGAAAATTTTAATTAGAAAAAAATACGTAAGGAGTAAATTGCAACCCTTCTTACGGTTCAAAAAATAATAACTAATACTTTGAGATGTTTTTCAAGGATTGGAGGGTGGGATAGAGGCCACCCACCCGCCCTACATATAAATATTTACTTCAGTCATATCACAGTTTTATTGTTTGAAAATTACAACAGCATTTTAGCTGATATTTTCAAGGAATTAAAATCAGTGTTTTTGTTTAGGTTTAAAAAATTTTGTAGGGTGGGTGGGTGGCCTCTATCCCACCTTGTAGTTCTTTTCCTACAAACAAGGGTTTTATTTATAAAAAATTATTAGAATAAAATACGTAAGGAATAAATTACACTTGTATAAATATATAATAATTAAGCTGCTGTTAAAGGTTTAGAGGGTGGAATAAAAGCCATACGTTGAAGTATTTTCCAGGGATTGGAGGGTTGGATAGAGGCCACCCACCCACCCTACATATAAATATGTACTTCAATCACTTTCACACTTTTGTTGTCTTCAAAATTACAGCAAAGTTTCTGTTGATATTTTTAAGACATTAAACCAGTGTTTTAGATGAGGTTTAAAAAAATATGTAGGGTGGGTGGGTGGCCTCTATCCCACCATCAATTTCTTATGCTACAAACGAGGGTTTTGATAGAAAATTTTAATTAGAGAAAAATACGTAAGGAGTAAATTGCAAGCCTTCTTGCGGTTCAAAAATTGATAACTAATACTTTGAGATGTTTTCCAAGGATTGGAGGGTGAGATAGAGTTCACCCACCCACCCTACATATAATAATTAACTTCAGTCACTGTAACAGTTTTGTTCTCTTGAAAACTACAGAAGCATTTCTATTGATATTTTTAAAGAATTTAAATCAGTGTTTATACTTATGTTTTAAAAAAAATATGTAGGGTGGGTGGGTGGCCTCTATCCTACCCGTCATTTCTTGCACCACAAACGAGAGTTTATTATAGAAAATTTTAATTAGAAAATACTCCCCAAAGAATTCAGAATACATTTTTTAAAGATACAACAATTAATTTTTTAACGGTTTTACAGAAATTAGAGTTTAAAATAGAGACCACCCACCCAGTCTACATACAAATATTTACTTAAATCGCTTTCACACTTTCGTTGTCTTGGAAACCACAGCAAAGTTTCTGTTGATATTTTTAAGGCATTAAAACAGTGTTTTAGCTTAGGTTTAAAAAAATATGTAGGGTGGGTGGGTGGCCTCTATCCCACCTTCAATTTCTTATGCTACAAACGCGGGTTTTGAGAGAAAATTTTAATTAGAAAAAAATACGTAAGGAGTAAATAGCAAGTTTTTTTATGGTTCAAAAAATAATAACTAATACTTTGAGATGTTTTCCAAGGATTGGAGGGTGGGATAGAGGCCACCCACCCGCCCTACATATAAATATTTACTTCAGTCATATCACAGTTTTATTGTTTGAAAATTACAACAGCATTTTTGCTGATATTTTCAAGGGATTAAAATCAGTATTTTTGCTTAAAATTTTTTGTAGGGTGGGTGGGTGTCCTCTACCTCACCTTGCAGTTATTTTGCTACAAAGGAGGGTTTTATTTATATAAAAAAATGATTAGAATAAAATATGTAAGGAATAAATCAGACGTGTATAAATATATAATAATTAAGCTGCTGTTAAAGGTTTAGAGGGTGGAATAGAAGCCATACGTTGAAGTATTTTCCAGGGATTGGAGGGTAGGATAGAGGCCACCCACCCACCCTACATATAAATATGTACTTCAATAACCTTCACACTTTTGTTGTCTTGAAAACTACAGCAAAGTTTCTGTTGAAATTTTTAAGACGTTAAAACAGTGTTTTAGCTTAGGTTTTAAGAAAATATTTAGGGTGGGTGGGTGGCCTCTATCCCACCATCAATTTCTTATGCTACAAACGAGGGTTTTAATAGAAAATTTTAATTAGAAAAAAATACGTACACAGTAAATTACGAGCCTTCTTACGGTTCAAAAAATAATTTGAGATGTTTTCCAAGGATTGGAGGGTGGGATAGAGGCCACCCACCCGCCCTACATATAAATATTTACTTCAGTCACATCACAGTTTTATCGTTTAAAAATTACAACAGCACTTTTGTTGGTATTTTCAGGGGATTAAAATCAGTGTTTTTGCTTAAGATTAAAAAAATTGTAGGTTGGGTGGGTGGCCTCTATCCCACCTTGTAATTCTTTGGCTACAAATGAGGGTTTTATTTTAAAAATAAATGATTAAAATAAGATACGTAAGGAATAAATTACACGTGTATAAATATATAATAATTAAGCTTCTGTTAAAGGTTTAAAGGGTGAAATAAAAGCCATACGTTGAAGTATTTTCCAGGGATTGGAGGGTGGGATAGAGGCCACCCACCCACCCTACATATAAATATGTACTTCAATCACTTTCACACTTTTGTTGTCATGAAAACTACAGCAAAGTTTCTGTTGATATTTTTAAGACATTAAACCAGTGTTTTAGCTGAGGTTTAAAAAAATATGTAGGGTGGGTGGGTGGCCTCTATCCCACCCTCCATTTCTTATGCTACAAACGAGGGTTTTGATAGAAAATTTTAATTAGAAAAAAATACGTAAGGAGTAAATTGCAAACCTTCTTACGGTTCAAAAATTGATAACTAATACTTTGATATGTTTTTCAAGGATTGAAGGGTGGGATAGAGGCCACCCACCCACCCTACATATAAAAATTAACTTCAGTCACTGTCACAGTTTTGTTTTCTTGAAAACTACAGAAGCATTTCTGTTGATATTTTTAAAGAATTTAAATCAGTGTTTTTACTTATGTTTTAAAAAAATATGTAGGGTGGGTGGGTGGCCTCTATCCTACCCTTCATTTCTTGCGCCACAGACGAGGGTTTATTATAGAAAATTTTAATTAGAAAATAATCCCCAAAAAATTCAGAAAACACTTTTTAAAGATACAACAATTAACTTTTTAGTGGTTTCACAGAAATTGGAGTTTAAAATAGACACCAACCCACCCAGCCTACATATAAATATTTACTTAAATCGCTTTCACACTTTTGTTGTCTTCAAAATTACAGCAAAGTTTCTGTTGATATTTTTAAGA
Source organism: Ontholestes murinus (assembly GCA_963969525.1). NCBI lineage: Eukaryota > Metazoa > Arthropoda > Insecta > Coleoptera > Staphylinidae > Ontholestes > Ontholestes murinus. The sequence goes on along the minus strand of OZ018389.1, from coordinate 83,996,870 downwards.
CATTAAACCATTGTTTTAGCTTAGGTTTAAAAAAATATGTAGGGTGAGTGGGTGGCCTCTATCCCACCTTCAATTTCTTAGGCTACAAACGAGGGTTTTGATAGAAAATTTTAATTAGAAATAAATACGTAAGGAGTAAATTACAAGCCTTCTTACGGTTCAAAAAATAATAACTAATACTTTGAGATGTTTTCCAAGGATTGGAGGGTGGGATAGAGGCCACCCACCCGCCCTACATATAAATATTTACTTCAGTCACATCACAGTTTTATTGTTTGAAAATTACAACAGCACTTTTGATGATATTTTCAAGGGATTAAAATCAGTGTTTTTGTTTAGGTTTAAAAAATTTTGTAGGGTGGGTGGGTGGTCTCTATCCCACTTTGTAGTTCTTTGGCTACAAATGAGGGTTTTATTTATAAAAAAATGATTAAAATAAAATACGTAAGGAATAAATTACACGTGTATAAATATATAATAATTAAGCTGCTGTTAAAGGTTTAGAGGGTGGAATAGAAGCCATACGTTGAAGTATTTTCCAGGGATTGGAGGGTAGGATAGAGGCCACCCACCCACCCTACATATAAATATTTACTTCAATCACTTTCACACTTTTGTCGTCTTGAAAACTACAGCAAATTTTCTGTTGATATTTTTAAGACATTAAATCAGCGTTTTAGTTTAGGTTCAAAAAAATATGTAGGGTGGGTGGGTGGCCTCTATCCAACCTTCAATTTCTTATGCTACTAACGAGGGTTTTGAAAGAAAAATTTAATTAGAAAAAAATACGTAAAGAGTAAATTGCAAACCTTTTTACGGTTCAAAAATTGATAACTAATACTATGATATGTTTTCCAAGGATTGGAAGGTGGGATAGAGGCCACCCACCCACCCTACATATAAAAATTAACTTCAGTCACTGTAACAGTTTTGTTCTCTTGAAAACTACAGAAGCATTTCTGTTGATATTTTTAAGGAATTTAAATCAGTGTTTTTACTTCTGTTTTAAAAAAATATGTAGGGTGGGTGGGTGGCCTCTATCCTCCCCTTCATTTCTTGCGCCACAGACGAGGGTCTATTATAAAAAATTTTAATTAGAAAATAATCCCCAAAGGATTCAGAAAACACTTTTTAAAGATACAACAATTAATTTTTTAACGGTTTTACAGAAATTAGTGTTTAAAATAGATACCACCCACCCAGTCTACATATAAATATTTACTTAAATCGCTTTCACACTTTCGTTGTCTTGGAAACTACAGCAAAGTTTCTGTTGATATTTTTAAGGCATTAAAATCAGTATTTTAGCTTAGGTTTAAGAAAATATGTAGGGTGGGTGGGCGGCCTCTATCCCATTTTCAATTTCTTAGGCTACAAACGAGGCTTTTGATAGAAAATTTTATTAGAAAAAAATACGTAAGGAGTAAATTGCAAGCCTTTTTACGGTTCAAAAAATAATAACTAATACTTTGTGATGTTTTCCAAGGATTGAAGGGTGGGTTAGAGGCCACCCACCCACCCTACATATAAATATGTACTTCAATCACTTTCACACATTTGTTGTTTTGAAAACTACAGCAGTGTTTTCGTTGATATTTCTAAGGCATTAAAATCAGTGTTTTAGTTTAGGTTTTAAGAAAATATGTAGGGTGGGTAGGTGGCCTCTATCCCACCTTCAATTTCTTATGCTACAAACGAGGGTTTATTATAGAAAATTTTAATTAGAAGAAAATTCGTAAGGAATAAATTATACATTTTCTTGTACTTGAAGATATTTAATAATACTTGAAGATATTTTCGAGCAAAAAATTGTAGAAATCTGAAATATGCTAAAATTAAAGAAAGAATTTTGATTTTCAAAAAAAAATTATGAAAAATACTTCGATTGATGGGGAATATTCTATAATTCTTGATTTCTTTCAATAATAAAATACAAAAGCTGAAGAAAATTCCAAATTCTAAAAATTTGGATTGAAAGATTTGAAGATTTCTAGAATCTAGAAAGTGGCCTTCCTTATTCTTTATTCTTATCAGTAACTTAATAAAAATTTCTGGCATTATTTTGCCTATTTTTTTGGATCGAATATATTACTATTTTCATTTGTACAATATTCAAAATCGGATTAATTTGTAACAAAATATTTCAACAATTTTCTTTGTTGAAATATTTTTTAAAAAATTCCCACAATCATACAACTGTACTTAAAACCAACACTTATACACCAACAAAGACAAAAAAAATTCAGAAAGTCATCGTAATAATTTTAATTCAATTACGGCGTACTTTTGAAAGATTCGACATTGAGTTTCTTCCACCCCGAAAAAAAGAGGTGTCTTAATGCGATTTAAATTGGTTTTTGTGCTCCTCTCGAGTGTTAAACGTCGCCGAGGTCCAAGGCCGAATCGGATTAGTTTAATATCCTTGTAAATGTCGGAAGCGTGGTCTCATCGAGGAATTTCAGTCCCTTAATGTCCCTTACTGTAAAAAAAAAACGAGCGATTCACGTGTTTATCTGCACGTGGCCATCTCTCTCGAAAAAAATGTGTACATAGAAAACGGAACAGAAAATAGAGGATAGATAACGATCTGTAGGTGTAGTAGATAAGGCGGGAGGATAATAGGCAGGACGATCATTACAACCATTACAACACTATTACGAGAAAACGACCGTCGTTTTTTTTTCAGAAATGTCACCGAATTAGGATACCTACATTATTCACTGATTCAATTTTTTCCCTTTCATATTGAAGGTAATCAATTAATTTAAAATCTTATGCTGGTCTCGTAATGAATTCAAGTTTTATTAAATTATTTTATCTAAACCTATTCAAAGGTGATAATAGGAAAATAATTCATAACACCTGTTTTATTTCTTTACCTATTATCTCATAATTAATCATTCTGTGAATTCTAATTATTAGTTAATTTTCTACAACGTTCTTCAATACATTTTAATACCTCATAATGTTTCACCAAGAGATAAGGGAGAAAAATATTTATTTAAAAGGTGGCTTAAAATTTTTATTAACTCTATTAATCAACACTAATGCGTATGAATCAATGTGGGTAATTAAATTCTATGGAAATTATTAAGAGTATGTCTTAATGTAGTAATAACCCGCACGGTGCAATTAAAAAAGAAATATTTTAATAATTTATCTATGCCCGCCCTATCGCCAATTATCGGGCAGTTGTTGAGCTCTTTATAAATTATGCGCGTATTTGCATTTCACGAACGGGAAATTGATATTATTATTATTATTTTCATTGTTGTTCGGGAAATACGCGTCTTCTTTCCATATGCCGTACCTGGAGGGTATTAAAGAGGTAACTGTACAGGTGAACCCCCGATAATCGCTGATCTTTTTTTAAAATTTTATTGAATACGTGTAATGTTATTCGTATTTTGCATATAACGGATGTTAACGTCACAACTGATGTATTTTATATTTTATTAGTATGCTTTTACTGTAAAAATTCGTAAGTAGTTATTTTTCGATTAATCAATTAAGATTAGCAGGTGAAAATTTAATTACGTGAGTAAAATAATAAATATCGTTCATTTTCATGGTAGTCAAATTATGTTTAATACCATCTTAATCAATTTAATTATGTTGATTCAAAATAAATAAAACAATTAATTCTTCGATCGTATGCCATATTGGATTAAATAGAAAAAAATTACCTTTTCAATGAGGTCACAGCCAACTATGGTTTCCATTAAAAAAAAATGTAACTTTGCGTCATATCTCGGAAAATAATGGTTATAAAAATTCTGATTATTTTTTATTAATCTGCATAAAATTATCTAAAACTTTGTCCTTTACAGTTTTTTTCTATCTGTTATAATAACCGAGATATATTGATTTGAAAAAATTGACACTTTTTACTTTTTTCAAAATATCTAGTTACCCTTGACTTTTTTGAAAACTTTGAAAGTGGAATTTTATTCGTCTCGTAAATCTACACTTCTTTCCCTATTTAACAGTTTCTCTATCTCTTGTAGTTTCCGAGATCCCCAAAGAAAACATCGAAAAAAAAACTCACCCTGTATATATAGTATCAATAAAATTTAGTAATTTTTATAATTTTCTATACTCATTTATTCATTATATTTGGTCGGAAATTTCAATTGTTTTTACCAAATTTTCTGATAATTTTCAATTGTTTTCATCAAAATTCCAATCACTTTTTTTGTAAACAAATTTGAACAACATAGATTCAAATTTCAGTTGTTTTAGCCAAATTTTCAATTGTTTCTTTATAAGTGTTGTTTTTCGTTAGAATTTATTTTTCTATTTGTCAAAATTTCAATTCTTATTTGTCAAATTTTAATTTTTTTTTCAGATTTTTAATTGTTTTGCCAAAATTTTATGTGTTTCTTGTTAGATAGTTTTTTGCTTCAAAGTTTTTTTATTAGTCAAAAATTAAATTGTTTTTATCAAATTAGCAATTAATATATTTTCCGTAGTTTATTGTTAAAATTTCAATTGTGTTTTTTTTTTAATTCAAAAAATCAATTTTTCTTTCGTCGAAATTTTTAAATTTATTTAATATGACAAAATTTTAAATTCTGTTTTGTCATATTTTTAATTGTTTTTTTTTTTTGGGTCAAATTATCAATTACTTTTTATAAAATTTTCAACTTTCTTTGTCAGATTTTGAATTGTCTTTATGAAAATTTCTATTGTTTTTTTTTTTTAATTTTGATTAAATTTCAATTGTCTACTGAATATTCAATTGTTTTTCTTGTTAATCTTTCAATATTTTCTTTGTATGAGTTTTAATTACTTTTGTCAAAATATATTTTCTATTTTTATAAATTTCAATTTATATTTGTCAAATTTTCAATTGTTTTTATCAGATTTTTAATTGCCTTTTATTAGTAAAATTTTAAATATATATATATATATATATATATATATATATATATATATATATATATATATATATATATATATATATATATGTCAATTCTTCCTTTATAAGAGTTTGAATTGTTTTTTATCATAATTTATTACTTTCAATTATTTTTTGGGCAAATATTAAATTTTTCTCTTCAGATTTTTAATTATTTTGTATTTTGTCAAAAAATGTTATTGTGTTTTGTCAAAATTTCATATGCATTTTGTAAGACTTTCATTTGTTTATTTTTCTTTATTTGTCAATAATTCAATTGTTTTTTTTTGTCAAATTAACAATAGTTTTTTTTTTGCTGAATTTCAATTTTTTTTTGTTAAAATTTCAATTGTGTTTTTTTTTATAGAAAAATCAATTGTAATTAATTGTTTTCGTAGTCAAAAAAACAATTTTTCTTTCGTTAAAGCTTTATTTCAATTTTGTCAAAATATTTTTTTGCCAAATTTTTAATTGTTTTTTTGTGTCAAACTTTCAATTGTTATTTTTGCCATATTTCCAAGAGATTTTTGCTTGTCAAATTGTGTCAGTTTTATTTATCAAAATTTCATTTTTCTATTTCGTCAAAATTTTTTTAAATCAAAATTCTAAATGCTGTTCAATTATTTGTATTGTCAGATTTTCAATTGTTTTACCTAAATTTGAATAGCCTTTAAATTTTATTCAAATTTCAATTGTTTTTTTACTAAATTTTCAATTGTTTTCTCTGTCAAACTTACAATTCTTTCTTTATAAGATTTTTATCACAATTTATTTTTGTTTGTGAAATTTTGAATTAATTTTTGTTACATTTTCAATTTATTTTACAGATTTTCAATTGTTTTATCTAAATTTGAATTGCCTTTAAATTTTATTGAAATTTCAATTGTTTTTACTAAATTTTCAATTGTTTTTCTTGTCAAACTTTAAATTATTTCTTTTTCTTTTATCACAATTTATTTTTGTTTGTGAAATTTTGAATTAATTTTTGTTACATTTTCATTTTTTTTTACAGATTTTCAATTGTTTTATCTAAATTTGAATTGCTTTTAAATTTTATTCAAATTTCAATTGTTTTTTCCTAAATTTTCAATTGTTTTCCTTGTCAAACTTTTAATTCTTTTTGTATAAGATTTTTATCACAATTTGTTTTTGTTTGTGAAATTTTGAATTATTTTTTGTTAAATTTTCAATTTTTCTTTTACAGATTTTCAATTGTTTTCTGTCAATTTTTTAGTTGTTTTTTTTGTAAAAATTTCATGTGTTTTTAGTTAGATTTTCAATTCTTTTTTCTTCAAATTTTATTATTTGTAAAAAGAAATCTTTTTTAATCAAATTTTCACTTGATTTCAAAGGAATTTCACTTGTTTTTTTTAGAACTTCAATTGTTTTTTTTAATAAATCGATATTTGGTAAACAATGTAAATTAAATAATTTTTTTGTTTTAATTTTCTCAAAAATATAAATCCTATTTTGTCAAATTTTCAATTGTTTTTTTATCAAATTATCAATCGTTTTTCGTACATTTTTAAACTTGTCTTTATCAAAATTTCAATTGCTTTTTTTAAAATTTAAATTCAATTATAATTGTTTTTACTAAATTTTCAATTGTTTTTATTGTCAAATTTTCAATCGTTCCTTTGTAAGATTTTGAATTGTTTTTGTTAAAATTTATTTTTTATTTTTCTAAATTTCATTTATTTTTTTGTCAAATTTTCAATTGTTTTTTGTGAGGCTTTTAATTGTTTTTTTGCCAAATTTTAAATAGATTTTTTTTAATTTCAAAAGTTTTTGTTAGAATTTCGATTGTTTTTTTTTCTTCAATTTTTTTTGTCAAATGGTTTCAAATTTCAATTGTTTTCTGTTAGAGTTTCAGTTAAAAACTCTATTGTTTCTTAGCACCAATTTGAATTTTCTTATAAAAAAATCAATTATTCCTTTCTTAAAATTTTTTTTTTCCTTTTTTCAAAGTTTGTCAAAGTTTGTTAAAATGTTGCATTGTCAAATTTTCAATTGTTGTTTTACCAAACATTCAGTTGTTATTTTTAAAAAAATTTCAATTGATTTTATTTCTTGTCAAATTGGCAAACGTTTTTCTTGTAAAGTTTTCAACTGTTTATGTCAGATTTTCAATTGTCTATAACAAAATTTCAATTGCTTTTTTTAGTAAACTTTGATCAATTTCACTTGTTTTTGCTAAATTTTCAATCGTTCCTTTGTAAGATTATGAATTTCTTTTGTCAAAATTTATTTTTTATTTTTAAATTTCAATTATTTTTTGTCAAATTTTTTTGTCTAATTTTTAATTGCTTTTAGTCAAATTTTAAACGTTTCAATTGTTTTTGTTAGATTTTCAATTGTTCTTTTTTATTCAATTGTTTTCTCTCAAATTTCAATTGTTCTCTCGTTCTTTTTTATCAATCTTTCAATTTTTTATTTCGTCAAGGTTTAAAATGTTGTCTTATCAAAGTTTCAATTGTTTTTTGTCAACAAAATGTCAATTGCATTGTGTCAAAATTTCAATTCGTTTTTGTCTGACTTTCAATTTTGTTTTTAAATCAAAATAACAATCGTTGATTGGTGGAAATTTAATTTTTCATATTGTCAAAATTTAAAGTGCTGTTTGTCATATTTCAATTGTTCTTTATGTCAAATTGTCAATTGTTTTTGTTTTGTCAAATTATAATTGTTTTTTGTCAGATTTTCAATTGTCCATCAAAAATTCAGTTGCATTTTTCTAAATTTTGATCATATTCAATTGATTTTGCTAAACTTTCAATTGTTTTTCTTATCAAATTTTCAATCGTTCCTTTGCAAGATTATGAATTGCTTTTGTCAAAATTTATTTTTTAAATTTCTAAATTTCAAATTATTTTTTGTCAAATTTTCAATTGTTTTTCGTCAAATTTTAATTTGTTTTTTGTCAAATTTTAAATAGATTTTTTGTTAATTTTAAGTGTTTTTTTGTTAGATTTTCAATTGTTTTTATTTTTCTTATTTTAAATTATTTTTTGTCAAATTTTGTTGCTTTTATCAATATTTCAATTCAATTCAATTCAATTTTATTTACGGAAATCACCTTTGTACATAATCAATGGACATTATTCATAAAAGAATAATAATAATAATTGATTTTTGTTAGAATTTCAATTGTTCTTTTCTAATTAATTATTTATAAAAATTTCATTTTTTTTTTATTTCGTCAATATTTAATTTAAAATGTTGCCTTGTCAAATTTCCATTTGTTTTTGACAATATTTATTTTTTTGTTAAAATTTCAATTGTGTTTTGTTAAAATTTTAATTTGCTTTTGTATGATTTTCAATTGTTTTTTTTTAAATTAAAATAACAATCCCGTATTTGTCGAAATTTCATTTTTTTTTAATTGTAAAATTTTAAGTTTTATTTAGTCACATTTTCAATTGGTTCTTGCCAAACTTTCAATTGTTATTTCTGCCAAATTTTTAATTGCTCTTTTGTCAAATTGTGAATTGGATTTTGTCAAATTTTCAATTCATTTTTTTATCAGAAAAACCAAATTATGTGGAAACTTCCAAAAAACTAAAAGAAAGATATGAACACGATTTTTTAGTATAAGTTTATAATACAAATGTAGGGTGGGTGGGTGGCCTCTATTTCACCCTCCAGTTCTTGTACTATGAACGAAGGTTTATTTTAGAAAATATTGATTAAATAATAAAACTGCTAGAAATAAATTGTACATCTTCTTGTGGTTAAATATATAATAAATACTTTGAGGTGTTTTTTTAGAGAATAGAAGGTGGGATTGAGGCCACCTACCCACCCTTCATATAAATATGTACTTGTCACTTTTACAGTTTTGTTGTTTTGAAAACTACATGTTTATTTTTGTAAGGGTTTAAAATCAGTACCTTAAATTAAGTTTAAAAAAATCTAGGGTGGGTGGGTAGCCTCTATCTTACCCTTCAGTCCCTTGAAAACACCTCCATATATTAATTATTACGTATTAATTCATAAAAAGATGTATAATTTATTCTTTACGGATTATTTTCTAATTCATTTTTTTTATACAAAAGTTTGTAGCATAAAAACTGGAGGGTGGGATGAAGGTTTCGTTTTTCAAACTGAAGCTAATACATTGATTTTAAATCATTAAAAATATCAACAAAAACAAATAATTTATTAAGAAGGGTCTAGAGTACGTTAGGGCAATGTAAAATTTATTAGTATAGGTCAAGAGAAGGACAATGAATAATTTATTAACCCAGATCAAGATTAAGTTAGGGTAATGATATACACGTTGGGATAGGTCAAGAGTACGCTAGGACAAATTATTACTTATTGGTATAGGTCAAGAGTACGCTAGGATAGTGGACGATTTGTTAAGATAGGTCAAGAATACGCTAGAGCAATTGCGATAGGTCAAAAGTGCGTTATTCTTATATACAAAATTTTTCAAAGAGCATCAACCACATTTGAATAATTTAAAGATGAAATAGTGGTCACACTTATCTACCCTTAAAATTTTAATTCTTTAAACTACTATGTTTTTAAAAACTTTCATCGTTTGTTTGTTTAAAAACCTTGCATCATATTTTAATAACTACTCAAGTTATTACGTATTGTGATTACGTTTCACAGGTTTGTTGGGATTGTTTTTGGAATCAGGTTTTCCAAGTGGCAGCTATCATCCCTCCATTGTTATAGTGTAGATCTTTATTAAATAAACCTACATATTATAAAACCTAATAACTCAGGACGGTGGGTGTGTAATCGATATTTTCTAATAAACATTTCATCACACACAAAAAAGAGAACCAATAAAACTGTAGATTATTAAACGGGAGCCCAACAAAAGCCAAACAAACTGTGGCCACTTTAATTTATTAGATTGTTGACGACAATGGGGTGGCATTATGGTGTGTAATTAGAAAGAAGTAAAAAAAAATCAGGATCGACACATAGTAACGTCGATACACTGGCAAGTAACAAAAGGGCCGACGACCGTTTTCCTCAAAATGCCGCCGCATTGTTGACACACACAATGTATCCACAGAGCCCATTATTACCCAATAAGGACTTAATAGTCTTCCGATGACTTTTCACTTTCTATCCCGTCCATCCATCCAACGCACAAACATTCTTCTTCCTAGAACACCGACCACTACAACATCAACAACAATACAACAACAACGTCGGAAGCCAATACCAATTTATTATTATTATTTTTAATTAGATTAAACTCGTTTGAAAATCAACAAACGACTATTAAAAGCATATATAGTGGGTTAGTTTTGCATTTGTTGGAGATAACGCGAGTTCAAAAACCTGACCGATTTGTATGTAAAAATTGTTTACGACGATCGTGAATTATGTGACGATTAGGGGCATAATTTCGTAATTGCGTCCAGAGTTACGGCCGCGCTAATGTTTCAATTAAAATCCGTAAAATCTATAAAGCGGAATAACAAGCGATTAAGGACCTTGTAGAACACATGAAAAATGCACTCATATTAATTATGAATATTAATTGGACTCTTCGAGTGCTCGTAAAAATGGAAATCTAGTCATGTGCTTCGATTAATTCGTCTGTTTGTATACAGTGTGTCTAAATAAGTTTTACATATACATAGGTGTGTACGTTTAAATATCAATTTGAGTTTGAAAATTAGTTTTAACCTCATAATCACTGTATTAAAATCTTGAACTCAAACACTGATTTCTGTTTTTTAATAATATCAACAAACACTTTGCCCTAGTTTTCAAGGCAATAAAACTGTGTAAATATTTATATGCAGGATGAGTGGATGATCTCAATTCCAACCTTCAATTCCTGATAAACACCTCAAATAATTAATTATTTTATATTAAACCATAAAATTATGCAGAATTTATTCCTTACGTATTTTGTTCTAATAAAAATTTTCTGTGAAAACCCTCGCTTATGATATTACAGTTGGGGGTGAGATAAAGGACACCCACCCACCCTACAATTTTTTTTTTTAAACTTAAACTAAAACACTAGTTTTAATTCCTCAAAAATTTCAACAGAAATACTGTTATAGTTTTCAATGCAACAAAAGAAAGACAGTGCATTAAGTAAATATTTATATGTAGGGTGGGTGGGTAACCTCTATCCTATCATCCAATCCCTGATAAAGTCTTAAAATTTTTATATTTTAACACAAAAATATACAAAATTTATTCCTGACGTATTGTTTCTAATCAAAATTTTCTGTAAAAACCCTCGTTTATGGAATTTGAATTGGAGAGTAGGATAGAAAAAATTGTAAGGCGAGTAGGAGGCTTAAACTTAAACTTAAGCTAAGACAAAGAAAAGAATAAGAAGAAAACAAAACTGTAATAGCGACTGAAGTAAATTTTTATATGCAGGGGGGTGGGTTTCCTTTATCCCAAACTCCAATTTCTGAAAAACATCTTAAAATATTATTAAATATTGAATATTGTACCTTACGTATTTTTTTCAAAAATTAAAAAATTCTCAAACAAACCTTCGTTTGTAATGTAAGAACTGGAGGGTGTGATAGGAAAACAACCCACCCTCCCTATAATATTTTTATACCTAAGTCAAAAACACCGATTTAAATTTCTTAAAATTATCAATAGAAACACTGCTGTAATTTTCACAAAAACAAAAGTGTGACTCTGATTAAAGTAGATGTTTACATGTAGGGTGGGTGGGTGTCCTCTAACCTACCTTCCAACTCATGAAAAATACCTCAAAGTGTTTATAATTATATATTAAACCATAAAAGTGTATTCTTTAATACTGTCTTCTAATAAATCTTATTTCTAAACAACAATCGTTTTAGCATAATAAATAGAGGGTGGAATAGAGGTCACCCACCCTTTAATTTTTTTTTTCGGAAACTTAAGCTAGAACACAACATTGATTTTAATTCTAAAAAAAATATCAACAGAAATATTATTGTAGTTTTCAAAATAACATAATTGTGACAGTAACTAAAGTTCATTTTTATATGTAGGGTGGGTAGGTGGCCTCTATTCCACCCTCCAATCCTTGAAAACATCTCAGTTTATTATTGATTATGTCTTTAACTACAAGAACATTTATATTTTATTCCCTAAGTGATTTTTTTAAATCAAATGTATGTTTTAAAAACTATCCTTTGTAAAATACGAACTGGAGGATAATATAATACTTTAAATTGCCATTGTCACAGTTTTGTGTTCCCAAAAACTAAGGCAGAATTTCTATTGATATTTTAAAGGAATTAAAATCTATATTTTAGCTTAAGTTCAGAAAAAAAATTGTAAGGTGGGTGGATGGCTCGAACTTAAACTTAAGCTAAAATATTGATTTTAATTCCTTTAAAATATCAACAGAAATTCTGCTATAGTTTTCGAGAAAACAAAACTGTGACAGTGACTGAAGTAAATTTTTATATGTAGGGTGGGTGGGTGGCCTCTATCCCACCATAAAGTTTCTGGAAAACATTTCAAAGTATTATTGATTATACATTTTAACCACAAGAAGATGTATAATTTATTCCGAACGTATTTTTTTTTTTAAATTAAAACTTTCTTTAATAAACCCTCGTTTGTGGCGTAAGAAATGGAGGGTGGGATAGAGGCCACCTACCCACCCTACATAATTTTTTAAAACCTAAACTAAAACACTGATTTTAATGTCTTAAATATATCAACAGAAATGCTGCTGTAGTTTCTGAAGAAACAAAATTGTGAGAGTCACTGAAGTAAAATTATATATGTAGGGTGGGTGGGTGGCCTTTATCCTATCTTCCAATCCCTAGAAAACATTTCAGAGTATTATTAATTATGTATTTCACTACAAGAACATTTATAATTTATTCCTTACATGATTTTTCTAATCAATTGTGTCTTTTAGAAACTCTATAAGAAATTGAGGGTGAAATAAAATTTTAAGATGTTTTCCAGCAAGTGGAGCATAGGATAGAGGCCACCCACCCACCCTACGAATAAAAATTTACTTCAGTCACTGTCAGAGTTTTGTTTCCTTGAAAACTACACAAGCATTTCAATTGATATTTTTAAGGATTTAAAATCATTGTTTTTGCTTATGTTTAAAAAAAATTATAAGGTGGGTGGGTGGCTTAAGCTTGAATGTAAGCTAAAACATTAGTTTTAATTCCTTAAAAATATCTACAGAAATGTTGCTATAGTTTTCGAGAAAACAAAACTGTGACAGTGACTGATGAAAATTATTGTATGTAGGGTGGGTGGGTGGCCTCTATCCCACCCTTAAATTGCTGGAAACCATCTTAAAGAACTGGTTTTAATGCCTTAAATATATCAACAGAATTGCTACTGTAGTTTCCGAAAAACAACAATTGTGACAGTGATTAAAGAAAATGTTTATATGTAGGGTGGGTGGGTGGTCTCTATCCTACCCTCCAATCCCTGAAAAATATTTCAAAGCATGGCCTCTATTTCACCCTCTGAACCTTGAACAGAAGGACTAATTAATAGTACATATTTATTTAATTAGCGTTAGTAAAAATTTATATCTCACCAATAAATTGTTAACACCCTGTATTTAACACTTGATAATGACCTGCAAAGGTCGAAACTATAGTTGTGTCAAAAATTGATAATATATTGTAAACTTTGTTTGTGTATAAAAACATAAAAACTATTTTCGTTTAACCTTTATCTATTTATTCATAAGAGCAAGTGTAATTTATTCATAATGTATTTTATTCTAATCATATTTTTATAAATTAAACCCTTGTTTGTAGCAAAAGAACTGCAAGGTGGGATAGAGGCCACCCACCCACCTTACAAAAAATTTTAAACTTAAGCTAAATCACTGTTTTTATTCTCTTGAAAATATCAGAAAAAATGCTGTTGTAATTTTCAAGCAATAAAACTGTGATTTAACTGAAGTAATTATTTATATGTAGGGTGGGTGGGTGGCCTCTACCCCACCCTCAAATCCTTGGAAAACATCTCAAAGTATTAGTTATTTATTTAACCATAAGAAGGCGTATAATTTACTCCTTACGTATTTTAATCTAATCTAATTTTTCTATAAAAAAACCCTTATTTGTAGCATTAAGATTAGAGGATGGGATTGAGGACACCCACCCACCCTACATATTTTTTTAAAACCTAAGCTAAAACACTGATTTTGAACCCCTTAAAAATATCAACAGAAATACTGCTATAGTTTTCAAGGCAACAAAAGTAAATAAATATTTATATGTTAGGTGGGTGGGTGGCCTCTATCTTACTTTTCAATCCTTGATAAACACCTCAAAGTATTAACTATTTTATATTATGCATAAAAATATGCATATTTTTTTTCTAATCAAAATTTTCTATAAGAAACCCTCGTTTGTGGCTTAAAAATTAAGGGTGGCATAGAGGCCCCCCACCCACCCTACATATAAAAATTTACTTCAGTCACTGTCACAGTTTTGTTTTCTTGAAAACTTCAGCAGTATTTCTGTTCGCGTGAATAATTTTTAACAATTGTTCAAATCTCAGAATGCATTTTTCGATTTCTCCAATTTCATTTTGCAGTTGTGTATTTTTATTTCTAGACGAAAACCGTCAATTATTTTTATGTAGAATACAAAATACACCATTTCTAAATGTATCTTGTGATTTTGAGGCTAATTGTTTGCGTGAATAATTTTAAACAATTATTTCAAATCTCCGAATGCAATTTTCTATATCTCTAATTTTATTTTGCAGTGTTGTATTTTTGTTTCTAGATGAAAACCGTCAATTGTTTTTATGTAGAATACAAAATACACTATTTCTAAATGTATTTTGTGATTTTGAGGCCAATTGTTCGTGTGATTAATTTTTAACAATAGTTCAAATCTCCGAATGCAATTTTCGATATCTCTAATTTCATTTTGAAGTGTTGTATTTTTGTTTCTAAACGAAAATCGTGAATTGTTTTTTATGTAGAATACAAAATACACTATTTCTAAATGTATCTTGTAATTTTGAGGACAATTGTTCGTGTGATTAATTTTTAACAATAGTTCAAATCTTCGAATACAATTTTCGATTTCTCCAATTTCATTTTGGAGTGTTGTATTTATGTTTCTAGATAAAAACCGTCAATTATTTTTACATAGAATACAATATACATTATTTCTAAATGTATCTAATGATTTTGAGAACAATTGTACGTGTGATTAATTTTTGACAATTGTTCAAATCTTCGAATGTAATTTTCGATTTCTCCAATTTCATTTTGGAGTGTTGTATTTTTATTTCTAGATGAAAACCGTCAATTGTTTTTATGTAGAATTCAAAATACACTATTTCTAAATGTATCTTGTGACTTTGAGGCTAATTGTTCGTGTGATTAATTTTAAACAATTGTTCAAATCCCCGAATGTAATTTTCGATTTCTCCAATTTAATTTTGGAGTGTTGTATTTTTGTTTCTATATGAAAACCGTCATTTTTTTATATAGAATACAATATACACTATTTCTAAATGTTTCTTGTGATTTTGAGGCCAATTGTTTGTGTGATTAATTTTTATCAATTGTTCAAATCTTCGAATGCAATTTTCGATTTCTCTAATTTCATTTTGGAGTGTTGTATTTTTGTTTCTAGACAAAAACCGTCAATTGTTTTTATGTAGAATATAAAATACACTATTTCTAAATGTATCTTGTGATTTTGAGGCCAATTGTTGGCGTGAATAATTTTTAACAATTGTTCAAATCTCCGAATGCAATTTTCGATTTCTCTAATTTCATTTTGTAGTGTTGTATTTTTGTTTCTAGACAAAAACCGTCAATTGTTTTCATGTAGAATACAATATACACTATTTCTAAATGTTTCCTGTGATTTTGAGGCCAATTGTTTGTGTGATTAATTTTAAACAATTGTTCAAATCTCAGAATGCATTTTTCGATTTCTCTAATTTCATTTTGGAGGGTTGTATTTTGTTGTATCAACAGAAACTCTCCTGTAATTTTCAAGGCAACAAAACTGTGACAATGATTGAAGTAAATATTTATATGTAGGGTGGGTGGGTGGCCTCTATCCTACCCTCTAATCTTTGGAAAACACCTTAATGTTCTAATGGCTATATATTTAACCATAAGAAGATGTATTGGGTATTTGTCAAGAATTTTTTTTCTGATCAAAATTTTCTATAATAAACCCTCGTTTGTGGCGTAAGAAATAGCGGGTGGGATAGAGACCACCCACCCACCCTACATAATTTTTTAAAACCTAAGCTAAAACACTGATTTTAATTCCTTAAAAATATCAACAGAAATTCTGCTGTAGTTTTCAAGACAAAAAAAAGTGTGAAAGTGATTGAAGTAAATATTTATATGTAGGGTGGGTGGGTGGCCTCTATTCCACCCACCAATTTCTGTAAAACACTTCAAATGATTATTAGTTTAAAGTTTAACCATAAGAAGATGTGTACTTTATTTCTTACGATTATTTTAAGTAATAAAAATTGAAATACCTTTACGAGGTGTCTCAAAAGAAAGTTTATATTTCTTTAGTTTCTTAAAAGAACGCAACGAATCTGAGGGGTGCTTCGAGTGTGTCAATCAGTTAGTCTAGTTTAGTGAATTGTGAAGAAATGTTATTAGTGCTTTATTCGTCAAATTGTATCATTTAATAAATTACAAACACATTTTTGGTAGATGGCTTACTTTTTATTGATTGATCCACTAAACATAAAATTTCTTTTGGACTAATTAGAGATTAATTAAACACTTGGTGTTGTTTCACATTTTCTTTTTCTTTTGGGACACCCTGAAAATTATATAATCGATCCAAATTATAGGTCACAGAATTTGATTATAAGAGTGTACCAATTTTGTTATTTTTTTTTTGTTACCAACGACACAATAATGTAATTTTTAGATAATAACGTTTTCGGTGATTAAATCGCGTAATCAGATAATGAAAAACTCATCGGTATAATGTTATTTGCGCAATTTATAAATGTAGCCTAATACCGTGCGCCAGATAGGCGATCTGGAAACGTAACTTTTTGATCTATTATTTACCGGGGGCGTAATGACGAGGCTCGACTTTCGGTATTATTATTATTTTTCGTTCTGCATTAAATTCGTATTTGTACGCTAATGTCACGCTCCGTTCAGTACGAACACATCGTTCGTGTAATCATTTAAACAATTATGAACAGTAATGTGATTATTCTTGATGGTTAATCGATATGATAGCAAGTAATGTAATCGGTGATTATTTAAATAATAATGTCGAGGTTTTAGGGATATGTAATAATTAAATTAATAGATTTGATTCGTTTTATAGTAATTAAAGAATATACAATAATACTATGTTTCGAATGTATGTGAAAGGAATCGTAACGATGCGATAAATTTTAGAATTTCGTTTATTCAACGTACGTTAATATGCATCATTTACGAACGATAGCTTTCCTTAAGGTCGTTTAGGATAATTCGAACTACGCCGGCCGTATAATCATCACATAAAATATGTACGTTGTATAACACGAAATGTGGCATTAGCATCATGTTTAAATACACATTTAATATATCAAAACTTGGATAAATAGATTAAGACAGTAATTTAATTAAAGTGTACTCAATTGAATTTAAATTCGAATATTAATGTTAATAATAATAACTTTATCAAAAAATACATAAATACATTTTAGACGCTCACCAACAAATAGGGTATCACTTGAGAACCATCTTAAAAAAGAAATAGAATCATTCACAGGAGATTAGATGCAGAATCGAGAAAGCAAGGGCTGCATTTAACCAAATGGCTATACTGTTTAAAAGCATCACAGCCTCAGCATCGGTATCAAAATCTTGGATGCTATATTTTCTCGATACTTTTCTATAGAATAGTTTCTTATCAATATCTGAAGCAACACAAAGTTTCGAGGCTTTGTGACTATAGAGGAGAATATTAAGAATCTCTTGAGTAGACAGAGTGACCAACAATCCAGCGATGGAACGAATGAAGAAGGACTTGGAAGTAATGATAACCATCAAGAGAAGAAAACTAGAATACCTTAGACATACCAAGAGAAATGAGAACAAATACCGCCTTCTAAAATCTGTTCTCTAAGGGAAAATCTATGTTGGAAGAATACCAGGAAGAAGAAGAATATCATGGCTTAAAAACTTAAGAACATGGTTCTGACACAAAACTACACAAAGCAACTGTTAAAACTTGTCACAGAGGAATTAAATAAATCAATTCAAGGTGAACAAAACAGCAGAAGAAACTCATGAAGTTTACCGTAATCAAGAGTATTTATGGCAAAAAACGTTCGCCGTTCTTCAAGCTCTTAAATAGGCTATTTTAATAATAAAATGTATTAAAATTCTTTAGTTCGTTGTAGAAAATTAAATAATAATTTAAAAGTTTTAGGCTATTTTAAACACTAAAATCATAATTATATTTTCAGATAATGTTACAGTTCTTAAAACTTCTTAAATGATATCAACCAGGTGAAGTTTGTAACTATTAACAATTTGATATAATCGCTAGAGAAACTAATTAATCTCCTCTGTTCCGTGAAAATAATATGGATCGACAATACAGGTAACGAAGATGCTGATTCCTTAGCAAACGCTAGAATCTATAATAGAAATATTTCGTTCTGTGCTTAATTACTATGCACAGATTTCGTTGTAGAGATTAAAAGATCAGTCCGAAGGGATTAGGAGAAACATTGGCTATGTGATGTTTGTGGCAAAACAAACTATATGGAACTTCATAATAACTTACCTAAAAATACATCACAGCTTCAAAAATAATCACCTAAAAATGTCTCTCGTCGACAATCTTAGAAAATACTTTTTCTGAGTTTTTTAGAATCTTCAGTTTTTTTATTTACAGTTGCTTAATTATATTATTAGTCCCTTTTTCTTTGCATTTAATATCCAGTCATTTTTTCTCTTTCTCTCGATTTGAAATACAATAATTTCTTCCTGGACTCTTCAGTCTTTCGAAGTAAAATTTTCGCACATTTTTCATTCTCTAAAGCCTTTAATTTCCTGGAATCTTTATTTCGTATTTTTGTTATTTATTAAAGCCTTTAGTTTTCTGCATTTAAAATTCCTTAATTTTCACCTTCAAGATTCTTCAGATCTAGAAACACTAACCCACCCTCCAATCACTAAAATATACTCAACTATTTTAAAGATTTTTTTTTTTAAATCGTACATACATTACCATTTAAGTGAGTGGATAGTAGAAAATGAAATTTTAATTAAAAATTTTCTTAAAGAAATATTTATTCCTACATATAAAAATAATTGTGTATGCTTTAGTGGTTGAAGGGTGGGATAGTGGCCACCCACCCACCCTACATATATAAAAAATTTAATTACGAACACTGTTTGAATTTTAAGGAAACAATGCAAAAATTTATTGAAAATCATTTGAATTATAAATACATTATTATTTGAGTTAGTGGATGATTACAAAAAACATTAATTAAAATTTTTCTTAAAGAAATATTTATTCTTACATTAAAAATAATTGTTTATGATTCAGTGCTTGGAGGGTGTGATAGTGGCCACCCACCCACCCTACATATATAAAAGAAACTTTAATTACTAACAATGTTTGAATTTTTAAAAAACATATTGAAAAAACAGTGTTTATAATTATTAATTTTTAAAAATGTAGGGTGGGTGGGTGGCACCTATCCCACCCTCCAACCAGTAAAACATACTCAACTATTTTACTGAAAATATTTTTAATCATAAATACATTATTATTTAAGTGAGTGAATGTTAGTAAAGAACATTAATTAAAAATTTTCTTAAAGAAATTTTTATTCTTACATTAAAAATAATTGTGTATGATTTAGTGGTTGGAGGGTGTGATAGTGGCCACCCACCCGCCCTACATATATACAAGAAACTTTAATTACGAACACTGTTTGAATTTTTAATAAACGTATTGCAAAAACAGCGTTTGTAATTATTATTTTTTATATATGTAGGGTGGGTGGGTGGCACCTATCCCACCCTCTAATCAAGAAAAAATACTCAACTATTTTACTGAAAATATTTTTAATCATAAATACATTATTATTTAAGTGAGTGGATGTTAGCAAAGAACATTAATTAAAAATTTTCTTAAAGAAATTTATATTCTTATATTAAAAAAATATTTGTGTATGATTTAGTGGTTGGAGGGTGGGATAGTGGCCACCCACCCACCCTACCTATATAAAATAAACTATAATTACGAACACTGTTTTAATTTTAATGAAACTTTTTACAAAAGATAAACTTGATGAATGAATAACGCACTAAAATCATTTTTTCATAAACTTTATCTAATTTAAATTAAATAAAATTTGCAGAGAAATATTTTTAGTACTTTATTCATTAATCAAATGCATCTTCACGTTATTATTCATTAATTATTTATTAATCTTACAGCTTATATAAAAACTATTAAATATTATCCATCGTAAATTTCAAATTTATATTGTTTTTTTTAAGTATCATATTTGTCAGATTTGCTTTTGGGAAAACCAAAATAAATTTGAAAAATTACAATTGGACGTTTTATTATAATATTTATTTGTTATAAAACTATTATAAATTACAATTAACTGTGCTAAAGCACTTACATTTATTACGCAATTTTCGAGGTTGAATTCCTTACGGTTTTCCTGTAATTTTCCTCCTTACCTGCAACAAAACAATATATATATGAACAATAACATCAATTATATTAAATTAATTTATTTAATTGCCTAAATAGAGTCAATAATGATTAATCTACTATCACTTAATTTTTAATTACAAATTGTAAAACGTAAGTAAACATAAAATTATTGCAAATTTTAGTAGGTTTATCCAAACAAATTTATCAAATAATTTTTGATAAAGTTTTACTGATTGAAGGGTGGGATAGAGGCCACCCACCCACCCTACATTTACATATATTTAATTCCGTATCGTCTCGTGGTGTCCAATGAAATTAATTACAAAACTTTTTGAATAAAAAAGAAGTAAAAAAGATAAACATTTTGAGTGAGTAAATTAGTAAAAATTTGATGCATGGTGGGTGGGCAGACTTTAAATCTAAATTAGATAAGATTATCTATAAAAAGTCCTTTATATTCAAACTTAAATTTTGATTTGGTTTTATTTTTTATTACCTAAAAAGTTTGATTGTTTTTAGCAGCAAAATCATCAACGATTAGCGATTAAAGTTATCATGTATATGTAGGGTGGGTGGGTGGAATCTATCCACCCTCCAATCAGTAAAACATAAGCGAGGGTTTTAATTAAAAATTGTCAAATATAAATAAACACAAAATAATTGCAATTTTTAGAAATTTATTCATACAAATCTTTCAAATAGTTTTTGATGATGTTTTACTGATTGTAGGGTGGGATAGAGGCCACCCACCCACCCTACATAAACATATAAACTTTAATTCCTTATCGTCTTGCGGTTTCCAATAAAATTAATTACAAAACTTTTCGAATGAAAAAAAAATTAAAAAGGTAAAATCTTGAGCGAGTAAATTAGTATAAAGTTGATGCATGATGGGTGGGCAGACTTTATGTCTACATTAGATAAGATTAGCTATAGAAAATCATTTATATTTAAACTTAAATTTTGATTTTGTTTTATTTTTTATTATATAAAGGGTTTGATTATTTTTAGCAGCAAAATCATCAACGGTTAGCAATTAATGTTATCATGTATATGTAGGGTGGGTGGGTGGCCTCTATCCACCTTTCAATCAGTAAAACATAAGCAAGAATTTTAGTTAAAAATTGTCAAATATAAATAAACACAAAATAATTGCAATTTTTAGAGAATTATTCATACAAATATTTCAAATAATTTTTGATGATGTTTTACTGATTGGAGGGTGGAATATAGGCCACCCACCCACCCTACATAAACATATAAACTTTAATTCCTTATCGTCTCGCGGTTTCCAATTAAATTAATTACAAAACTTTTT
Organism: Ontholestes murinus; assembly: GCA_963969525.1. Classification (NCBI taxonomy): domain Eukaryota; kingdom Metazoa; phylum Arthropoda; class Insecta; order Coleoptera; family Staphylinidae; genus Ontholestes; species Ontholestes murinus. Next base: position 83,975,017 of record OZ018389.1, on the reverse strand, counting down.
AAATAAAATAGAAATTAAAAAGATACAATTTTTGAGTTAGTAATTTAGTAAAAATTTGATGAATGGTGGGTGGGCAGACTTGAAATCTAAATTAGATAAAAGTAATTTAAATTTAAACTTAAATTTTGATTTTGTTTTATTTTTTTTTACATAAAGGGTTTGATTACTTTTAGCAGCAAAATCATCAACGATTAGAAATTGAAGTTAACATGTATATGTAGGGTGGGTGGGGGGCCTCTATCCACCCTCCAATCAGTTAAACATAAGCGAGGGTTTTAGTTAAAAGTTGTAAAATGTAAACAAACACAAAAATCTGAAACTGTCCTGTCTATACAGAAAACAGAGGGAACAGAGGACAGAGAGGACAAAACACAGAAAGGTCAGAGGATAGAGAGGACTGATGATAGAAAGAACATAAGTCAAAGAGGCCAGAGAACAGAAACGACAAAGGACAGAGAGAACAAAGATACAGAGAACATAGCTCAGGGAGTAAAAGGGACAGAGAGAAAAAAATTAAGAGAAGACATAGAACAGATATAACAGAGGATTTTGATGACAGAGAAGAGAGAGGACAGTAGACGCAGAGGACAGATGACATAGTGTACAGAGATGACAGTAAATAGAAGACATAGAAGTCAATGAGGACAAAGCACAGAGGTGACAGAGTATAGAGAGTACAGAAAACCAAAAGAAAAGAAGACAGAGGACAGAGAGGACAGATGACTTATGTCTGAGGAAAGAGAGAACAAAGAGAATAGGTTACAGAGAAGACAGATTACAAAGATGGCAGAAACGACGGAGAACATAGAGGACAGAGGAATGAGATGACAGAAGACAGAGGCTAACAGATAAGAGAGAGGACAGAGGTGATAAATTACAGAGAGTATAGAGGAGAGAGAGGATAGATGACAGAGGACAGAGGTCAGAGAGGACAAAGGATAAAGAGGACAGAAGACAGAATACATAGAAGATAGAGGACACAGAGGATACATACATTAGAAGACAAAGGACAGAGGACAAAGAGGACAGACGATAGAGTGAACAAAGAGGGTAAAGAACAGAGAGGATATTTTACAGAGATAACATATAATAGAGCGGCCAAAGGATAGAGAGGACAAAGGACAGGACATAGAAAACAAAGTACAGAGATGACAGAGTTCAGAAAGTTCAGAGGACAGAGATTATAAAGTATAGAGAGGACAAAAGACAGAGAGGGCAGAGGAAAGAGATAACAGAGGACAGAGAACAAAGAACAGAGAGGACAGAGCTTAGAGAAGACAGAAGACAGAGAGTACACAGGACAAACGGGACAGAGGAGGTCAGAGATGATAGAGAGGACAGTGGAGAGAACAAAGGATAAAGAGCACAGTGGACAGAGGGGATAGATTACGAAGAGGATAGAGCTTAGAGAAGACAGAGAACAGAGAACGCAAGACACTAAAAAAATAGAAAATGCAGAGGACACGGAGGATGTAGATGATACAGGACAAAGAGGACAGAATAGAGAGATGACAGAGAACAGAGAAAAAGAGAAAGAACGGGAATACAAAAAAGGACGAGAGTAAAGAAAAAGGTAATAAAAGACAAAGAATAAACAAAAAACAATAGGAAATACATGAGGAAATAAATAGTTAACTATTTGTTGGGTATTAAACTAAAAAAAATGTCATATTAAGAGAATTTGAAGAAATTTAAAAAGAAAGTGAAAGGGGAAAAAGGTAAACATAGAGGATACATTGCATGCGAAGAATAAACGGAAACACTCACACATTTTACAAAGTTTTTAGAGAGAGACAGATAGTGAGAAAAGAGACAATTAGAGGCAGAAAAATTACAAAATGTATCAACCAAAATACTTAAAGAGAGTTTTTCAAATGCCGTTCTCAATATTTGGAATAAAGAATAATAATTTAACATACAAAGAGAGGTACAGAGAGATGACAGAGAGATAAGAGGAAAGAGAAGAAGACATTTATCTTATACTGACATATAATATTATAAATACGTTAACCAAATTTTTCGATTTGTATAAAAAGTGATTTCTAAACATTTGGTTTTTGAAAAGTTGAATTTTTTAACAAATTATGATTTTTTCAACTTTTCTTTTATTTATGTCATTATTGACAAATTCAATTTTTTAAATATTGAATTTTTAGACATTAATATCTTATATTAATATTAGTATTTAAAATAAATCAACTCATTTGAAATATTGTTTCAAAAATTTTACAAAACTAAGTTTGTGAAAAAACTCGGCAGTTGATCATTCTTCTTCAGTTGATCATTCTTGCAGATTACTAATTGCCATTTTGGCTTCATTCATGTTGCTTCAAAAAGCATTATTTACATTCTTAAATGTCTAAAACTTCTGATTATTGAGAAGATTGAAAATATTCTAAATATTGTGACGATTAAAAAAAGTTCAAATGATTCACAAAGACTCTGAAGATTTAATAATAAAATATATTAAAGTCCTTTATTTTATTTTATTTGTTTATAGATTTACCCTTATTCAACTGAGTTTCAAAGTTTTCTTTGAATACTATGAATTCTATTTATAAATAAATAAATAAATGAATGGTATAATCCTTACTAAGAACCAAAACATTTTAAATATTAAGAAGATTGAAAAATTATTCTAAAAATTTTAAAGGTCTGAAAAAGATTTAATAATTCCTAAAGATTCTTGACATTTAAATTAATTTGTTTATAGAGCGTTCAAAATGTTTTTAAGCATGTTTCAAAATTCTTGCTAATAAGCCAGCCATTTTTAAAATCCTAAATATTAAGAAGATTCTAAATATTCTGAAAATTTTGATGGCTTAAAAAGGTTCTAAGAATTTCTAAAGATTCTAAAGATTTAATTGAATTTGTTTATAAATTTTCATTTTAAGACGTCAATATATTCTTAAGATTGAAACGTTTCTTAAGATTCTAGATGTTCTAATCATTATTAATCTACATATTCTAATCAATATAATCATTGGCAAAAGTCTAAAACTTCTTAACATTGAGAATATCTACCTCTAAAGATTTTAATTAATTCTAAAGTTTTAAAAATTCTAAATGTTCTGTTTTTTACAAAGAAGCAAACTATTTTTAAATATTCTAAATATTAAGAAGATTCTAAATATTCTGAAAATTTTGATGGCTTAAAAAGGTTCTAAGAATTTCTAAAGATTCTACAGATTTAATTGAATTTGTTTATAGATTTTCATTTCAAGACGTCAATATATTCTTAAGATTTTAATTAACTCTAAAGTTTTAAAAATTCTAAATGTTCTGCTCTTTACAAAGCAGCAAACCATTTTTAAAATTCTAAATATTGAGAAGATTCTAAATATTCTAAAATAATTAAAGATTTAAAAAGGTTCTAAAGATTCTACAGATTTGATTGAATATTGTAAAGATTTAAATATTTCGTAAGATTCTAAATTTTCTAATTATTATTAATGTCTAAAAAAATTGTTGATAGTCGAAATCTTCTAAATATTGAGAATTTTCAAAAGATACTAAATATTTTTAAGATTAGAAGAAATTCTAATAATTTTTAAAGACTAAAGATTTTATTTATTTTGTTTGCAAATTTACCTTTATAGAATTTAATGAATTCTAAAGTTTTACAAATTCTCAATATTTTAATCCTCACTAAGCAAATCATTTTTAAAATTCTAAATATAAAGAATTATTAAAAATTTTGGTGTTGAAAGAATTTCTAAAGAATTTCTTAAAAATATTTAGTACCTTTTGAATCTTCTTAATATTTAGAGCTTTTGAATTTTTAGAAATATTTTGGATCTTAATAATGATTACAATATCCAAAATATTAGGAAATATTTGAATCTTAAGAATATTTTGATTTCTTTAAAGGAAAATATACAAACAAAAACCTAATAAAATCTTTAGAATTATTAGGTTTTAGTTTGTAGATTTTCCTTTAAAGAAATCAAAATATTCTTAAGATTCAAATATTTCCTAATATTTTGGATATTGTAATCATTATTAAGATCCAAAATATTTCTAAAAATCCAAAAACTCTAAATATTAAGAAGATTCAAAAGTTACTAAATATTTTTAAGATTAGAAAAAGTTCTAATAATATCTAAAAACTTTAAAGTCTTTTGTTAATTCAAAAGTCTTAAAAAATTCTTAAAATTCTAATCTTTAGAACCAAAAAATTTAAAAAAATAATATTAAGAAGATTAATATATTCTTAAAATTCAAACGTTTCATAAGACTCTATATATTCTAATCATCATTAATATCTAAAACATTGTTAAAAGTCTGAAACTTCCAAATACTGAGAAGATTCAAAAGATTCTAAATATTTTCAAGTTTGAAAAATTCTCAAAGATTATAATGATTTAATTTAATTTTAAGTACATTAACGTTCTCAAATAATTCTTTCGTTCATAATAATCAATTCAATCTTTTCTCCTAAATTTGAACCATTCTGTTTCTCTGCGTTCACCGAGCCCTTTTTTATATCCCATTTCACCTTCTTCAATTTCTTCTTGGTATTAACATTATGCCATCAATATTACTATGTTATAATTCTTTGCGACTTCCTACCCTTACTTCTATTAAATACCTACAATTCTAAAGCAAATAACAAATATTTTCCTTTTCCTAAGTAAAAGAATAAACCTTTTAAGTAAATCTAAGACCATTGAGGTAGGTAATAAATACGATACATATTTTGGTAGAACAGTTTTACATTATTTATTTATTTATGCAAGTATAAGTATATATACTTTGCAACTACTGCATCAATCAATAAGTAATTGAGGTATGTTGGGAATGCGCAAAATTAATACGTATTTATTATTAATATAGCGCATTTCTGACACACCTCAATTATTTCTTTATTGATTGATTTATTTAACTTTAATATATACCGTACTATTTTTTCAGTTCTACAATTTGTCCAATTACCGCATTCGATGTGAAAATAATGCGAAAAATGAAAATTACACTCACGATAGCCAGGTGTGTATGTGCCCGAGGAAATTCCTACATATCGGATATTTTTGCGAGTACAACTGATGTGTAAAATCCACATTATTACGTATTACAGGATTTTCCATTAGTGAAAACCCGATTTTTACACAGTAAAATGTTATCAATAAAAAAATTTAGTAATCACAAAATTTTTGAAACCTATCGTATTTATACGTACTGTATCGATGGAATTATAAAAGAAATCGTGGATTGACGTCGAAAACGTGCATCGATTACGGCTGTAAAATACGTCCAGCAGAGAGAGAATGCGAGGGCTATTAGCCAACGCGCGGGGGGAACACGAGAGGGGAGATTTTCCTGCCACGACTGGTTTCACATAAGATGGGTGAAATAATGGTAATAAAACAGCTTGTGTCTGAATGTGAATCAAATTGAAATGTCAACCGGGGGGATTTTATGTAAAGCGAGCTGTAAAACTAAACGAATTAACGTGATAAAATATATTTTCTTTCTCTTATTCCCCGCGTTTTATGCGTGTTTATATTTTGTAATTTTTTTATTACGTTTACGACCATTCTATATATTTACAGTCGATTTTTTTTTAAACCATTAAATGAATGTTAATACAGAATAAAAATCGTTATTAGTGTTTCCAATAATAATCCTTATTCGTGTATATGTTTTATTCAATGCTTATAATCCTTATTGTTAATAATAATCAGAAAAGGAAGAAATTACAGTATGTAAATAACCATTTAAGAGAACAGTTTTTTTTTTAATTTGTGCTGCTTGGATGGAGAACGGACGTCCATCAATCAACTCTCGCCAACGGAACACACGGTTTAATAACCGGCTACACACGATCTATTAGTTGTCTTCTTGCTAGATGAATAGATAGCTAGATGGATAGATGACTGGACGAGTGGAAAGATTAACACAGTAGCGAACACAAAACGCCCATCCACTGAAAAATTCTTCCTACGCACGTCCACGAATCGATAAGTGTGCTTAACTATATTTACACGTTCATTTAATTAAGTATATAATAACAAAAATAATAACTGGTAACAATTGATATTAAACAGAAAAATTAATTGTAGATTCCATATTCAATATGAAAATAGGGTTTATCAAATGTTTAATTTTTAAGGTAAAATAATACCGTAGAGTTTTTGCTCACACTAACAATCCAATGAATTATTTCTCTGCAAACGACAACGCGATCAGTGATTGTAGTTATTATGTATATGTAGGGTGGGTGGGTGGCCTCTATCCCACCCTTCAATTAATTGATCACGCGCGAGGGTCTTGTAAGAAATTCTTGCACCTAACAAGTAAATCATTTTTTAATTATAAGTTAATCAGTTCTATTATTCTTTACGTTTAATTCATTAAAACCCTCGCTTATGTTATACTGATTGGATTGTGGGTTAGAGGCCACCCACCGACCCTACATATATATTTTTACATCAATCACAACAATTGTTTTGATTTCATAAAAACGACAATTATATTAGTGTTGATGTTTCCAAAAAATTATAAAGTGCTCTTCTACATCAAATTTAAATATTTAAACAACTGATGGAAATAGTGTAATCAATTTCTTCGGAGAGAAGAAAGAGTTAATTAAATGTGAAATTTGTCTATCAAAAATTGATTTCAATAAAAAAATGCATTTAACATTCCACATTCAAAATATAATAGAAATCATATGGAAGCGTAATAGAGAACTCTTTATAACAATAAAATCAAATCAAAAAGTTGATCAAAATTTTAACTTTAATTTTAATTTAAAAAATGAATATTCCACATATAATATGACAATTAAATACAGCTTTAATAGAGGAGTTTATTTTGATTGATGTATATAAATCAGTAATTTTAATTTTATCAATACTATAAGAGAAAAGATAGTGTTAATCAAATTTGGAATTTCAAGGTAATATACTATTGTAATATTTTGGCTCACATTAACAATTCAATGAATTATTTCTATGCAAACGACAACACGATCTGTGATTGTAGTTATTGTGTATATGTAGGGTGGGTGGCCTCTATCCTACCCTCCAATCAATTGTACACACGCGAGGGTTTTGTAATAAATTCTTGCACCTAACAAGTAAACCATTTTTATAATTATAAGTTAATCAGCTTTATTATAATTTATGTTTAACTCATTAAAACCCTCGTTTGTGTTTTACTGTTTAGATTGTGGGTTAGTGGCCACCCACCCACCCTACATATACATATTTACATCAATCACAACAGACGTTTTGGATTCATCAAAACAACAATTATATAAGAGTAAATATTCATGAAAAATTTTAATCTAGTGTTTTACTTGAAATTGAAATAAATATGTAGTTTGGGTGGAATTCTATATATTTAAAGTACTAAAAGAAATGTGTTAATAAAATTTGAAAATTGACTATCAAAAATTGATTATATCAAAAAAAAACTCATTGTAAATTCATTGTAAAATATTTAAAAAACAACTATAACAGGAATGTTTTTATTAGTTAGTCTCAAAAAAATCAGTGATTGAGACATATTTGATGGTACTCAAGAAAACGTATAGTTAAATAATACAACTTCACTTGAAGAAAGTGAAGTGTAACATCTGTCTCTTCACATAACTCAAGAAATAAACTAATAGAGTTGATCACAGTTTGAATTTGACGATTAAAAATTGACTGTAATCAGAAAAATTAATTGTAGATTCCATATTCAATATGGGAATATAGGGTTTATCAAATTTGAAATTTTTAAGGTAATATAATATCAAAATGTTTTTGCTTACACTAACAATAATGCATTGGCATTATTTCTGTGCAAACGAAAACACAATCAATGAATAAAGTTATTAGGTGTATGAAGGGTGGGTGGGTGGCCTCTATCCTATCCTCCAGCCAGTAAAACATCAAAGTATTATCAATTTCTTCACAAATTATTTTTATTCACTAGATTAATAAAAAGAAAGTGATAATACTATAAATACAATTTGCTACAATTATCTTCACTTAACTTAAAAATATAACTTAATATATATATATATATATATATATATATATATATATATATATATATATATATATATATATATATTTCTACAGTAAAACATCATTAAACATTATTTGAAATATTGGTACCAATTAAAAATTGCAATTATTTTGTGTTTGTTTACATTTTACAACTTATAACTAAAACCCTCGATTATGTTTTACTGATTGGAGAGTGGGATAGAAGCCACCCACCCACCCTACATATACATAATAATTTTAATTGCTGATTATTGATGAGTTTGTTGCTAAAAACAATAAAACCCTTTATGTAATAAAAAATTAAACAAAATCAAAATTTAAGTTTAAATATAAATGACTTTCTATAGTTAATATTATCTAATTTAGATTTAAAGTCTGCCCACCCATCATGCATCAATTTTTTACTAATTTACTCACTCAACAATTTTACCTTTTTAATTTCATTTTTATTCAAAAAGTTTTGTAAATAATTTTGTTGGAAACTGCGACATGACAAGGAATTAAAGTTTATATGTATGTGTAGGGTGGGTGAGAGGCCTCTATTCCACCTTCTAATCAGTAAAACAAAGTTGATCCTAAGATATTCGAAAAAAAATGGGGGCATGATTTGATTTCAATAAAATAATTTGGGATTTTGAATAAAAAAACCTTCAATATTAAAAAACAGTAAATTACTTAACCTTTTGTAAAGGTAATAATAATAACAATAATGTTTATCTTGTGCAATTTTATACTACAAAATAAAATATGAAAAATTCGGCGCTTTTAGAAAATTTGATTTTCATAACATAAAATATGTTGAAATTTTAAAGATTAAAAAAAAAACACTCACCAACTTATAAAAACAGCAAAAGAAAAGTTAAACGTTTTTTAAGATATGTTCAAAACAAAGGATATTTTTTAGTGAAAGTATTTGAATATTCAAAAATGATAAAAACGAACTTTCAAGACGAAAAATATTTAAGACTGATAAAAGAACAAATAAACAGATCACAAAAAATGGTTTCATCAATACTTACAGGAAAAATAAGTGATTCCTAAATAAAATAAATGTTTAATAATTTAGGATTTTGAAAAATAAAAAAATAAGTAACTAATTCAAAAATGTCAAGAACAATATTCAATAAAAAAAGAGATTTTTTATATATATTTTTAATGATTTTAAAACTTTGTTTAAATTTTGTTTCAGCACATAAAAAATTTTGAGCTTTTAAAGATTAAAAAAGAAATCAAACAAAAAAATAATATTTTTTTTTTTAATCCTAAATTTTAATTAACTTTTTAAAATATACAGGGTGAATCTCCTTAAAAAAGTATTATTATTATTATTATTAATTTGAAAACAAAAGATATTCAATGAATCTGAATATTGAAAAAAATGTCTTTAAATATAAAAAACTATATTCAATAAAAAAACAAAGTAATTTTATTCAAAAATATTTAATTTAAAAAAGTTACAAAACATACAAGAAAAATAATTAAATCTTAAATATTGGGCGTTTCGATTTGGTTTCAAAAGGCTTTTTACAATTCTGGATATTGAAAAAAAAACCAATAAAAACAAGAAACTCATAAAAACGAAAAAAAAAAAACTTAAAAGATAAATTCAAAGAACCAGAAAAACCAAAGGAATATTAACTCTTTTCAATAAATTTTGCACTCCCCGAAATGAAATGAAATGAAATTAACGAATTCATAAAAACAAACGCAAAAGATTTTTTAGGATTTTATAAATTCAAAAAACCAGAAAACAAATAAATATTTAATACTGCGACTAAAAAAAATCACTAATATAATTAATTTTTTACACTGAATCCAAAATTCACTATGTTTTAACCACAAATAATGTTAAATTCAGTGTAAGTATGGACTACCACTTAGTAACGGTCGCAACCATTATGTTTATTAATATTTTTTAACAACTTTAAAACCTATAAAAAAAATCCAAAAATTTTTAAGACTTTCTTTTCGATCAAAAGATTATTTGAGTATTAGAATATTTAAAAAAATGTAAGAAAACATCAAAACAAATAAATGTTTAATACTTTGATAAAACAAAAATAAAATCGAAAACATTATTTTTAAATATTTGAAATTTACATGAAAAATAATATTTTCTAAAAATCGGACGTTTTGAATTTGTTTTAAAAGATGTTTAATAATTTGGTATTTTGAAAAATAGGAAAAATCAAGAAACTCACAAAAACACAACAAGAAACGTCAATATTTTTTTTTTCGAACAATTTATACAGGGTGTGTTTTTTTAGACGGTCTTTAAGGGGATCTCGAAAACTATAAGGGATAGAAAAATACGTGTAGTTTTAAGAGACGAATAAAATTGCACTTTCAAGGTTTTCAAAAAAGTCATGGGTAACTAGATATTTTGAAAAAAGTAGAGTCTTAATTTTTTCAAATCAATACATCTCGGTTATTATGACAGATAGGAAAAAACTATAAAAAAACAAGGTTGTAGATAATTTTATGCAGATTAATAAAATATATTCAGAATATTTTTATCGCCATTATTTTCCGAGATATTACTCAAACTGACATTTTTTTATGGAAACCATAGTTGACCATCATTCGATAGATTATTTTTTTCTCTTTAATTCAATACCACATATGATATAGTTATTGCTAAAAATAGATGAGTTATAGTCATTTTGAGTTTTATTATTAAAAAAAAAAATAGGATAAAAGATAAAAGTAAAACAATTCCAGTTTAATAATAGCAATATTGTAATTATTAGTTTTACAAACATAAATCGAAACAATAAATTTATATATGATTGGTTTTGAGTATTTAGATATTCAAAAAAACATAAAATAAACCTACAAAACAAAACATATTCAATACTCTGATAAAACAAAAATAAAATAGAAAATTATATATGGCGAAAGTAAAAGCGATGTAGGATCCATCAACAATTAGTAATTAAAGTGATCATGAATGTGTAGGGTGGGTGTGTGGCATCTATTCCACCCTTCAATCAGTAAATCATAAGCAAAGGTTTTAATTAAAAATTGTAAATCGTAAATAAACATAACATTATTGCAAATTTTAATGGATTTGTTCAAACAATTTTTTCAAATAATTTTTAATGATGTTTTAGTGATTGAAGGATAGGACAGAGGCCACCCACCCTATATATTTAATTCCTTATCGTCTGGTGGCTTCCAATCAAATTAATAACAAAATTTTTTGAATAAAAATAAAATTAAAAAGGTAAAATTTTTGAGTGAGTAAATTAGTAAAAAATTGATGTACAATTGGAGGGCAGACTTTAAATATAAATTAGATAAGATTAGCTATAGAAAGTAATTTATATTTAAACTTAAATTTTGATTTCGTTTTATTTTTTATTACATAAAGGGTTTTTTTTGTTTTTAGCAGCAGAATCATCAACGATTAGCAATCAAAGTTATCATGTATATGTAGGGTGGGTGGGCGGCCTCTATCCCACCCTCCAATCAGTAAAACATAAGCGAGGGTTTTAATTAAAAGTTGTAAAATGTAAACAAACATACAAAATGGTGATAGTTTTTAATAAAATATCGTTAACTTTGATACACCGATGAATTGAAGATAAGGAAACAATAATATAAAATATTGAAAATTTTTTGAGAAGCATTTTAAAAGACCCCATATGCATATTTTAAAAAAACCTAATTAACAGAAAACATCATTAATGACCGAAACATAATTCTCCTCCCCCGAAAAAACAAGGGACTGTTAAAACGTTTATGGCAATTTAATGGTAAATAATGTGATGTGAACGAAAGCGTTTCACAATTAACAGCAACAACAAAAATTTCCTCAGGAAAAAACAAGCGTGGATCATTTAATTAACATTTAAATACCATTTCCACCGTACTCGGCTTATTAATGAAGAAAGGGCAATAATGGATGGCCAGGGTCCGTATTAATTACAACCCCCTCTCGTTATCAGATGTTCTCGGAGGGCCGCAATTGAGCGGTAACCATTCAAGGGGATGTATTTATCGTCGAAAAATGCAAATACCGCGGCCTGGCAACGAATTAATTCTTATAAAGTGATAATCTAGAGCTGTCGGTCGAGTTTGTTCTAGTTTCGGATTTGCATACGACGAAATAAATTACCGACGCTAATTAATTTACTTAAAATTTATTACGCCGTGGGCCTTAATTACGCTCACGCCACGTTTACCCCGATTGATTGTTATTAATTATTAATAAATTTCTTTCTGGTCGTTCGCTGGTACAAATGAACGATGATTTATGGGCCTAACATTCCGCTTTTGTAATTTTCATTTACACCTACGGCAACAACACACACACACACACTAATATAATACGGAATTTATTTATTTATTAAATCGATTTAATTAATTACGCCACGGGAATTAATTAGGACGAAATTTTAATGCGCGTAATTGCCATAAATTATAGTGGAATTATTCAAATTTATTATATTTATCATAACATAATCGAAAAATATATTATTATTATTATTATTAACCTATTTAAACATGTAAATTATCATATTTAATAAAATATTATATATTATTAAACTAAATTATGTAATATTATATTTAAAGTAATTCATAAATTTTAACGAAAATTTAATTTTGTACATGAAATAAAGAGATATTATTATTATTATCTTATATATTAATAAAATACACATAAAATAAAATAATATACACTATTATTTTCGTGTTAAATTTCGATTATCTGTACAAAGCGCAATAAAGCCAATTAAAAAAAATATATATCCGTTATCAGTAACCGAAATTACCGTGATAATTATTAATGCTATGCTGAAATTGACACACTAATTAAATAGAAAACAAATGAAACACACACGAATACATTACTCGTGTTTTTTTGTTTCAACTCCGCATGAATAATTCAAACGCGTTCGCAAAATGGTAATCGGAATCGCTAATAAATAAATAAATTAGGCGCTGATAATTACTGATTTCGCGATAGTGATGCGAAATTAAAAAAAAAACTCTTTATATTTATTAATTAGATATTAATAACTGATTGGTATAAGCAGCCGTTACTAATTATGTATAAAAATGTTAGTGATAAATAAAAAAAAACAGTTTACTTTGGATGTATAACTTGGATATTGATTGATTTAAATTAAAAAATGAACATTTTAGAAATTATAAGGCGTATTTATAGAATTTCCACTTTTAATTTTAATTATTAACAAAATTTTAACTATTTAAAAAATTCGTTATAGAATTAAAAATTATTATTTCTTACTATATATCTTTTCATATCTACTTTATTCAATTTCCTCCTTTGGATAATTAGAGTTTTCTTTCAATTCTTTTCTTATTAAAATTTGGTGAAGAGAAACACTTTAATTCATTTCATGATATTTTTATTTTCAGTCGCCTGATGCGTGCTTCGATAATTACAGATCATTTTCAAAATGTAAACTTTTCATAGAAGAATTTCGTAGAAAGTTTTAAAAATTTAAAAGAATTTCTGAAGAATTGTACAAATTTTGTACAATATTGACAAATTCTGAAAGCTTGAAGAAATCAGTAAGAAATATTTCTTGAAAATTATAAAATTATAAATTAGGACAAGCATGTATTAGAATTTTTGATGTTTGATAAATAAACAAAGATTGCTGAGTCTGAGGATAAAGTCTCCAAAAAAATGAGGGAGAAACTGCTGAAAAATTATTGAACCCACAAAAAAGTCTTTGCAATTCAAGAGAGTAATCCAAAAAGTTACTAGAAAGTTATTAAAAAAAAAGATGGATGAAATTAAAAATGTAAAGTAAAATTTTTGGAAGATTTTAGTAGCCTTGAAGAAAGTTTTCATAATTTGAAAAAGAATGTCTTGCTTCTGTTTTGGATTATTAGAATTTTTTAGCATTTCTTCTTCCGTTTTGTAAAACACGCATTTTCTTTTTAACTCTTCATAATCCACTGTTTTTTTTTCGTAAAGAGTGTATCAATATAAATAACAATGCTGTATCCTCTCTTCACATGTGAAGAACATTGATATTTATATTTTTATGTTGTTGAAATTCCTACAAATTTTAAAGTTTTTGGTATTTTTCTTGCAAATTTTAATTCCCGATAATTTTAGATTGTTTTTTAACGTTTTTTTTTTTTGTAACTTTCCAACTGGTTTAAGAAACTATTTTCTACTTTTAAGAAATTGATAATTGTTTTATTTTCAATCTAAATGTTTTAAGCAAATTTTTAATAGAGGGTGAGAATGGAAGAACACATTTTTTGTGAATTCAAGCCTTTTCAAGTGCGATAGAAATTTTTGTAAATTATTATTATGTATAATATTGGAATACTTTTGTTAGCACCTTGGATAAAATAAATAATACCTAATACCTAATACCTAATCCTCTCTTTAACTTTTCCTAATAAATCTTTTAATTGATTTATTTTCTTAAAAAGTATTTAACTGTTATTTTATAAAAATATTTTGCGATTACGACGGTTTTATTTTTAATTCCAATAATTAAAATACCAACTAATTTAAAACAAATTATTCACAAACTTAAATTTTTTAAGCAACTTTTAACTGTTTTTAAGCAGTTTTTCTATAATTTTAAATTTATTTTTGCAAATTTTTCATTCAACTACTTTAAACAAACTACTTAGAAAATTATTTTTTCACCTAATGTAATTTTTAAGACTTTCGGCAGTTTAAAAAAAAAACAAAATAGTGTTACATTTGAAAATAAATAGGACAATTACTATGTTGCTTCTCTTCTTTTTTCCATTGGCTATCGATTGGTGGTCTTTCAGCCTTTTTGTTTCTCATTTAACTGCTTTTTAGGAAATAAATCAATTATTTTGCAACTCCTAACTGCTTTTATATCATTTTCTATTTTACTACCAAATTATACGTTTTTAAATCGAAATATTTAATCGTTAGTTTCAGTTTCGAACTGTTTTTTCTAAGTATTGTTTTAGTAAAATTTAAAACTATTTTAAAGTCTTACAATTTTTTGCAAATTTTCATTTGATTTTCTTTCGAAGAGTCTAAGAGTTTTGAGATATTTTTAAAACTACATATGTTCTATTTTAAGTAAATTTGGAATTGTTTCATTAAATTTTTTCTGTTCTTTTCTTCTAAAAAAATACCTTTTATTTAAAAGTTCTTAAGCATTTCTCCTAATTATGTATTATTACTAAATTTTTATTTACAATATTATTTTAAAAGCTCAAAAACAATTGACATCATTATGAAACACTATAAATTCATTTGTCATTTCTTCTAGTTTATGATTTTGTATGTTTTAGTCAAAATTTTATTTTGCATTTTGAATTAATTTACTTTAAAACCGACAGTGTTGTATATTCAAATCAAACATTTTTAACTTTGTTTTAAAAACGCAAAAACAATTGCCATCAACATGAAACACTATAAATTTATTTGTCAATTTTTCTAGTTTATGATTTTGTATGTTTTAGTCAAAGTTTTATTTTGGATTTTGAATTAATTTCGTTTAAAACCGTCGATGTTATATTTTTAAGTCACACATTTTTAACGTTGTTTTAAAAACGTAAAAACAATTGCCATCAACATAAAACACTACAAATTTATTTGTCAATTCTTCTAGTTTATGATTTTGTATGTTTTAGTCAAAATTTTGTTTCGAATTTTGAATTAATTTCGTTTAAAACCGTCAGTATTGTATTTTCAAATGAAAAATTTTTAACATTGTTTTTAAAGTATAAAAACAATTGCCATCAACATAAAACACTACAAATTCATTTTCTATTTCTTCTAGTTTATGATTTTGTATGTTTTAGTCAAAATTTTATTTTGCATTTTGAATTAATTTAGTTTATAACCGACAGTGTCGTATATTCAAATCAAACATTTTTAACTTTGTTTTAAAAACGCAAAAGCAATTGCCATCAACATGAAACACTATAAATTTATTTGTCAATTCTTCTAGTTTATGATTTTGTATGTTTTAGTCAAAGTTTTATTTTGGATTTTGAATTAATTTCGTTTAAAACCGACAGTGTTGTATATTCAAGTCAAACATTTTTAACGTTGTTATAAAAACGTAAAAACAGTTGCCATCAATATGAAGTACTCTAAATTCTTTTGTCAATTCTTCTAGTTTATGATTGTATGTTTTAGTTAAAATTTTATTTTACATTTTGATTTATTTTAGTTTAAAGCCGTCAGTGTTGTATTTTCAAATCAAACATTTTTAATATTGTTTTAAAAACGTAAAAAACAATTGCCATCAACATGAAACACTCTAAATTTATTTGTTATTTCTTCTAGTTTATAATTTTGTCTATTTTAGTCAAAATTTTATTTTGAATTTTGAATTAATTTCGTTTAAAATCGCCAGAGTTGTATTTTCAAATCAAACATTTTTAACATTGTTTTAAATACATAAAAACAATTGCTTTTAACATTTAACACTACAAATTCATATGTTAATTCTTCTAGTTTATGATTTTGTAAGTTTTAGTCAAAATTTTCTTTTGCATTTTGAATTAATTTAGTTTAAAACTGACAGTGTTATATATTCAAGTCAAACATTTTTAACGTTGTTTTAGAAACATAAAAACAATTGCCATCAACATGAAACACTAGAAATTCATTTATCATTTCTTCTAGTTTATGATTTTGTCTGTTTTAGTTAAAATTTTATTTTGCATTTTGATTTAATTTAGTTTAAAACCGTCAGTGTTGTATTTTCAAATCAAACATTTTTAATATTGTTTTAAATACATAAGAAACAATTGCCATCAACATAAAACACCACAAATACATTTGTTATTTCTTCTAGTTTATGATTTTGTATATTTTAGTCAAAATTTTATTTTGCATTTTGAATTAATTTAGTTTTAAACCGTCAGTATTGTATTTTCAAATGAAACATGTTTAACATTGTTTTAAAAACATAAAAACAATCGCCATCAACATAAAACACTACACATTTATATGTTATTTCTTCTAGTTTATGGTTTTATAAGTTTTAGTCAAAATTTTATTTTGCATTTTGAATTAATTTAGTTTAAAACCGTCAGTGTTGAATTTTCAAATAAAACATTTTTAATATTGTTTTAAAAACATAAAAAACAATTGCCATCAACATTAAACACTACGAATTCATTTGTCGTTTCTTCTAGTTTATGATTTTGTATATTTTAGTCTAAATTGTATTTTGCATTTTGAGTTAATTTAGTTTAAAACCGACACTATTTTATTTTCAAATCAAACATTTTTAACATTGTTTTAAAAACGTAAAAAACAATTGCCATCAACTTGAAACACTACAAATTCATTTTTTATTTCTTCTAGTTTATGATTTTGTATGTTTTAGTCAAAATTTTATTTTGCATTTTGAATTAATTTAGTTTAAAACCGTCAGTGTTGAATTTTCAAATCTAACATTTTCAACATTGTTTTAAAAACGTAAAAACAATTGCCATCAACTTGAAACACTACAAATTCATTTTTTATTTCTTCTAGTTTATGATTTTGTATGTTTTAGTCAAAATTTTATTTTGCATTTTGAGTTAATTTAGTTTAAAGCCGACAGTGTTTTATTTTCAAATCAAACATTTTCAACATTGTTTTAAAAACGTAAAAACAATTGCCATCAACATAAAACACCACAAATTCATTTGTTATTTCTTATAGTTTATGATTTCGTCTATTTTAGTCAAAATTTTATTCTGAATTTTGAATTAATTTTGTTTAAAACCGTCAGTATTGTATTTTCAAATTAAACATTTTTAATATTGTTTTAAATACATAAAAACAATTGCGATCAACATGAAACACTCTAAATTCATTTGTCAATTCGTCTAGTTTATGATTTTGTAAGTTTTAGTCAAAATTTTGTTTTGCATTTTGAATTAATTTTGTTTAAAATCGCCAAAGTTGTATTTTCAAATCAAACATTTTTAACATTGTTTTAAATACATAAAAACAATTGCTATCAACATGAAACACTACAAATTCATATGTCAATTCTTCTAGTTTATGATTTTGTAAGTTTTAGTCAAAATTTTGTTCTGCATTTTGAATTAATTTAATTTAAAACCGTCGGTGTTGTATTTTCAAATCAAACATTTTTAACAGTTTTAAATGCATAAAAACAATTGCGATCAACATGAAACACTTTAAATTCATTTGTCAATTCTTCTAGTTTATGATTTTGTATATTTTAGTCAAAATTTTATTTTGCATTTTGAATTAATTTAGTTTAAAACCATCAGTGTTGTATTTTCAAATGAAACATTTTTAATATTATTTTAAAAACATAAAAACAATTGCCATCAACATGAAACACTACAAATTCATTAGTCACTTCTTCTAGTTTATGATTTTGTAAGTTTTAGTCAACATTTTATTTTGCATTTTGAATTAGTTTAGTTTATAACCGTCAGTGTTATATTTTCAAATCAAACATTTTTAATATTGTTTTAAAAACATTAAAACAATTGCCACTAAATTTATAATTGATATATAAATTAAATTATTGAAATGTCTAGGAATGTGAGGAATGTGTCGAAGAGTCCGTCGCTCACCTGACTAATTATTTCGCTTTAGAAAAAAAGTAAAGTTTAGATAATTGGCCTCTCTGCGTCGCATATAAGAAGCCATTTGTATCTATCTAAAGCAGTACTTTTAAGGCATCCTATTACATCCTCACCAACAAGGAGTAGAGTGAAGGTGGCCAGTCTGACTGACGGACCGGCGATAAGAAGGCACGCGACAACTCTTTGACTTATTAGCGTCCGCTTGATGCCACTTAGGCTTTTGTCGTTAAAACTCCACCAGGCTCTCTCTCTCTCTCCTTCTCTCGTCCCTAAGTAGTCCGATATCTTCATCCTCTAATTTATTACGTTTGGGCCGTTGTTGTTATTGGGACGCACTATCGGGAACGATGTAAATGTATATGTTGTCGATATGTAAATTCCGTCCGCTAAAAGTGCCGTTTATGCATCGGGAATTCCTTGAATTGTTCTATATTTACTCATCATAAAGTGACCAACTGATCTTTTTCTTCTTCTTCTTCGTGATTTGGTTTTGGGCGCGCTTTATCTTGTCTAGAAATGGAGGTTTATTAATTCTGTCGTAAAGTTAATGTAAAGGTTTTAAAATACGTCTGGCAAAATCTTCAATCTTCAAGTTGATTGTGATGAGTTATTAAAATAAACTATGAACTAATTGATAAGGCACTTAGTTGATAATCCATATTATATGGATAAGTGGTTGATTTTCAAAATTTGCTTTTATTTCACTACAATTGTTTCTTAAGGTGAAGAATATACAATGTAAGAACTTTTGGGAATCATCCAATTATTATTAATTAAATAGACTATGTTGGGGTCTCAAGAATTTTCTGCATTGTGTATGAAAATAGTGTTAGTATTTTGTCCTTACAATTAATTTCTAAAAACAAAAACATTTTAGCTTTAAATAATTTCAAGAAATTCGCTTATAAACAATTATATATTTCGGGTTTGGGTAAAACATTTTGAAAGTACTAAAAATGTAATTATCTATTCATATTTAATTTATGAAACATTTTTCATTGATTACTTTAAGTAAGGTAATTACATGGATATATGTTAAATAAATTCTCTTCTAAATGCGACTGTAAATAAAAACCGTTAATACACGTGAATAAATTATAATCATAAATTTTTCTGCAACACTCCATTCATCAAATGCCAACGAGTGTACGATTATTATTAAACACGCCGCATTCCACACCGATGACAATGAACAGAAATTAACGTTTCCGTAAAAAGGTTAAAACTGTCTATTTGCTCTGAGCGTAATGTAATAAGCGCTCAGCAAAGCGTTAAGTTCCTACAAAACATTCTAATTAAACACAGTCGTTGTTGTATTATTTCTTTTTATTTTTTTTTCACTTCAGTGTCGCCGTTCCAGATGAAAACTTTGAAGTTCATTACCGAGATCGAAAACGAAAACCAAAAACCATGAAACACCTTTTTACTTTTCCGCGTTTACGTGGCCCCCTCGATGAAGAGAGACGGATACATACAGAAGACAGAGTGTTAGAATGAGGTGATGATATTGGGAATCGCTCGTTATTTTCTATAACCAGATCGAATTTCACCGCTAAAACAATCAATTTTTAACGCTGTTAATCAACGGACTAAATCCGATTTTTTTCCCCGGTTTTATTTCCATTTCTGGTGACGATGGTGAAAGAGATTTCGTTCGATCCGTGCGGTACTTAAATTTTTGACATTCACGGATCAACGCGTGCGGATAAATTGATTATCACTTTATTTATAAAACCTTTATATGGGTATAAATTACCACATCCTGTACGCGTTACGTTGCTACAATGAGATTTTTTTTTCTTTGTCTTTATCTTAATACATCCTGACTAGCGTAATTTATGTAATAATTATAAGCGATTATTTAAATAATTTGCATGAAAATTGCGTATACCTACTGTAATTATTTTAATTTACACTCTTTATATTAATAATATTATTCTTGGTAATAACATTGTTTAATGGAACATACGTGATACGCATTTATAAGTACAAAAAATTTGCAACAAACAATAATCAGGTTAAAAATAACAAATGATATGTCAGTTACATTAAATATTTTTTTAACATGTCAAAACTAAATAGATTCCGAGTGTGTTTGCAAAATTTAAAGTCAATTCATTAAGTGTGTAATTTTTTTAGAATTTTTCAAACTGCGACATACAATTTTCCCCAAACTCGAAATGAAGTTTAAACTTTTGTCACTTTGTTTCTCGTTAAGTTACAACAAATATTTTTTACTATGTTAAAGCTATACAGATTCTGTGTGTGTTTTTAAAATTTTACGTCAATTGATTAGGTGATTAATTTTTCTAGAACTTTTCAATATGCGACATGCGATTTTCCCTAAACCATAAATCAAGTTTGAAGTGTTGTCACTTTGTTTCTCGCTAAGTTACATTAATTATTTTTTATTATGACAAAAATAAATAGATTGTGAGTGTGTGTACTAAATTTTAAGTCAATTCATTAAGTGATTAATTTTTTAGAATTTTTCAAATTGCGACTTACAATTTTTCTAAAACTCTAAATCAAGTTTAAAGTGTTGTCACATTGTTTCTCGCTAAGATACATTGAATATCCTTTAATATATCAAAACTAAATAGATTCCGAGTGTGTTTGCAAAATTTTAAGTCAATTCATTAGATGATTAGTTTTTTAGAATTTTTCAAATTGCGACTTACAATTTTCCCCAAACTCTAAATCAAGTTTAAAGTGTTATCACTTTGTTTCTCGCTAAGTTACATTAATTATTTTTTATTATAACAAAAATAAATAGATTGTGAGTGTGTGTACTAAATTTTAAGTCAATTCATTAAGTGATTAATTTTTTAGAATTTTTCAAATTGCGACTTACAATTTTTCTAAAACTCTAAATCAAGTTTAAAGTGTTGTCACATTGTTTCTCGCTAAGATACATTGAATATCCTTTAATATATCAAAACTAAATAGATTCCGAGTGTGTTTGCAAAATTTTAAGTCAATTCATTAGATGATTAGTTTTTTAGAATTTTTCAAATTGCGACTTACAATTTTCCCCAAACTCTAAATCAAATTTAAAGTGTTGTCACTTTGTTTTTAGTTAAGTTACATTAAATATTTTTTAATATGTCAAAACTGAATAGATTCTGAGTGTGTTTACAAAATTTTAAGTCAATTCATTAAGTGTATAATTTTTTAGAATTTTTCAAAATGCAACATGCGATTTTTCCAAAACTTTAAATGAAGTTTAAAGTGTTGTCACTTTGTTTTGCGTTAAGTTACATAATATATTTTTCAATATGTCAAAACTAAATAGATTCTGAGTGTGTTTACAAAATTCTAAGTCAATTATTCAAGTGATTAATTTTTTAGAATTTTTCAAATGACGAAATGCGATTTTCCAAAAACTTTAAATCAAGTTTAAAGTGCTGTCACTTTGTTTCTCGTTAAGTTACAATAAACATTTTTTAATATGTTAAAAATATATAGATTCTGACTATGTTGTTAAAATTTTAAGTCAGTAAAGTTATTATTATTATTATTATTATAAAGTCAAGTCAATTCATTAGGTGATTAATTTTTTAGAAAAGGTTAAATGAAAATAATTTTTAAGTTTTTATACCACTATTTATTGTATAATATACACAAACAAAGTTTACAATATATTATCAATTTTGACACAACTATAGTTTCGACCTTTGCAGGTCGAAACTATAGTTGTGTCAAAATTGATTATCAAGTGTTCAATTCATAGTAACGGTCGCTACCATCATTTTAATTTTTTAGAATTTTTCAAAACTTAAATGACAAAGTGACCTAGAAGTTAGAGTCGTCTTGATTTTCTGTACTGACTTGTATAAACTGTTCCCTTGCAATTGCAATAAATAAATAAATAAATGACAAATAACAAGATGACAGATAAGATATTACAATTGATTCATTACAAACGATAGATGAGAAACGAACGATTCCAGATAATGGATGAGAAATAATAAGGCGATAAGTAACAGATTACAAATGGCAGATTATAGACTATAGATGACAGATGACAGACTAAAGACGCTAGCAGATATAATAAATGACAGATAATCGATTAAGTAGCGAAAGACAACAAATGACATATTCCATATGATAGATAGCTAATTATAAATGACAAATGACAAGACGTCAGATGAGAAATTGGAGATTACAGTTGACTTATAAACAAATACAAACAACAGGTAAAGTTAATCGATGTACTATTATAGATGACAGATGATTACGAATGGAACAAATGCCAAAATACAAATAATAGACTGACAAATTGCAAATGATGACACATGTTTAAAATAAATGACAAATGATCAGAACTAAAACGACACTCATTACAGATTACAGTGTACAGATGAAAAATGACAGTTAACAGATGACAAATGACAGATGACAAATGAGAGATGACAGATAAAAAATAACAGATGTCAGATGGCAGATGGCAGATGCTAGATGTCAGTTAACAGATGACAGATAACACATGACAGATGAAAAATGATAACGGATAATACATGAATACGGATTACAAATGATAGATTATAGATAAACATGTTGAAAATTACTCTTGACATATGACAAAAGACAACTAGTAGGCCCAGTGCGTTTACAGATGACAGATGATAAATAACAAGGCAACAAACGAGATATGACAGATGACAGATTATAGGTTTCAAATGATTAATGCTAAATTAGAAATGGTATATTGATAGAATAGCAGATGGTTGATAGGTAATAACATGTGATAGTAGCCGCACAACATATTAGAAATAACAAATGACAGATTACAAATGGCAGATGACAAATAACATATGAAAATGACATATGACAAATGGCAGATGACATGTGATAAATGATACGACGACAAACGATTACAGATAACAAACCATAGAATAACAGATGATTGATAGGTAATAACATATAACAGTAGACGCATAATAGATTAAAAATAACAAATGACAGATTACAGTTGAGAGTTGACAAGTGAAAAATGATACGACGACAGATAACGGATAACAGATGATTACATATTACAAACGATAGATTACAGATAGACAGGTTGAAAATTACTCTTGGCATATAACAATCGACAACTAAACGGCGGAGATGACAGGCGAACGATTACAAATGACAGATGACAGATGGCAAATAACAAGGCAACAGTCTGTTAAATTATAGATGGCATATTGCATATTACAGCCTATTTTTGACAGGTAACAGATTACAAATTATAGAATATCAGATGATTAACAGTAGACACATAATATATTAAGAATATAACAATTGACAAGAATGCCACACGACGGATGACACATGTCAGATGGCAAATGTCAAGCAGGTGACGGATAACAGATAGATGACTTATAAACAAATGCAGATACACGTTCTGTTAACAAATGAACTATTATAGATGGCAGATGATTACTAATAAAATAACTGATTATAGATGACGGATGAAAAACTATAGATAATAGATGGCGGATGTCAGATGACAATTGACATACGCTAAAATACTACAATAAAAATAATAGACAAACAAATTACGAATGATACATAAACTATAGATTAGAGATGATATATAACATATAACAAGTGACAAATGTCAAATGACAAATGGTTGATGACAAATGACAGATGACAGATGACAGATGACAGATGACAGATGACAGATGACAGATGACAGATGACAGATGACAGATGACAGAAGACAGATGACAGATGACAGATGACAGATGACAGATGACAGATGACAGATGGCAGATGACAGATGACAGATGACAGATGACAGATGACAGATGACAGATGACAGATGACAAAT
Organism: Ontholestes murinus; assembly: GCA_963969525.1. Lineage (NCBI taxonomy): Eukaryota > Metazoa > Arthropoda > Insecta > Coleoptera > Staphylinidae > Ontholestes > Ontholestes murinus. The sequence goes on along the minus strand of OZ018389.1, from coordinate 83,950,633 downwards.
GACAGTTGACAGATGACAGATGGCAAATGATAAGGCGACAGAAGACAAAATAAATAATGACGGATGACAAATGATATATTATAGATGATAGCACATGGTGATATATGACAGTTTACTTATGACAAAAGACAAATAAAAAATGTCTATAACAGATGAATACTTACAGATAATATTTTATCGTTTATCAAACAACAATATAACCGCTAATAGATTTTAGGTTACAAATAATAAAACTACAAATGACAGATATATAGATTAAGCACGATATGTTATACATGACAGCAGACGACTGATAACAGATGACAAATGATAAATAACAGATGATTTACGACTAATAACCTTTAAAAGATGATGGTTGACAGTTGACAGATGAATGACAAACTACAAGATGATATACAAGAGTTGATTGAAGATAAATAAAAACAAACCACAAATGACAAATGACATATTACAATAGGCAGATTGCACAGTACAGTATAAATGCAATGATATCAGATGGTAATAGACACATGACAGATTATAATTACATATTCCACATGATAGACAATTCATAACAGATGGCAGATGAAGACGGAAGACAGATGTCAAATGACAGATTATAGATTCCAGTTTACTTATGAACAAAAACGGGTAGCAGGTACAGTTAACAGATAAACTATTATAGTTACGAATGAAATAACAGATTACAAGTTAGATAGATTAAGCGTGATACATTATACATTATGGCAGATGACAGATGACAAATGACAAATGGCAGACGACAGATGACCGATAACTAACGATTTGTGTTTGAGATCTGTCACCTTTTATATGTTATACAATTATTGAAGTATTTAATTATATTCTGCTGTATTGGTTTGTATTGTTCATTACTTCTTCTTTCTCACTCTATTGTATTACTAGTTTTCTCCTTTGCCTTTCTCTAATATTCTCTATTTCTTTTTAATTTATTTTCCTAATTTGATTTTTAATATTTCATGAATGATTTTCTCATTTCACATCGTTAACGACAACGAGGAGATTTGGACTTCCCCAATTCTCGAATCACTTATTACCTGAATATATAAACATCGCCGGTTTTCTTCTAATAGTTACTCTTGAAAATGCTGTAAAAAGCGAAACTAGTCGAGTGAATATAAAATTTAGTGAAACAAACCAAGTGTTTTTAATTAATTTCCTATTATTGATTTGATTTTTAATTGTTCAAAGTTTATTTTAAATTCATTGTAGGGTGTACTAAAACACAAACTTTCAAAGGGTATTCTTCGCCTGAAGAAGCATACTCTTTGAAAGTTTACAAACACCTTACAGTGAATTTATTTATTTTCCTCTTATCTACCTTTATGTAAACTTTTTTTTTACAGGTTTTCCTACATTAAATATTCTTCACTCTTTTTATCCGCTTATATTCTAATCGTCTCTACTATTTTCTATTATTCGTAACTCAATTTTACTTATATCCTCATCTACTCTCCCAAAATCACTTTATCCTTCTCCTCAACTTTTATCTACTCTTGACTACACACTCTTTTTCATATTACTTTTAAATCGAACGAATTACTAATTTTCAAATGTAGGATGATATAAAACACAAAAGGAAGAAGAAATAAAGAAGAAAACAAACCAATACAGCAGAATATAAATAAATAAATATGTCAATAATTTATATAACATATAACAGGTGACATATGGCAACGAACGATTACAGATGACAGATGACAAATGATAAATAACAAGGCAACAGACGAGTTATGACAGATGATAGATTACAGGTTTCAAATTATTGATACAGGCTATTGATGACAGATAATAGATTATATAAGATAAAATAACAGAATAACATATGATAGTAGACACATAATAGATTAAGAATAACAAATGATAGATTACAGCAGACAATTGACAGATGACAAACGTCATCTGACATATGACCTATACAAATCGTTAATTATCTATCATAATAATCATTAATATACAGTGGTAAAAAAAAAACTTAGAGGTTACATAGGTTCGTGTCCCTTTTATTTACTAAGGTTTGCCGATTTTTTTTTTTTGTCGTTCTTTTGCAAACAAATATTTTCCTCTTTTTTGTGCGCTTTCTTAACTTTATCTACTTATTTATCTGCTTTAGTCTTTTTTTTTCATTATTATTCTTTAATTTCAGAAGTTTATTCATAACGTTTCTTTTCTGCTCTTCTTTACTTACATTACTCTCTCATCAGGTGTACCTCAGGGGTAGGTAGGTCCACTATTTAATTTTTTTTGGAGCAACAATATTTTCGCACTTTTTATGCCTGAACAATAAATATAGACGGTTTTAATAAAAATTTGTTTAGCACTTGAAATTTTTACACATAAATCCATCCAAAAACGTTTAATTTTATGCTAATGTATAAATTTTATTACACCAAATACTAACAATTTAAAAAAAGACTGCTTCGACTTAATTAACAACATTTAATTTCCACATTTCAACGTCACTAATTAAGCAATTCCACTCCTTCACCTCTCGGACATAAAGTTATAAATAAGCACACACAGACACACACCGCTGTCGTTAATCCATCTTCTACCTAATGCGAATTAAGTTTACACCGATTTTACGATCCTGTCCTGAAGAAGAAGAAAAAAAACACGATCATCCGCTGTATTTATATTACAGTTAATTACGTTTATGCCTTTTCATTAACATTCTATTCCCCCTTCACTCCTCCATCAAGTGCCTAATTGTTATTTACGAGGAGGCGCTGATCGTTAATACATTGTATTGTCTTCTCCTCATCCGCTCATTAGGTCAAGAGCGAGGATATAATAATAATAATGATGAGGGGGTCGGTTGGTGGCAACCCTGCAGGAAAGAGGGCCCCGAACCTCACCCCTGATTGGTTTATTATTGTGTGTATAATAAAGTTAATTTAAAATAGACGTCGCATTAAAACGCGAAACGTCGACGATAAATTCTAATCAAGCTGGAAACGGTGAGGGAAGAGAGGCACGACGAGAAACAAGAGCGCCAAAGGCGAAAGGCCAATTAGGCGCCGATTGGTCGTCGGACGAACAACAAAGAGGAATAAAGAGGAACATGTGCCCCGTGATCGCCATCTTGATATAACACGCATATAGTTTCAGGTTGTTGTTGATGTTTTTTTTTTCGTTAGCGTTTCGTGTTTGTTTTGTTTAATTTTATCGTTACGATCGGAATTTACCTTCTAAGATATCATCGAACGGATGTTGGAGTTCATAAAAAAATAAATATCTAGGATGTATCGTTAGCACATTTTTTTTTTGATATAGTTATACGAGGTCAAAAAACATATTAAGATTTAATTTTCGTTGTTGTGAAGTCGAATATATTTGTTTGCATCAATTAAACTCAAAAATACTCCTTCTTTTCTATACAGTATGGAAGCCAATATGAGGAATCCTTTCAAAACCTTCAAACTAATTCGTTAAGAAATAAGGAGAGGATTGGATGTATAAACCTACCCAGCGAAAATGTTTTTATAACTAAGATTCCTAATATACAAAATACTTCACTGTTTATTAATCGATTGTCAATACTATATTATAAAGAAACAATAATTCAGAAATCCTAAGATCGTGTTTAAGTAAATAAATATAAAAGAAGAAGATTTATTAATAAAATATTTCCATATAATTCATAAACAAGAGGTGTTAATCTTTAAACTAAAAACCATAAAACAATTTAGAAAAGGAGGCCTAAGTGAGAGGCTTGCGGTATACCAGATACATCAGCACGAAATTATTTTTTGCAATTTTAATTACATAGAATTTACTTTTATATACATTTCTATAATGCTTGTTAACATATGTTATAAACGATCTAACGTTTCGTTGCTGTTATTTCTTTTCATTCTATAAGGGGACACACAGGGGAGTCAATTTTACGGTTTTTAATTTGTTTTAGGGTCGTTCCTAATGGTATTATTAGTGCCAGTGGGGTTGGTAATAAATAAGGAAATTGGATTATTAGCGGGACGCATGATTGGGACTAACAAGGCAGGTAAACGCACAAATGAATGGATGTGTTGTGCGGTGCCGCGGCTCGAGAGGGTTGGGGGGGGTGGGAAGAGGGGTAGTGTATTTACTATTTGTGGGACGGTCGCGTATAATAAGGGGGGCTTCGCTTTATTCATTCCGCTCGTTATTGTTGATTGAAATTGTTACCTGCATGTCGAGGAATAATCGATTCCGTTGGTACACAATAGGGCACGCGTTCGAAGAAAATTTGTGTACAAATAAACTTCAAATTTTAAATTAAAAAATAAATAAATATAGTATAATAATATTTATTAGTGTTTAATAGATATAGTCCTTGTTATCTGTCATATGTTTTATTTTATTTGTGATAAGATAGCTGTCATGTGTCATCTATAATCTGTTAGTTGTATTCTAATTCTTGTTGCATGTATTTTAGATGTAGTATTAATATTTTGTATCAAAATTATAACTAGTTCGATGGGATTATCTGTCGTCAATTGTATTGTCATTTGTAATTTGTACCTCTCATGTACTATCCGTCAGTTATCATCTACAATCGTTCATTTATTATTTATTGTTATTATCAGTCATTTGTAAATGTGTAATTTGTTATGTGCCATATTTTCATTTGTTATTTGTTATATGTTATGTGCCATCTATAATCTATCATCTATCATTTGTAATCCGATTTTGATTAATTTCATGGATTATTAAGGTTATGTCATGAAAATTATGACTCTTTAAAATGAAGTCATTTGTAATCTGCCATTTGTCATTTGTAACATGTAGTCTGTTCTTTAGCTTTAATTAATTCCTCACTTGGTTTATTTCATAAAAAATTAGAAAAGAAAGAGAAGAAATAATTATTTTTTGAAACTAATCAAGTGTTTTTAGTTCTAATCAAAATAGTCTATCTTCTGTAATCAATTCATTTTATAATCTGTAATCTATCATTTGGTTATTTGTCATTTGTCGTATGTAATTTGTTATCTGTCATCAGAAAAACGTTTATTTGTCATCTATCATTTATTAACGGTTGTTTTTCATACATCAACTATATTCTGTAATTTTTCACCTGTTTTCTGTGGTTTCCTCTATCATCCGACTTGTAATCTGCTATTTGTTATGTTTAATCCATGATTTATAAATTTGTTATTTGTTATCCGTCGTCTGACATTACTCACTTGTCATTTATCATTTGCCATCTGAAATCAGCCAGTTATAAACTAATTTTCATTTTGTCATAAGTCAATTGTACTTTATAATCTGCAGTCTGTTATTTTGTCATTTATTCACATTGTTCATTGCCATTGTTCACATGACATCTGTCAACTATTATCAGTTATTTTTCATAAATAATGTATAATTTATCATTTATCATCTGCTAGCTGTCATCTCTGGTCTTGTCATTTGTTATTTTTTAATAATAATAATAATAATAATAGATTTATTTTCCCAACAGAAAAAAATTCCAATTACAGGGAAATGTTACAATTAAATATAATGTACAATGAGTTTTAAAGAAATAAGAAATAGTTCTAAAACAAAATTATAGATATTAAAATAAACTAAATAAAGAATATTGTAAATTTCTAACTTAGGCACAATTATTAATTCCATGTGATGTGTGTTTTAAGTCATCATGTCTTGTTATCATTTATAAATTGTCTATCATCTTGGCATTTATCATGTGTAATTTGTCATTTGGAAAGTGTTATCTGCCATCGGTAATCTAATCATTTGTCATTTGTCATCTGTCACTTAGTAATCTGTAATTTGTGTCATCTGCCGTTTATAATCTATATTAATCTGTAATTTTCTATCTATCATCTGAAAAAGTTTATTTATCATTCTCATACATCATCTGTAATATGTAATTGTCCATCTGTTGTCTGTCATCTGTCAATTTGTCATTTATCATATGGCTTTTCTCATGTGGTAATAAGCATCTATCATCTATCATTTGATTTGTAATTTTCTAGTTATCATACATAATTTATGGTTTACAAATCTGTCATTAGTTATCTGTCGTCTTTCATTTGTCATTTAAAATTTGCTATTTATAACCTAATTATTATCATTTGTCATCTGTCATCTGTCACTTGTTGTCTGGCCTTGTCATTTATTATTTATCAACTGACGTGTGTAATTATTTGTAATTTGTTTAACCTCCTGTCTTTTATCGATTATAATCTAGCATACGTCAATTATAACCTAATATTCGCTTTTTATTAATCTAAAATTTTTTATCTGTCATCATATATCATCTGCCATCTAACGTCTGTCGTCTGTCGTCTATCTTCTATCATCTGTCCTCTGCCCTCTGTCGCCTGCCTTCTGTCGTATGTCATCTGCCTTCTGTTATCTGTCGTTTGTCATTTGTCATCTCTCTACTGTCATCCATCATTTATCATTATCATCTGCCATTTATTGTATGCGCCCCACAAATTCTGTCATCTATAGTCCGCAGTCTGTAATCTGCCAATTGCAATCTCTCATATATCATTTGTAACCTGTAATCTACTATTTCGTTCGTCATCTATCATCTGCCATCTATAATATTTATTTGCTCAACTGTAATTTGTAATCTGTTGTCTATCGTCTTGTCATTTGTCATCTATCATTTGAAATTCATCATCTGTTGTCTGTTATCTAACATCTTTTCATTTGTTATACGTCATCTGTAATTTATTTTCTACCATCTTTCATCTGTCAGCTGTCATCTGTAATCGTTCATCGGTTATCTGTCATCTATTCTTACATCTTCTATCACCTAGTATATATCAACTGTAATCTGTCATCTATAGTCTACAATCTGAAGGCTGTCATTTATCTTTTATCATCTGTATTTTCCAACCTATTGATTGTTTGTCACCTGCATTTCTTATCTCTCTCTTTTGAAAGTTGACATCTATAATGTTTACTATTGTCATCTATCATATAGATATTATATAGCAGATGGCAATATTATAAATTACAGATGTCAACGTATAAAAGACCGATAAGAAATGCAGGTGACAAAAAATCAATTATAGGATAGATGATAGATTGCAGATTATATATTATAGATGACAGATTACAGATGATAGACAATAAGTGATAGATAGCAGATATGATAGATGACAAATAAACGATGAATGATTTCAGATGACAACCGACAGATGAAAGATGGCAGATAACAAATTACAGATGACATATAATCTGCTATTTTTTATTTGTCATAATTCTCAGTTGTAATTTGTAATCTGTCATTTGTTATTTACATTATATTTATATATAATTTGTCTATGTGTCATAAGTCATGTAACAGATGACAGTTAATATATGTCATCTATCTGTTATCTGTCATCTGTCGGTTTGACATTTGTTGTCTGCCATCTGTAATCTGTCGTATGTCATTCTTGTAATTTAATATATTACGTGTCTACTGTCATATGTTATTCATTTGTAATCTGTTATCTGCCATTGTAAATTAGCAAAAATCATTGGAAATCTGTATTTTGTAATCTGTCATATCTTGTCTGTAGCCTTTTTATTTATCAACTGTCATTTGTAATCGTTCGATTGTCATCTGCGCTTATTAGTTGTCTTTTGTTTTATGTTGAACTTCTACACTTCATAGAAGACACAGAAATACAAAGAAAGAAAAACATCTAAAGAGCGCAAAAAAGACTACGTAGACAGCAGTTCAGGGAAGCTAAACGACACGAGGAAAAAAGTCTTTAATCTATCATTTGTAATCTATAATCATCTATTATGTGTTATTTGTCGTATTATTTCTTATCTGTCATCTATTAACTATTTTTTATCTGTCATCTGTCCCTTATCAACTGTCATCTGTCATCTGACGTACGTCATCTGCCATCTGTCATCTGTCATCTGTCTTCTATCATCTGTCATCTGTCGTCTATCAACTATCATCTGTCACCTGTCACTTGTTAACTCTACTTTTATCATCGGCAATATATAAAATTTCATCTGCAATCTATTGTATGGACCCCACAAATTTAGAAATTGAAACACTTTTTTACCTTGTTTTTTTTTTTTTAACTGAGACTTTATTTAGTGACTATAGTTTCGACAATTTCAACTTGTCATTCTCAGTTTTTAATTTAGGAAATGATAAGTGATAATTGTCAAAACTAAAGTCACTAAATAAAGTCGCACTTATAAAATTAAAGTTAAAAAGTGTTTCACTTTTTAGACGTTAAAGTTAAAAACACTATCCAAATTTTCAAGAAACACTTTTTTGCATTAATCTCGCAACAATCGTTTTGCCACACTGGCTTTTTCAATATTTTTTTTTTCACAATTGTTGTGAGTGTTGTGCAATAAAGTGTTTTTTTGAAAATTTAGAAAGTGTTTTTTACTTTAACGTTTAAAAAGTGAATATGAATTTTCAACTAATAACAGCCTCATCAATTAATATATTAAAAAGTGTTTCATTTGTGAAAATCAATTGTGTTTTAATTGAACTGCTTGTCTGGTAGAATACAACGAGTTATTAGTAGGTTTGTGATGTTAAAACTGTATGAAAAAGTCCAAGAAAAGTAGAATAGACTAAGTTTAAAGAGGTAAAGATTATTGGATAATTGTAAAGAACAATACAGACCAATGTTAAAACTGTATGAAAAGTCCAATAAAAGTAGAGTAAACTAAGCGTAAAGAAGTAAAGATTATTGGATAAGAGTAAAGAAGAATGCAGACCAACATAAGGAAATAGAGGAGAGTTGAAAAAAAAGAAAAGTAGAGAAAAATACAAACCTATTAAGATTTTAAAAGAAATCAGAGGAGTAAATAAGAGTACGAAATGGTTGTGGTAAATTTATAAGGTTAGAAAAGAGGTGAAATGTGTTAAAAAGGACTAGAAAGCTCAAGAAGAATACATAATATATATGAAGAGGGAAAAACGACAGAGAAGACCTTTTTTGTTGGTCTTCTCTACAAGTTTTCTCTTGAGAAAAGAATAAGAAATGAAAAACATCCATATTAGAAGAAAGTAAAATCATCATAAAATTAAAATCTATTGAATTACAGAGGCACATTAATTGAATTACTTATTTCGAAGAACTAATTGAGTTAATAGTAGGAAAATAAAGTACATGACTAATAGTACAAACAATTTTAAGTATTAAATTTCAGAAAAATAAGAAAGCAAATAAAAAAGAATGTTTTATAATTAAAATCACTTTTTTTTTTCGACTATTTGTGAAACAAACCAAGTGATTTTAATTATAAAACCTATATATTAACATAATGTTTCACCAAGTGATTAATGAGAAACAAGTATATGATAAAAAAGAAGGCTTAAAGAACAGTAAAGAAGAATTCATAAGATTAGGGGCGAGTAAAAAAGAGTATACAGAAGCAGAGAAGGAAAGAGGCAAGTTCATAAGAGTAGAGAAGACGAGGGAAGAGAACGAGTTAATAGAAGGAGAATAAAGTATAAAATAATAATATAAAAATATGAATGTGATGATGAACCAACTAGAAATATCTAAGAAAAGTGCGAAACACTAGAAAAAAGAAAAGTAAATGTGAAGAATAAAGACAAACAGAAAAATATGGAGAAGAATGGACAAATTGAAAGTAATGGATAACATTAGAGAATATAAAGGTAAGTAAAAAATTATAGGCGAGTAAAAAAGAGTAGTCTGGTTCATACATTCAGACGCCCTGAAGAAATGGATCATATTGTCTTAAACGTCTATTAATGGATAAATTCATCAAAAGAAGAAGAGAACAAGAGTAGGCGAAAGTAAAAAGGAAAAATACGAGTTTATAAAATTGAAGGAGAAGTAGAAATCACAGAGAAAAGAAGATAAAGTTAATACTTGTTGCGCTACACTCTTGATAGAAACAGATATTAATATTAGGTGGAGAGTAACACTTGTTTTGTTCCATAATGTTTTTATTCTCAGTTGCCTGACACGTGTTTCGGTCTTCACAGACCATTATCAAAGTTAAACTGACTTTGATAATGGTCTGTGAAGACCGAAACACGTGTCAGGCAACTGAGAATAAAAACATTATGGAACAAAACAAGTGTTACTCTCCACCTAATATGAAAAGAAGATAATATTATATCAAATCAGTAAAATATCAGCAAGGATTTTATTTTATAATTTGTGTCAATAAAATTTCTTCAAATCGATTTTATCAGGTGAATTGGGCGCAGGATTTTTTTCAAAGACATTGTGCGTATGTTCTACTAGTCGGAGGGTAGGATAGAGGCCACCCACCCACCCTACATACAAATATCAACTTTAGTTGCAGATTGTCTTGACGTTTGAAAAGAAATCAATTACAGAATTATTCGCGTGGACTAAAAGAAAAAATCATAAGGCTATTAGTAATTAAAGTTCAATTATATATGTAGGGTGGGTGGGTGGCCTCTAACCACCCTCCAACCAGTAAAATATCAGCAAGTGTTTAATTTAATAAATTGTGTCAATAAAATCTCTACAGATCGATGTTATCACGTGAACTCAAAGAATTTGTCTGTATTTTTTTAATAATTTGAGGGTAGGATAGAGGCCACCCACACACTCTAAATATATATTTTAATATTAAACTACTGATGTAGGCGCAAGAAATTATTAGTAATATTCTCAATGAAGTGGAATATAAAAGAAAAACGTCAAGCCGATTTGTAATTACAGTTTTAATGTATATGTAGGGTGGGTGGGTGGCCTCTATCCCACCCTCCAATCAGTAAAACACACACAATGGTTTTAATTAAGATTTCATTATAATCAAATCCAACATATTATTATTATTATTTTTTTTAAATTTAGATTACAATGTTGTCTTTTTGTTTCTCGCTGTGAATTATCAATTGTTTTGGTTGTTTATTAAAAACTAGTTAATTAAGGATGGATTTTGTAATTTTCAGTCCAATTACTTAAATGGATAATTTTTTATAACTTTTTTAAAACTTCGAATGATAAGTTATTTTCCTTCATTAGATTTTAGAATGCTGCCATCTTGTTTTTCGCTATAATTTGGCAATTGTTTTGATGTGATTGTTAAAAATTGGTTAATTAAGGATGAATTTTGAAATTTTTAACCTACTTATTCTAGTGCCAATTTTTTTTACAAGTATTTAAATCCTCGAATGAATTTATTTCCTTCAATTTAGATTTCGAACGCTGGTATTTAGTTTATTGATACAATTTGCTAATTATTTCGATTAATTGTTAAAAAATAATTAATTAGGTATTAATTTTTAAATTTTCAACCTATTATATCAAGTGAATAATTTTTTACAATTTTTTAAATCTTGGAAAATATTTTATTTTCTTACTTTAAAGTTTAAACTGCTACCATTTTTTTCCTCGCCACAGTTTATCAATTGTTTTGATGGATTGTTAAAAAGTAATTAATTACAGATGCAATTTAAAAAATTTCAGCATAATTAATCGAATGAGTAGTCATTTAGGGTAATTTAAATCACCGAATGATTTTTGTTTCTTCAATTTAGAATTATAATGTTGCTATTTGTTTTTCGTTATAATATTGGCAATTGTTTTGATGGTTTATTAAAGGTTGGTTAAGTATGGATGGATTTTGTAATTTTTAGTCTAATTACTTAAGTGGATATTTTTTTACAGCTGTTTAAAACTTCGAATGATATTTTATTTTCCTTCATTTGAGTTTAGAATGTTGCCATCTTGATTCTCGCTATAATTTAGCATGTGTTTCGTTGGATTAATAAAAATAGTCAATCAGAGATGAATTTTAAGGGTTTCAGCCTACTTATGTGAGTGTCAAAGTTTTAACAATTAATTTAATTCTCGTAATATTCTATTTTCTTCGATTTATGTTTAGAACGCTACTATTTTGTTTTTGGCTATAAATTGGCAATTGTTTTGATGGTTTATTAAAAACTGGTTAATTGAAAATAAATTATAAGAGTTTTAGCATTAATTCCTCAAGTTTTTAAACATTTTTTGTTTCTTGGAATGAAATTTAATTTTCTTCCATTCGAGTTTAGAATTTTGCCATGTGTAAAATGATAACCCTGTATAAAATATCTGATAATAGTAGATAATATGGCAGAAAGACCTCTGGTCGATAGCCTTTTGACAGATTAACACACTAACGCTTCATCAGTTATTTCTTATTTAAATGTTAAATTGTACTGTACATACTTGTCAATAAAGATGTAATATATATAGTAGATAATAGTTTGTTGATAAAATTAATATTGATTATTTGACCAATAAAAACCAACAAATTAAAATTAGCAATACTCATTCTTCAGGTATTAAAATTACAACTTTGTTGTTCCTTAAAGGACTAATTTTACGTTATTTTTGTTTGTTTATAAATCAACATTAAAATACACTAAATTTCTAATATTCGCTGACGATTTGAAGGATGTAAAATCAAAATTAACTTCAGTACGATCTGAACAAGTTAACACAACACAATTAATTGTCATTACGGTGTATAACTTTAATAGCTACAAACAATACATATTTTTTTTTAAGTACGTTTATAAAAATCCATCTCATTGATGTTGAGCATTCGCAATCGCTTTATACGGCCAATTAAACTAACCGAATGCCGCCATAAACGAGCAACAACAGTAAAACCATAAACTGCACAACTTGTTTGTTAGACGCTTTGTAATCCGACACGCCGGTTTTTAATTAAAACGACTTAATTTATTTTTTTACACCGCGGCAATTAAGCAGGTATCAAAACAGACTGCTTTTCTAATTTCCACCTCAAGTAACCGTTAAGTATAAAACGGTTTGGTCGTCAAATTTAAATTGAATGATCCACATATTTGTGTAGGAATTTCAGCAAGTAACAGCTTACTTAATCTGATATTCTACATAATATCAAATAAATATTCAAAAAATTTTCACGAAAACAAACATATTATGTAGAATATCAGATTAAGGAAGCTGTTACTTGCTGAAATTCCTATATAAATATGTGGATCATTCACTTTAAATTTGACGACCAAAACAATTTTGGATTTGATAGGAAATATATTAATAAGTCTAAGTGCTTATAAAAGGTGTGTTACAAAATTTTAAACTGAATTTATAAACAAAGCAAGTCTTGGAGTATCTACTCTTAATCTTAAATAATTCTATAGCATAAGTTACTTGATTTGTAATGAAATTTTATATTTCTAATGACGATGATTATTATAACTAGGCATTAATAGGTTGTAACAATAAAAGAGAACAAAAGGAATTACCGATTAGCCATGGTACCGATGGTAATTTTTTTTTTCGTTCTAATTTGTGTGTTCTGTTCGGCTGTGAGGTCGGGGGCACCGTTAAAAATAAAAGCAGGATGTAGAAATAACGAAACTAAATCGGATCGGTTCGCTCAAATTAATCATTGAAACAATCCGGCGTTCAAACAAAATGAAATTAGAAAGAAAGAAACGAGGGGAAAAAAACGACGACGAAATGAATTACACCGTTACGGTCTTGAATTTCTTAATAGGAAAATGATACCACTATTTGTTTCATCGTCAAACGCAAACGAAGTATTTTTAATTAAATATCTTGCTGTCTAATATAAAATAATATAAGAAAAAACAATTAATTAGTAATTAAATTATGTAATGGATAGATGAGCAACATTTTTATAAACCTTTATTTATTATTATTATCATCTTTAGTATTTTCCGCAACCGAACACGGTTATCTTTAACTTAAGTCAGTATAGATTAAGTGAGGTTATGATATATTTTTGGTTGGTTAAGATTAAGTGAGGTTAGGATAGTTATATCACTTGTTTATTTTTTAAATTAAGTGAGGTTAGGATATAATTTTAGTTAATTAAAATTAAGTGAGGTTAGGATAGTCATATCACTTGTTACAAGTACTTATTGATTTTTTTTTTAAATCGAATCACCTTTTCGATTAACAGGAAACGTTTCCGGTCGGTTTGTCACCATTATTGTTTTCTGGCGACACGCTTTAAACAACGTGCGGTCGTTTCTTGTCGCCGTTCTTCTTCATCTTCTCGTTGGTTTGTTTCTCTAAGTAGAAAGACAAACTCGCTCCTTCATTGTTCCGAAACCTAATTCAATATAACGGGGGGCGGCGGCGGTAGCGCGCAAACAGGGGGCGGCGGGGGGAGCGGCGGGCTTGCACCGTTTACGATACGATCGGTCTTTGTTTCTTTTATTTGCGCCGGGGGTTCGTTCATACGAGACACGATCGACCGAAACGGTGCCATCTCACGATAAACGGTTTCGTCGTCTTCAACGAATTTGTCTAAACATTGTTCCGTATCGATTTCAACTGGTTACCCCATTACCGAATGAATTTATTGTATAATTTTTATATTTCACAAATCAAAAATAAATAAATAGACTGAAATTATATGACCGAACACGGTTATTAAAAACTAACTATTTATTTATAAAACCGGCTGTAATTAAAATAAAATCACTTAACCGAACATGGTTATTAAATATTATCACGTATTTTCTAATGAATATACATACTTAAATCTGCGACCTTTGAATAGCTAATCCTACGTTCTTTTTGGACACTCAAAAATAGTAGTGACTTAACAGCGATTTATTGACTTAAACATATAACCTAAAAATTGCTAAAATTTAACCGAACATGGTTGTAAAGACTAATATAATTAATAAATCGCTAGAAGTGTTTAAATTTCATGACCTATCATAGTAATCGACTTAATTTTAACAGTGATTTCCTTAATGTAACACAATTCATTAAAATTTCACCCACTGTAAAGACTTTTATAGATAATAAATCATAGAAAAAGTTTAAATTTCATAACTAAACATTAATACGATTAACAGAACAAAATTTACCGAACATGGCTCTAAAACAAATTGTTTTAATGTTTTTTATTTAGTTTCCTTTCTTATTAAGGTTATGCAATATTATGTGTCAAAATTGAAATTGAAAATTTAAATTGCAATCATATCTGAATCATATCGATTAGATGGAATCGAATTATGAACGGTCGTTATAAAAATAATGTTCACAATTAAGAGAATCACGCGATGCCCTCTCGCCGGCACGCCAAAGACCTATTCACTCGTTAGCCGTAATAATAACAGTTCAATTCCGCCAATTACCTTAAACCAAACAAAACCCTTAACGCAAATGAATGATTTTGAAAATGAAGGAAAGCGTTTATTCAGCGGAATCTCTTTAAAGCAATTAGGTGGTTTAATAATACGGACTGTGACACCGAAGGCAATTATTCCGATGATTATTGAAAATAACGAAACCGAATGGGTGGTTTTAACAATATGCAGATTGGTGCACGGAAGCGCCCGTCCTAATTATTTCCACAACTGGATAAACTCTTTTTTTAGTTGGGATAATAATAGTGATCGGTGCTTATCGACTCAATTACTGTTGAATATGCTAATCGAAATGTGAAGACCATTAAATTCGTTTTAAACACGTGCAATTGCGATTCGTTCGTTAGCAGTTAATCGTATACACAGTGTTCATTATAAATAAATGAGATAAATAAGTGAGAGTCGTCGAACTAACGTTAGCTTTAAAGTAACAAGCACATTTACACACACACACACACAAATACACAAATGACACAGCGGAAGGACCACGTGGTCAATAGCCGCTAAACCCTGCTACTACTACTAATAGTGAGAGAATGAATTAATCTCATATGATGACAGTTGATTCTTCATTAAAAGATATTTTTAAACACTATAGTTTATGTTGAGGGTGAGATAGAGGCTACCCACCCACCCTAGATGTACAGTTACACTTAAACTACATTACTGTGATTTCATTATTTGAAAATATCTCTAAAATTTCTGCTACGTTTTTCAGGAAATCTGGAAATCTAATTAATAACAATAATAATACATTTATTTTTCAAAGACAAATATTACAAAATAATGGTTGTACAAGAAAAAAACGTGATGACAATGACGAGAGAAGAAATATAAATGTAGGGAAGATAGGTGACACTTACCCCACCCTCCAATTGAAATAATAACTAAGTACAAAATGATTAAATAATAATAAAAATAATAATAATAGAATTTATTATACAGACAAAATTTGAGAAATTATTACGTAACTATATTATTATTAACAATGCATTTCTGAAAATATAAGATAACTTGTAATAACTTTCTCCAGAGTTTATTTTTATTTTGCTAAAACTGTAGAGAAAGTGATTACAAGTTATTTTATATTGCATCATCTTCACATAACTCATCAATCAACATCATTTGTGAAAAGCTCTGTTTTCTGTTGGTTAAGTTTATTGTTAAATTTATTTTTCTCATTGTTGATTTACTTATATTTCTGTTCTAATGTACATAGTACGAATTCCGTTAATTACAAAAAATATTATTATTATTATTATTAACAATTGGAGGGTGGGATAGTGGACACCCACCCACCCTACATATATTTTTAAACTTAAACTACAACACTATATTTTTATTTCTTTAAAACTTTTCTGTTTAAATATTTATATATAGGGTGGGTAGGTGATCTCTATCCCATCCAACAATAGCAATGGAAATTTTGATGATAAAACAAAAATTTAACACAAAAACAATTGATAATCTAACAAACAGTTGAAAATTTGACAAAAAACACAATTAAAAATTTGGCAGACACAACTGAAAATTGGAAAAAAAATAAAGAAAGAATAACATTTTGCAAAAAAGGACCAATCGAAATTTTGACAGGACAAAATTGAAAAACTGATAAAAAAATGAAAATTCAGGAAAAAAAACAATTAAAATGTAGACTAAATGTAAAAAAAAAGAACAATCAATAATTAGACAAAACAATTGAAAATTGACAAAAAAAAACAAAATGAAAGTTTGGCAATTGTCATTTTGATGAGACAAACAAAACTCAAAGCAATGAAGATTCGTAAAATAAACATTTGACAAAATACAAAAAATTCAATTTTGGCAAAAAAAAGAGAATCGATATTTTGATGAGAAAAGCAATTGGAAATCTAACAAAATTGACAATTCAACATTTGGTAGAAAAACAATTGAAAATTTGACAAAAAAAACAAAAAAAATTGACAAATTAAAAAAATGAAATTGATATTTTGAGAAAAATGAAAAAAAACATTTGAAAATCTCATAAAAAATTAACATACGAAAAAAAAAAAACTAGTGAAATTTAGATGAAATTTTAAAAAAGGCAATTTTGTAAAATAAACAATTGAAAATTTGCCAAATCAAAAACAATTGGAAATTTACAAAATAAAACAAAATAAATTGACAATTGACATTTTGATAAGAAACAATTAAGAAACTGACAAAAAAACAATTGAAAATTTGGCAAAATAAAAATATGAAATGTTAGCCAACTGACAATTTTGATGAGGAAAACAATTGAAAATCTCATAAAAAATGAAAATTTGAAAAAAAAATCAATTGAAATTTAGACGAAATTAAAAAAAACATTTAATTTCCGAAACTAAAATGAAAACAATTGAAAATTTGGCAAAGAAATCAGTTGAAAATTTGACAAAAAATAAAATTGAAATTTTAGCAAATAAAGACAATTGACATTTTAATAAGAAAAACAATTGAAATTCTGACAAGGAAACAATTGAAAATTGGACAATATAAAAAAATGAAATTTTGTCAAAAAAAGACAATTGACATTTTGTGAAAACAATTGAAAACCTGGCAATAAACAATTGAAAACTTACTTGATGGAACAATTGAAAATTTGACAAAAAAACATTGAAAATTTGTCAAAAATTAAAAAATACAATTTGATCTTGGCAAAATAATTGACATTTTGATGAGAAAAAGAATTGAAAATGTATTTATTTAATTTTTATTTATTTATTTAATATGTATCTACCATGCACTACACAAAAACTATACAAGTAAGCATCTGACATCTGACAAAAACAATTGAAAATTTGATAGGAAAACAATTCAAATTTTGACAAGAAACAATTGAAAATCTGGCATAAATTTTGAATTTTAAAGTTGTTGACATTAGATTTTTTGATTCGAAAAACAGCTAAAGATCTAACAAAGAAAACAATTGGAATTTTGAATTGAATTGAAAATCTAACGAAAAACATTTGAAAATTTGGCTAAAACAATTGAAATTAAACTTTTGCAAAAACACAATTAAAAAAATTGGCAAAAGCAATTAAATTTTTACAAAATTAAAAATTATTTGACAAAGGAACAATTAAGTTTTTTAATTTAAAAAACAATTGAAAATAATAACAATGGAAATTTTGATTTAAAAAAACAATTAACAATTTAACAAAAAACCAATTGAATATCTAGAAAATACATGAAATGAAAATTTGACAAAAAACACAATTTAACAAAAACAATTGAAAATTGCAAAAAAAGAAAAAATAATAGAAGAAGAAAACAATTGAAAATTTGAGATAATAAAAAAAATATAAATTTTGGCAAAAAACAATTGTCATTTTGCTGAAAAAAAGCAATTGAAAATCTCACAAAAAAGTATTAAAAATTTGATAAAACAACAATTGAAATTATGACAAAAAATTAATGTTGACAAAAAAACAATTTTATTATATTTATTATTAAAAGCTTATAAAAACAATTCTAAATTTGGCAAAATATAAAAATGAAATTTTGACAAAAACAATATTTTGATTAAACAAAAAACAATTGAAAAGTTGACAGAGAAACAATTGAAGTTTTGATAAAAAACAATCGATTTTTCTTTATTTAAAGGATAATTAAAGATCTAACAAAGAAACAATTGAAAATTTGACAAGAGTACAAATGAAAATTCGGCGAAAACCATTGAAATTTGGACAAAATAAATATATATATATAATTATATTTATTATTAAAATATTGCAAAAATCAATTAAAATTTTAGTGAAAAAATTAAAGAAACAATTATAATAATAAGTTTATTTCTCAACAGGTATTATGCCTAGTTACCGAGAAAAAAAAATGAAAATCTGACAAATTAAATAGATAGAAAGCAATTGAAATCAATTGAACATTTGACAAAAAATAATTGAAATTAAAACATAGAAAAGAACGAATTGAAAATTAGCTAAAAAAAACAATTGAAAATTTTGATTGAATTCTTGACAAATAAATAACATAAACTTTAAATAGAAAAAACAATAAAAAATCTAACAAGAAAGAATTGAAAATTTGCAAAAATAAACAATTGAATATTTTGATAAAGAAATTGAACATTATTTTTAAAAACCAATCAAAATTTGATTGATTGATATTTTATTTATTTTATTAAATTTCGAAAAAATAACAATTGACATTTAAAAAAACAATTCAGAAATTGACAAAAAAATAATTGAAAATTTGGCAGAATGAAGTTTTGACGAATGAAATATTGATATTTTAATAAAAAACAATTGAAAATTGACTAAAAAACAATGTTTTTGTTAAAATTTTAATTCTTTACGTTCAATTAAAATAACCTTTTATTTAATTGTGATATTAAGTGTTAAACAATTGTTCTTTTCATATTATCAAAAAATTATTTTTCAATTGTTTCTTGTCAAAATTTCAATTGTTTATTTGTCAAAATTTAATTTATTTATCAAAATTTCAAGGTGAAGTGCAGTTCAATTGTATTTATGACTGATTTTCATTTGTTTTTTGTCAAAATATCAATATTTCGTTTGTTATTTTGTCAAATTTTCAACTGCCTTTTTATCTAGTTTTCAATAGTTTTTTAAAATTAATTTTCAATTGTTTTTTGTCAATTGTTTCTTTTATCAAAATGTGAATTCTTTGTTGTCAAAATTTAATTTTTTATTTTGTAAAACATTAAAATGACCAATTTTTAATAGATATTTTGTCAACAATTTTTTAATCAAAATTTTCAATTGTTTTTTTTGGCAAATTTCAACTGCTTTCTGTCAAAATTTCAATTGCTTTTTATTAAATTTTCAATTGTTTTTTGTCAGATTTTCATTGTTTCTTTTTTTTGTCAAATTATTAATATTTCGTTTATCAAAACTTCATTTTTGATTTTGTCAAATTTTCAGTTGTTTTTTTAATCGAATTTTTAAATGTTTATTTTAAAATCAAAATATCAATTGTTTTTGTCAAAATTTTAATTGCTTTTTAACAAGTGTTAAAAACTTTCATTTATATTTAACAATTGCTTGAAAACAAAATACCAAGGATAATAAAATATTAGCCTTTAGTCTTTAGACTTTAGCCTTTAGATTCTTTAGTCTTCAGCCTTAGAGTCTTTGGAATCTTTAGTTTTTAGTCGAAAGAGTCTTTAAAATCTTTAGAGTCTTAAGTCTTTGGTCTTCAATATTTAGTCTTTAGTCTTCAATTTTTAGTCTTTAGTCGTTAATATTTAACCTTTGGTCTTTCGACTTTCGTCTTTCGTCTTTAGTTTCTAGTCTTTCGTCTTTATTTATTTATTTATTTTATATATACACTTTTGCTACTATGTTACAACGAATAAAAATACATAGTTATATAGAGTTATAAGATTGTAGTAGATGTGTTTAGTCTTTAGTCTTTAGTCTTTAGTCTTTAATCTTTAGTCTTTAGTCTTTAGTCTTTAGTCTTTAGTCTTTAGTCTTTAGTCTTTAGTCTTTAGTCTTTAGTCTTTAGTCTTTAGTCTTTAGTCTTTAGTCTTTAGTCTTTAGTCTTTAGTATTTAGTCTTTAGTCTTTAGTCTTTAGTCTTTAGTCTTTAGTCTTTAGTCTTTAGTCTTTAGTCTTTAGTCTTTAGTCTTTAGTCTTTAGTCTTTAGTCTTTAGTCTTTAGTCTTTAGTCTTTAGTCTTTAGTCTTTAGTCTTTAGTCTTTAGTCTTTAGTCTTTAGTCTTTAGTCTTTAGTCTTTAGTCTTTAGTCTTTAGTCTTTAGTCTTTAGTCTTTAGTCTTTAGTCTTTAGTCTTTAGTCTTTAGTCTTTAGTCTTTAGTCTTTAGTCTTTAGTCTTTAGTGTTTAGTGTTTAGTCTTTAGTCTTTAGCCTTTAGAGTATTTAATCTTTAGAATCTTTTAGTCTTTAGAGTCTTTAGTCTTTAGAATCTTTAGCCTTAAGAGTCTTTAGTCTTTAGGCTTTAGAGTCTTTAGTCTTAAGAGTCTTTAGTCTTTAGTCTTTAGGTTTTAGAGTCTTTAGTCTTTAGAGTCTTTAATCTTTACAGTTTTTATTCTTTAGTTTTTAGAGTCTTTAGAGTCTTTAGTCTGCTGTTTTTAGTATTTAGTCGTTAGAGTCTTTAGTCTTCAGACTTTAGTCTTTAGTCTTGTGTCTTAAGTCTTTAATCTTTTATCTCTCAGGGGTTAAAATTTAGGAGAAAATTAAAGCTCAATTTTTTTAAGAAAAAAAACACTCTAAGCTAATCTTATAAACATAGTTATTATAATCCGTTCTGTGTCCTTGTAGTTTTTAAATTTTTATTGAGATTTGTTATTTGTAACTACATAAACATAACCTTATAATTTGATCATTAAGAATAAAACAAATAACTTTTTTGGTTACTATAGTTTCGACAACTTCAGCTTGCCATTTTACTGTTTTGATAATGACCAGCTGAATTATACTAATAAGTGCTATTAAAGAAGTGATATCAGAAAAGTTATTTCTTTTATTTTTGAATTTGTCTTAGTGCCTGTGACGTTCCACATCCGTTATGTTATATTCCGTGTTAAAATTAGAGGCCCTGTGATGGAGCCCTGTGGAACACATATACCGTTGACAATGTTTAAGTACGAGTGGACGATTATCTAGAGCGGAATTGATAGGAGCAAGAAACGATGTTTGTAATTATCGTAGCAGTTACTTAGCACATTTATTACCGGCTAATTGCGTTCGCATTATCAGAAAACAGAAACGTCGACCGGTGGCATTAATCAACCGTTACATAATTCGATTGAATTAATTTATCGCCGCGACTTGTGAGGAATAATTCCGACGAACCGTCAGCAAAAAACGACCAGCGAGAGAATATGGAAATGTACGAGGATCTCCCGGTAATTGATGGTATTAAATAAATTACACGACCGCTTATTACTATTATTTTAGATTTTCCAATCTCCTCACAGATAAAACGTTAAAATGTTAGTAATAGTTTGCTAATAAAATAATTAATTGAAAACAAAATGTTAGTATTTAATAATGTGTATCATCAAAATAGCTGATGTATTTTGAAACACAATAAATTCAAAATATAATAAATACAAGAGATTATGATTCATCGTTAATTTAATTAGAATAATTGTTAGATTACCTTATATATCTTTAGAACATTCAGTGACCTTGAAGAATATCAAATTTTCTCTTATGATTATAGAAGAATCGATGTTGTATAAAGTAAAAGTAAAGAGAAGTCAATTTACTTGAATCGTTAACCTTGGATGGTGATTGAACATGCGTTCATAAATGATCTTTGGATGATCTTTAATGTTCGTCTGATAATCTTTAATGACGCGTACGCTCTGGAACGTTCGCGAGCACTAATCATTTCATTGGTTTAGACCGTTATCACCAAATTAAAACTTTATGATAATTTCGTGAATAACAAACAGGTAATTTGGTGTCAAGAAATATGTGCATGTTTAAGCGCCTGAAAATCGGAATATTGTCGATTTAACACGAAGCAGCTGCTCACGAGGAAAGGTAAACGGCGAAACGTTCGATGTTGATGCATAAATTTTACGAACGATTAGTTTCGGTTGCTAATGGAATTTCACGCCAACAAACAGCCACATTTTTTCCTACCGCGAAATAATCCATCCAGTGCTTCGGGAAATTAAATTATAACACCTTGCAGACTACAATTATTATTATAAACTCACCAGTAATATGAATATTCCCAATTCCATCAATCTTCTCAGCGTTATCCCCCAAATCCACCAGACTCCTTATCGAAAACACGGATTTGGCCACCCTGACCTTACAACTGTCCTGCATCCCCAAGTCCTTCGAACGCGTACTCAAATCCATTTCCAAACACTCACTATCCCTTTCACTATCCATGTATCTGTCTACGTGGAAGCACTTCGGCCACCCTTCAATTCCGAAACGAACGTCCGCACACAACGTTACGATCGACTCGACGTACTGAAACAAAAAAAGGAAAATATTTAAACGCGCATATATAAAAGTAAAAAAAATATATAAAACTTCCTTGGCAATAATCACATTTGCTCATTAGCGCCGCTTTAAAATTTTGAAGGCACCGATAATTAGTTTAAAGCTATTGTCATGAGCAAATATTTATGTTTCGTGTATAGATAATGATGTATTGTAATTGTAAATTATTATTTTAATTATTGATAAAGCTGGTTTGCGCTTTGAATATTCATATATACGTGACGAGATTATGCCATTCGGTTTCTACTTTTATTTTTTTAGGAGGCGAAAATAAATGAGTCGCCTGTAATTTTTCTATATCAAACAAAAACAGCAAGTGAAAAGAAATGAAATTGTCATCAGATGATTGAGGAATTCTTAAGGAAAATCCACTCAAGGAATTAACTTAAAAAGATTAAAAACTCTTCAAGATAAACATGTTTATAATATATTGGTAAAACAATTGCCACATCTGAGCTAGAAACAAAACAGCAACGTTCAATTTGGAAAGGAAAAAAAAGGAATTGTAATCAGATAATTGAGGAATTTTTAAGCAAAAACCACTCGAGCAATTGGCTTAAAAATTACAAAATCTATTCAACATGAACATATTTATGATATATTGATAAAACAATTACCTCATCTGAGCTAGAAACAAAACAGCAACGTTCAAATTGGAGTGGAAAGAAATTTAATTGTAATCACAGAATTGAAGAATTTTTAAGGAAAAACCACTCGAGCAATTGGCTTAAAAATTACAAAAATTACTCAACATGAACATATTTATAATATATTGATAAAACAATTGCCTCATCTGAGCTAGAAACAAAATAGCAACGTTCAATTTGGAAAGAAAAGAAATGGAATTGTAATCATAGAATTGAGGAATTTTTAAGGAAAAACCACTCGAGCAATTAGCTTAAAAATTACAAAATCTATTCAACATGAACATATTTATAATATATTGATAAAACAATTGCCACATCTGAGCTAGAAACAAAACAGCAACGTTCAATTTGGAAAGAAAAGAAATGGAATTGTAATCAAAGAATTGAGGCTTTTTTAAGGAAAAACCACTCGAGCAATTGGCTTAAAAATTACAAAATCTATTCAACATGAACATATTTATAATATATTGATAAAACAATTGCCTCATCTGAGCTAGAAACAAAATAGCAACGTTCAATTTGAAAAGAAAAGAAATGGAATTGTAATCAGAGAATTGAGGAATCTTTAAGGAAAAACCACTCGAGCAAGTGGCTTAAAAATTACAAAATCTATTCAACATGAACATATTTATGATATATTGATAAAACAATTGCCTCACCTGAGCTAGAAACAAAATAGCAACGTTCAATTTGGAAAGAAAAGAAATGGAATTGTAATCAGAGAATTGAGGATTTTTTTAAGGAAAAACCACTCGAGCAATTGGCTTAAGAATTACAAAATCTATTCAACATGAACATATTTATGATATATTGATAAAACAATTGCCTAATCTGAGCTAGAAACAAAATAGCAACGTTCAATTTGGAAAGAAAAGAAATGGAATTGTAATCAGAGAATTGAGTAATTCCTAAGGTAAAACCACTCGAGCAATTGGCTTAAAAATTACAAAATCTTTTCAACATGAACATATTTATAATATATTGATGAAACAATTGCCTCTTCTGAGCTAGAAACAAAACAGCAACGTTCAATTTGGAAAGGAAAGAAATGGAATTGTAATCAGAGAATTGAGGAATTTTTAGGGAAAAACCACTCGAGCAATTGGTTTAAAAATTACAAAATCTATTCAACATGAACATATTTATAATATATTGATAAAACAATTGCCACATCTGAGCTAGAAACAAAACAGCAACGTTCAATTTGGAAAGCAAAGAAATGGAATTGTAATTAGAGAATTGAGGAATTTTTAAGGAAAAACCACTCGAGCAATTGGCTTAAAAATTACAAAATCTTTTCAACATGAACATATTTATAATATATTGATAAAACAATTGCCTCATCTGAGCTAGAAACAAAACAGCAACGTTCAATTTGGAAAGGAAAGAAATGGAATTGTAATCAGAGAATTGAGGATTTTTTAAGGAAAAACCACTCGAGCAATTGGCTTAAAAATTACAAAATCTACTCAACATGAACATATTTATGATATATTGATAAAACAATTGCCTCATCTGAGCTAGAAACAAAATAGCAACGTTCAATTTGGAAAGAAAAGAAATGGAATTGTAATCAGAGAATTGAGGAATTTTTAAGGAAAAACCACTCGAGCAATTGGCTTAAAAATTACAAAATCTATTCAACATGAACATATTTATAATATATTGATAAAACAATTGCCTCATCTGAGCTAGAAACAAAACAGCAACGTTCAATTTGGAAAGAAAAGAAATGGAATTGTAATCAGAGAATTGAGGAATTTTTAAGAAAACCACTCGAGCAATTGGCTTAAAAATTACAAAATCTATTCAACATGAACATATTTATAATATATTGATAAAACAATTGCCACATCTGAGCTAGAAACAAAACAGCAACGTTCAATTTGGAAAGAAAAGAAATGGAATTGTAATCAAAGAATTGAGGAATCTTTAAGGAAAAACCACTCGAACAATTGGCTTAAAAATTACAAAATCTATTCAACATGAACATATTTATGATATATTGATAAAACAATTGCCTCATCTGAGTTAGAAACAAAACAGCAACGTTCACTTTGGAAAGAAAAGAAATGGAATTGTAATCAGATAATTGAGGAATTTTTAAGGAAAGACGACTCGAGCAATTGGCTTAAAAATTACAAAATCTATTCAACATGAACATATTTATAATATATTGATAAAACAATTGCCACATCTGAGCTAGAAACAAAACAGCAACGTTTAATTTGGGAAGAAAAGAAATGGAATTGTAATCAGAGAATTGAGGAATTTTAAGGAAAAAACACTCGAGTAATTGGCTTAAAAATTACAAAATCTATTCAACATGAACATATTTATAATATATTAATAAAACAATTGCCTTATCGGAGCTAGAAACAAAATAGCAACGTTCAATTTGGAAAGAAAAGAAATGGAGTTGTAATCAGAGAATTTAGGAATTTTTATGGAAAAACCACTCGAGCAATTGGCTTAAAAATTACAAAATCTATTCAACATGAACATATTTATGATATATTGATAAAACAATTGCCACATCTGAGCTAGAAACAAAACAGCAACGTTCAATTTGGAAAGAAAAGAAATGGAATTGCAATCAGAGAATTGAGGAATTTTTAAGGAAAAACCACTCAAACAATTGGCTTAAAAATAACAAAATCTATTCAACATGAACATATTTATAATATATTGATAAAACAATTGCCTCATCTGAGCTAGAAACAAAACAGCAATGTTCAATTTGTAAAGGAAAAAAAAGTAATTGTAATCAGAGAATTGAGGAATTTTTAAGGAAAAACCACTCGAGCAATTGGCTTAAAAATTACAAAATCTATTCAATATGAACATATTTATAATGTATTGATAAAACAATTGGCAAATCTGAGATAGAAACAAAATAGCAACGTTCAATTTGGAAAGAAAAGAAATGGAATTGCAATCAGAGAATTGAGGAATTTTTAAGGAAGAACTACTCGAGCAATTGGCTTAAAAATTACAAAATCTATTCAACATGAACATATTTATGATATATTGATAAAACAATTGCCTCATCTGAGCTAGAAACAAAACAGCAACGTTCAATTTGAAAAGGAAAGAAATGGAATTGTAATCAGAGAATTGAGGAATTTTTAGGGAAAAACCACTCGAGCAATTGGCTTAAAAATTACAAAATCTATTCAACATGAACATATTTATAATATATTGATAAAACAATTGCCACATCTGAGCTAGAAACAAAACAGCAACGTTCAATTTGAAAAGGAAAGAAATGGAATTGTAATCAGAGAATTGAGGAATTTTTAAGGAAAAACCACTCAAGGAATTAGCTTAAAAATTATAAAATCTATTCAGCGTGAACATATTTTTAATATAATGATAAAACAATTGCCACATCTGAGCTATAAACAAAACAACAACGTTCAAATTATACTGGAAGGAATTTAATTAGTTTAAAATTTTAATTTGTTATTTAAACTAGCACTTTCTGTAATATCAGTTGAAAATAAATTTTAAAAAAAAGTAAATAAATTGCTCTTGATTAAACGACCGCACGTTGGCATATCTAAACGTGTAAATGCATACCGGGGGTACCTATTTGCATAAAGAGGTATTAAGGTATTACGCGCGAGTATTAATTATTGTTTTATCGTAAGCACTTTATTATTTCGTTATCAGCGGGCCGTACGTTTATATAAATTTATACATTCCAACGGTTATTACAGTTCGTACATTTTCTACTTTATTCTAAGCCGTCCCGTATGCTCTTTTATTACCACCGACGCCCCCTTTTATTATTGTTATTATGATAATCGTAATTATTTGTGAAATGCGGCTACCGCGCGACCCGATAACGCTAAAAGCCCGCAATAAAATGGATTCGATTTAATAAAACGCTCCACGTTGACACTGGTACGTTGATGACTGTTTTCTTGTAGGTGATGAAAGCAAAATTTTGTTTATATGAAGAAGTGATAAGAATTATGCATTAAATAATCTATTAAAAATATTTTTAACATTAAGATAGGAAAACAATCCATCATCTGGAAATTGTAAATGGTTTTAAATTTTATCAACCTTAAAAAGTCCTGAACATTTGGATACAATTGTTTCTTTTTCAAATAATTTTTAGTCCGTAATATTTCAAGTGTTTGTTTTTATAAAAGAATTATTATTCTCTGAAAAAGTGTACATTTCTTATTATTGTTCTTACAATATTACAACGGTTTTTTTTCTTTAAAAGTTTATTAACAAAATTTTTTTCTTCAATTTTTTCTTCCTAAATTCAGCTTTTATTAAAATTTCGTTCTGGATTATTCTAAATGAAAAATCCAATGGATTTCTTAGGTCAGCAATTGTTCTAATGTTTTTCTAATATTTCCAATGTTTTTTTCTGAATGTTTTTTTTTAATTGAATGAATAAATAAATTTGTATTTTTTCTAAATGGATTATTTTTTGAAGAAGAAAAAATTAGAATGGTTTCTTAAGTTTTCAACAAAATTTCATTGGTTTCGAAAATATTCAGTGGTTTTTTTAAACTCTTGAGCCTTTTTTTTTTATTCTGGATTATTCCAAATTATTTTGATTTTGAAAAACAAAAGTTTTCAGTTAGTTGTTTTTAAAGTTTTTAATTTTGTATTATTCTAAATGAATTGTTCTTTTAAACAAAATTGGAGTGTTTCCCTTCAATTTTCTGATGTGTTTTCTTTCAACATTTAATTGTTTTCAGCTTAATTTTGTACTAAATTATTTTAAATGAATTGATTATTGAAAAACAAATCTATTGATTTTCTTAGGTTTTAATTGTTTTCTTTTGCAAAAGTTCAATATATATTATATTATAAAGGTTTTAACTTTTTTTTTCTTCAAATTTTTATTTAGTTCTGGATTATTTTAAGTAAATTGTTTTTTTTTTGAGAAACTGTTTCGGTTTTCAACTGTTTTTTCGAAAGTTTTCAGCTGTTTTAATTTTTGTTTTTATTTATTTTATTACAGATTATTCTAAATGAAATTTTATTGTCGATTTTTATAGAAGTTTTTAGCTGCTTTAAAAAATTGTTCTAGATTATTCTAAATAAATTATTTTTCAACTGTTTTTTATCATGCAAAATTTAATTGTTTCTGTAAAATTTCAAATGTTTTAGTCGAAGTTTCAACTTTTCATCTGTATTTTTATTATATTTCTTTTTTGTTCTTGATTATTCTAACACAATTGTTTTTTGAAAGAAATGCTGTGTTTTTCTTTATTTTTCAACTTATTTATATTGCAAAGTTTAATTGATTATGTAAAAGTTTAAATGTTTTTATATACATTTTTAGCTGTTTTGTTTTAAATGTTTTTTTTTTCACGTTTTATTCTAGATTATTCTAAATAATTTGTTTCTTGAAAAAATCCAGTGTTTTCTTATATTTTCAATTGTTTTACCTAACAAATATTCTTTGTTTTTTTTTAGTTTTCAACAGATTTTTTTTTAATTCTGAATTATTCTAAATGAATTGTTTTTGAAAAAAGTTGAATGATTTTTTTAAGTTTTCGAAGTTTTCATTGTTTTTTTTTAAGTTTTTCCAAACGGATTGTTTTTTGAAAAAAAGATCCAATGATTTTTGAAGTTTTCAATTGTTTTATCTTACGAAACTTCATTGGTTTCGAAAATTTCAAATGATTTCATTAAATTTTTCAGCTGATTTTTTTAAGTTTTCAGCTTTTGTGTTTTTATTTAATTTTGTACTAGATTATTCTAAATGAATTGTTTTTGAAAAAAAGTTCAATGATTTTCTTAGGTTTTCATTGTTTTTCTAAAATTTCCAATGTTTTCAGCAGTTTTTGCAAAAAAAATTCCAAGCGGTTTGTTTTTTGAAAAAAGTTCCAATGATATCTCAAGTTTTCAATTGTTTGTATCTTATAAAACTTCATTGGTTTCGAAAATTTCAAATAATTTCATTAAATTTTTCAGCTGATTTTTTTAAATTTAATTTTGTACTAGATTATTCTAAATGAATTATTTTTTGAAAAAAAAATCCAGTGTTTTTATTAATTTTAACTTTTCAACTGTTTTACCTTGCAAAATTTGATTGTATCTACAATATTTCAATTGTTTTTATCAAAGTTTTCAGTTGTTTTTTAATTTTTTGTTCTAGATTATTCTAAATTAATTGTTTTTTGAAAAGGTTAATCCAATTAATTTGTTTAGGTTTTCAATTGTTTTATCTTTGCAAATGTACATTGTTTTAAGGTATTTTTACGAAAGTTTTCCGCCGTTTTTTAAAACTATATATTTCGTTCTGGATTATTTTAAATTAATTGTTTTTAGAACAAAAAAATCCAATTTTTATCAGTTTCATTGGTTTTGGTAAAATTTCAAATATTTTTATAAAAGGAATAAATGAAGAAATAAATAAATTTATAATTTTTTTAGGCAATTCTAAATGGATTGTTTTTTGAAGAAAGAATTCCGAGTTTTCAATTGTTTTATCTTAAAAAATATCATTGGTTTCGAAAATTTTAAGTGGTTTTATTACTGTCTTCATTTCAATATTTTTTTAAATTTCCAATGTTTTCAGCTGTTTTTAACTTTTTTCATTTGTTTTCTGAAAAATTTTAATAATTGTTTCTGTAAGATTTCAATGTTTTTATGAAGTTTTCATCTGTTTTTTTCTTCATTCATTTTAGATTATTCTAAATGGATTGTATTAAAAAAAATCCAAAGATTTTCTTACAAATTTACTTTGTTTTTGTAAAAATTGTAAAAATATTTGTATTAATGATTTCAACTGTTTTCTTTAACGTTTTTGTTCTAGACTATTCTAAATGAATGTTTCTTTGAAAGAATCCAGTGTTTTTCAACTATTTTATCTTACAAAATTTCATTGTTTTAGTAAATTTTCAAATGTTTTCCTCAAAGATTTCAGAGGGGTTTTTGAATGTTTTTAACTATTTATTTTTTTATTTTTTTAATCTATATTATTCTGAATGAACTTTTCTATGAAAAACTTTTCTTCAGTTTTCAACTGTTTTTCCTTAAAAATTTAAGGTTTCTTTAAAATTTCTGACTTTTTTTTTTCACCTTTTTTTAAAAAATTTGTACTAAATTATTTTTTGAAAAAAAAATCCTATGTTTTTCTTAGGTTTTCAATTGTTTTATTTCGTAAATTTTCATTGTTTTTACAAAATTTCCAATGTTTTCAATTGTTTTTACTCAAATTTTAAACTGTTTTTTTTAAGTTTAATATTTATTTCTTTATTATTTTAAATGAAGAAAATTCATTCTTTGTCTCAAGTTTTCAACTGTTTCATCTTACAAAGTTTCTTTGGTTTGATTAAATCTCAAATGTTTTTATCAAATTTTTCAGCAGTTTTTCGAAAGTTTTTAAAGGGTTTTTTGTTTATCCTCAAGTATTCTAAATCTAAACGGATTGTTTTTTGAAAAAAGATCCAATGATTTCTTAAGTTATCAATGGTTTTATCTCGCAAAACTTTTCAAATAATTTTATTAAAGTTTTCAGCTGATTTTTCGAAAGTTTTCAGCTGTTGATTTTGTTCTGGATAATTCTAAATGAATTATTTTTTGAAAAATAAATCCAGTGAGTTTCTTAACTTTTTAACTGTTTTACCTTGCAAAATTTTATGGTTTCTATAATATTTCAATTGTTTTTATCGAAGTTTTCATGTGAAAATGAATTGCTTTAAAAAAAAAAAAAATACAGAGTGTTTCTTAAGTTTTCAATTGTTTTATTTTATAAATTTTCTTTGTTTTTGTAAAACTTCAAATATGTTTATTAAAGATTTCAGTTAATTTTTCAAAGGTTTTTAACTGTGTTTTTTGATTATGGGTTATTCTAAATGAATTGTTTTTTGAGAAAAAAAAAAACCAAAGAATTTCTAAGGTTTTTAAAAATAAATTGTTTTATCTTGAAAAGTTTCATTGTTTTGGTAAAATTTCAAATGTTTTTATAAAAGTTTTCAGATGGTTTTTTTGCTGTTTTTTATTTTTTTTTTGTTTTGTATTATTCTGAATGAATTGTTCTTTAAAAAAAACTTGCAGTATTTTTCTTGAGTTTTCAAAATTTCTTAGAAAATTTTATTGTTTCTTTAAAATTTCTAATCTTTTAATTTAAGTTTTCAGCTGTTTTTAAAGTTTTGTACTAGATTATTCTAAATGAATTATTTTTTGAAAAAAATTATCCAGTGATACTTTTACATTTTCAACTGTTTTATCTTTCAAAATTTCATTGTTTCTGTAAAACTTCAAATGTTTTTATTTAAGATTTTAACTGTTTTTTTTAGGATTTTGTTCTCGATTATTCTAAATGAATGATTCTTAAAAAAAAATCAGTGCTTTTTTTATACAAGTTTTCAACTGTTTCATCTTACAAAATATCATCGCTTCGGTGAAATTTCAAAAGTTTTCATCGAAATTTTCAACATTTTTAGGTTTCACATTTTTTAAAAATTGTTTTGTTCTGTATTATTGTCCTTTGAAATAACTCCCAGTATTTTTCTTAAGTTTTCAACTGTTTCATCTTTTAAAATTTTATTGTTTCTGTAAAATTTAAAGTTTTCAACTGTTCTATTAGATTTTTTAGTTCTAGATTATTGTAAATCAAACGTTGAAAAAAACAATGATTTTATTTCCAATTGTTTATCTTTTGTTTTTGATTTCAGCTGTTTTTATAAAATTTTTCAATTTTTTATTTGGTTTCAGATTATTTTAAATAAATTGTTTTTTATCTAGTGTTTATATCAAATTTTCAAATGTTTTTTTCTTGCTAAATTTTATTGGTTTGATGAAATTTCAAATGTTTTTATAGAAAATTTGGCTGTTTTTTGTAAGTTTTTAATGTTTAAAAAAATATTCTAGACTATTCTAAATGGAAACTGATTTTTAAAGTTTTTAACTGTTTTATTGTTTCTACAATATTTCAAATGTTTTATCCAAATTTTCAGCTGTTCTAGATTATTTCTAAGTGAACAGTTTTTTTGAAAAAATTAAATTAAAATGTTTTTCCTAATATTTCAATTGATTTATTTTACAAAAATTAAATTATTTTCTTGGGTTCCACTAGTTTTTTCACTATTTTTCTGAAAATTGAAACTTAGAAAAATAGTGAAAAAACTATTGGAAATCCAAGAAAATAATTTCAGCTGTTTTTACAAAAGTTTTCAACTGTTTTTTTTTCTAATTTTTTATTTGGTTTTGGATTATTTTAAATGAATTGTATTTTTAACAATTTCCGTTGTTTATTTCAAGTTTTCAACTGTTTCATTCTCAAATTTCAAATGTTTTTATAGAAGTTCTCAGCTATTTTTCGTAAGTTTCTTTTAAAGTTTTTTTCATTGTAGATTATTTTAAATGATCTGTTTTTCGAAAAACAATCCAAGGATTTCTTAAGTTTTTAATTATTTTTTTCTGACAATTTTTCATCGATTTTTAATTGTTTTTAAATGGATTTTGAAAGTTTTTAGCTGTTTTTTGTTCTGTGTTATTCTAAATGAATTATTTTTTGCAAAATAAAACAGTGTTTATTTAATTTTATTTAACTGTTTTCTCTTGCAAAATTTTATTATTTCTGTAAAATTTCAAATGTTGTTATTCAAGTTTTATTTTTGTTCTAAATTATTTTAAATAATTAATTCTTGAAAAAGAAAATTTGGTGCTTTTCGTCTTCAATTGTTTTACTTTAGAAATTCTCTTTGTTTTTGTAAAGGTTCAAAAATTTGTATTAAACATTTTGTTTCTATAAAATTTTAAATGTTTTTATCGAAGTTTTAAGCTGTTTCTTAAAATTTTATTTTAGTTCTTTTATTTTATTATTTTAAATAATTTTTTTCTTGGAAAAGAAAATCTGGTGCTTTCCGTAAGTTTTCGTTTGTTTCACTTTAGAAATTCTTTTTGTTTTTGTAAAGCTTCAAATATTTTTATTAAAGATTTCAGCTGGTTTTTCAACTGTTCTTTTATTCTGGATTATTCAGAAATAATTGTTTTTGAAAAGAATTTCAATGTTTTTCTTAGGTTTAAGATATCATTGTTTTTCTTTTCCAAAAAACAATCCATTTGGAATACTTTAGAACAAAAATGGTGATGTGGCCATCATAGTAGTTTCCCTATATATTACACGAAAACTATAAGGTTTACGCAAAAAAAGCTATTCTTAATGATTTGTTCACCATTGAATTCTCTATAATTTTTTGTAATGCAAGTTTCATGTAACTGTGACAGTTTATTAGAAATTGGCAATAAATGTCAAAATTTTCAATTTTAATTTTTTTCTCAAAAGTTAAGAATTTTATTAAAAATATGTTCGAATAAAACTTGTTCAGTTTTTTATTACCTTTAACTTTTGTTTGAATCATTTTTTAAAATTTTTCATATCTAGAAAAATAAAACGAAAAAACAAAAAAATGCCTCGAGTAAACATCCACTTCCGGTCTATGAATGTTTACCAAAAGCTTTTCAGCTCCAGTTTTTAACTATAAAACCTTAAGTTTGAAGTTTCATCTCAAACAGATTATTCGTTTTTGAGATACAGCGCCCACCGACAGACACACAGACACACAGACACAGAAAAAAAATTTCCAGAAATTAGTGTTTTGGGTTCAGGGGACCCCAAAACGGATATTTCCGCAAAAAAAATTTTTGAAAAAAAAATCACGAAAACAATAGTCCCCCTATATATACTATATAGGGAAACTAAAAATAATAAATAAAAAGAAACTCAAAAAATCAACTAAAAAAACTTTGATAAAAACATTTTAAATTTTTTTAAATTATCTTGCAAATTTCTAAAATTTCGAATATTTTGAGTTGTTTTTTTTCAGTTTCAGCTTCTTTTTTCAGTTTTAATTTCTGGATTATTCTGGACAATTGTTTTTTTTTTAAATCAGTATTTTTTCACAAGTTTTTAACTCTTTTATCCTTACAAAATTCCATTATTTTGATAAAATTTAAAATGTTTTTATCAAAGTTTTTTTAGTTGATTTTTTGAGTTTTTTTTTATTTATTATTTTTGTTCTAAAGTATTCCAAATGGATTGTTTTTTGGAAAAGAAAAACAATGATATCTTAGCTTTCCAATTGTTTTATTTTTAAAATTTCATCGTTTCTGTAATATTTCAAATGTTTTTATCTGTTTCTTTTCAAGTTTTCAGCTGTTATAATGTATAATTTTAAATTTTTCGAAATTAACAGTTATTGAAGATTTTCTTAGGTTTTCAATTGTTTTATATTGCAAATTGTCAATATTTTTTAAGTTTTCAACTGGTTTTTTTTTGTTTTGAACTTTTCTAAATTAGATGTTTTTGAAGATTTTCTTAGGTTTTCAATTGTTTTACATATTTTGCAAATTCTCTTTGTTTTTGTAAAGCATCAAGTATTTTTATTAATGATTTCAGCTGTTTTTTTTTTTGAAAGTTTTGAGCTGATTTTTTATTCTGAATTATTCTAAAACTATTGTTTATCAAAATTCATAGTTTCTCTTAGATTTTCAATTGTTTTTCTAAAAATTTCGAATGTTTTCAGCTGCGTTTTTTCGCAAGTTTCAGTTTCTTTTGTTTTTAGTTTTTAATTGTGGATTATTCTAAACAATTGTTTCTTTAAACAATCCGTGTTGTTCATAAGTTTTTAACTGCTTTATCCTACAAAATTCTATTGTTTTGACAAAATTTAAATTTTTTTTATCAGAGGTTTTTTAGCTGATTGTGCATTTTTTTAGTTTTTTTTTTTTTAATTTATTTCTGTTAGAAACTATTCTTTTGGAAGAAAGCCAATGATATCTTTGTTTTTAAACATTTTATTGTTTCTGTGATATTTCAAATGTTTTCATCTAAGTTTTCAGCTGTTTCTTTTCAAGTTTTCAGCTGTTTTATTATTTTAAATTTTTAAAAATTAACAGTTATTGAAGATTTTCTTAGGTTTTCAATTATTTTATTATACAAATTTTCATTATTCTGCTTTCATTTTTTAAGTTTTCAGCTTATTTTTTATTTTGAATTATTCTAAATTAATTGTTTTTGAAGATTTTCTTAGGTTTTCAATTGTTTTATTTTGGAAATTATTATTATTTTTCTAAAAATTCGAATGTTTTCAACTGATAATTCGCAAGTTTTCAACTGTTTTTTTTTTTAAATATTTGTTCTGGATTATTGTAAATGACAAAATCAAAAATGTACTTTGGGAAATAAATTATTTATCAGTAGAGGTCGTGGGAACGCTAGGACTCTTGTTTAATTTATTGGGGGTAGGTCAAGAGTACGCTAGGCCAATTAATAAATTATTGGTATAGGTCAAGAGTACGCTAGGGCAATGTTTAATTTATTAGGGTAAAAAAAAAGTCCATAATTAGGGTCGGTCAAGAGTACGCTAAGACAATGAATAATCTATTGAGGTAGGTTAAGAGTACGCTAATTTTACATATCAATGCTCAAAATTGAGTGTATTTTCTTACGTATGTTTCTGTTGACATATTTTCTACAGGTAATCCAAAGCATCATAGGAAAAAAAATAAGAACAAAAATAATATGGGAATTGGGGTTGGAGCTGTGTTATCGCAAAAAAAAAATTCAGAATAGGCAAGATAAGGCAATCAGCTACTTTAGTAAGATCTTGTCTAAAGCAGGGCGGAAATTTTTGCTATAGTAAAGTTACGTGGAATAAAATTCTTAGTAGTAGTAGTAGTGTTTGACTATCGACCACGTGGTCTTTCCGCCGTGTGATTTGTGTATTTTGTGTGAATGTGTAAATGGGCTTGTTACTTTAAAAGATCGCCCCCTTCACTCTAAAGTACCATTAATTGTACCCCAATATTGAATGGTACAGGTCACCCATTCAAAGAAAATTCTTATTAAATGGCAAAAAGACAAGTCTTCAAATGAATGGAAAAGCTTCAGGAGTTTAACTGTTTAACTTTTAATGCTGAACACACACATAAGAACGCATATGCTTCATCTCAGAGACTAGGCAGAGAATATAAGCTCTGTATAAGTGATGGGAATATAAAGATGATTTATAAGGATCAGGAGAGTCACACAATGTATGAATATTCCTCTTTCTATTAAATTTATACCTTTTTCTATCTTTTTAATTACCCAGAATATCACGACGCGGTCTAATCGTCGAGGGGCCATTAAAAATAACAAAGGTAATTACTTAATATCAAACGGGGAGATATGTGAATTGGGTAATTACGAAACAGTTAAAAGTTTGTAGCGCAATTAGCCGGCTAACTGGCGATTGCCGAAGCGGGCTCGTACACGTATACACACTACATTATCAAAGCCTAGATAATGAAACGAAAAAATAAAAAAAAAACCCAGACGCAAAGTAAATAATTTTAATACTAATTGCAATTTTCCTGCGCTTATACACTAATATAATGTCGGTAATTCATTAGATAAGTGAAAAGTTTATCGACGTTAATTACGGCTAATTAAGCTCGTTCGCTTCTTACCTTCGAATGATTACTGGCATACCACAGCTTGTTTTGCTATTTTACTATGCTAAGCATTGTAATAGTTATATTTATTAACCTACTAAAGATTAAAGTAAATAATTAATATTCGCATTTTTTAATTATTCAATACAGAGTAAACAAAATTGATTTACAAAGAATTTGCTATTAATAAAACTAAAGTATACAAATGGTTTTCTCTGGTAAAAAGAAAAAAATTCCACGTATATTCAATTCAAATATTGAATTGATGAAGTGAGTACACAATGAAAGTCCACAATACATTGAAATAAAACAGCACAGTTGAGAATATTTCACTTTTGTTGAATAGTGTTTTATTTTAATAGATTACATTAAATCAAATGCAAATCAGTCTAAACCATAACTATAAATAACAGATTATTTTCGTTCGCATTAATCGCTTCACTTTCCCAACATCCTCTGACGTTAAATTATTAAATCCAATTTGTTAATCGGACTTTCCCAAAATGGAATCGCGTCGCCCAAAACTAATTTAGAAATTAGAAAAAAATATATATGCATAGACGGAACGTAATTAAGCGATTTGTCGGTTCATTTTATGAGCTATTAATTTACCGAACGACTTCAACCTTAAAACGGAACCGATCACTAATACACTAGTACCTCAGTGTCAAGATCGCCATCAAGTTTCCTGAGACTAAATGAATAACA
Source organism: Ontholestes murinus (assembly GCA_963969525.1). Taxonomy (NCBI): domain Eukaryota; kingdom Metazoa; phylum Arthropoda; class Insecta; order Coleoptera; family Staphylinidae; genus Ontholestes; species Ontholestes murinus. Next base: position 83,912,773 of record OZ018389.1, on the reverse strand, counting down.
AATAATTTTCATAAAGTAAAATCGTGGTGAATGTGAAAAAATTCAATATTGGCATTTTAAACTTTAAGAAAATATTCTTAAGTATATCTAAACAACACACAATAAATCTCACCTAGCAAATATTATCTGTAAACTGTCACCTACCACCTGTCATCTGTCATCAATCATCTGTTATAATTTATCTTTCATTTATAATTCGTCCATTTATCGACAATAAAATTATAAGTTTTAGTATATCGCCTGTGATCTGCTATATATATATCATTTATTTATCTGTATAGCATCTGTCAACTTTCAACTGACATCTACCATCTGTCAGCTGGCTGTCATTCTTGATCTTAAAAATTTCAGTTCTAATTTTCAACAAATTACTATTTATAAAATACAGAGATACGAACCTTTCCAAAATATTCATAATATATTATAATTGTGATACGTTAAAATGCTCATCTTAAAGTTTAAAATCCTAATCTTTTCTGTAACTCTAATCTGCCATTCGTCATCGTCTGTCATCTCCGATCAATTATCTGTCTTTTGTAGTTTGTAATTTTTGATTTATCAACTATCAACAATAAGCTACTCTCTGTAATATGTCATCTGTCATCTGTCATCTGTCATCTGTCATCTGTCATCTGTCATCTGTCATCTGTCATCTGTCATCTGTCATCTGTCATCTGTCATCTGTCATCTGTCATCTGTCATCTGTCATCTGTCAACTGTCATCTGTCATCTGTCATCTGTCATCTGTCATCTGTCATCTGTCATCTGTCAACTGTCACCTGTCATCTGTCATCTGTCATCTGTCAACTGTCACCTGTCATCTGTCATCTGTCAACTGTCACCTGTCATTTGTGGTTTCAACTTTTTTTTTTCTAAACGTCAATTATTTTTTAAGAAAATTTTCCGAATTGTGAATTCTTATAATACTTACTAATTCTTCTGAAACATTTTTTTACAATAGTATTTTACAATATTTTGTTAAAATTCCATTTTTAAGATGTCGACTGAAAACTCATTAATTTGTGGTTTCAGCTGGGTTTTTCTCTAAATGTTAACTATTTTTCAATCTATTATCTGCCATCTGTCATCTATCTTCTGTCTTCTGTCTTCTATCATCTGTCATCTTTCAACTATCATCTATCAATTTCTGCACAAATTATTTTCTTTATCAATAGTTAAAATGACATTTTATCATCTATCTATCTAAATATCAATTTTTTTTTAAATTTCCGAATTTTCGTTTCTTAAAGTACTTTAATTTTTTCTTTTTACAATAGTTTTGATAATAAGATTTTTAACTGATTTTTTTGATAATAAAATCTTTAACTAATTTTTTTCGTTGAAATTCCAAATTTTAAACTGTCAACTGTTTTTCTCTAAGCAAAAATAAATCATCTCTCATCTGTCAAGTCATTTGTAATTTGTGGTTTTAACAGATTTTTTTCTAAATTCCAATTTTTATAATGTTTTGTTTTTCTTAGCAAAATTAAATTATCTGTCAACTGTCATCTGTAATTCGTCATCTGTGTTTTTTGTAAATGTTAATTATTTTTTCATCTGTCGTCTGTAATTAGTGATTTCTCTCTGTAATTTGTCACTTGTCATCTGTAATCTGTCATTTGTCGTTTCAATTGTTTTTGTTTCTTAATGTCATCTTTTTGGAAAATTTTTGATTCTTAAAATAGCTACAAAAAAAATTAAACACTCTTTTTGCAATAGTTTTGTTAATAAAATTTTCATTTGAATCTATTTTGTTAAAATTCTAATTTTCCAGTTGTCAACTGTTTATTTTTTATTGGCAAAACTAAATTATCTGTCACGTGCTATTTGTCATCTATCATCTGTTATCTGTCATCCCTTATCTATCATCTGCTATCTGTCACCTTTTATCTATCATCTGTCATATTTATCAAGTTTTCAATTGAATCTATTTTGTTAAAATACCAATTTTCAAGTTGTCAACTGTTTTTTTTTCTTCTAAATAATCTGTCACGTGCCATTTGTCATCTGCCATCTGACTCCTGTGCTCTGTCATCTATCATCTGTTATCTGTCATCTTTCATTTGTCATCTGTTATCTATCATCTGTCATCTGTCATCTGACGTCTGTTATATTTCACCTGTCATCTGCCATCTATCATCTGTCTCATCTACGTTCATCGCTTTAACTATGTTTTTTGTATTTTTTAATTGTCTAATTTTTGTTTCTAAAAATAATTTCAATTTCTCTTAAATTCGGTTTTACAATAGTTTTGTTAATCATATTTTGAATTGAATTTTTCGTTGAAATTTCAATTTTTAAATTGTCAACTGTTATTTTTTCGTTATCTCATAGCAAAACTAAATTATCTGTCATCCATCATCTGTCATCTGTCTTTTTTTATCTTTTATCTATCATCCGTCATTTGTGGTTTCAACTGTTTTTTTTTTTCTAAATGTTAACTATTTTTGCATCTGTTATCGGCCATCTGTCATCTGCCATCTGTGATGGTATCATCTGTAATCTATCACCTATCATCTATATAAATGTCAATTATTTTTAAGAAATTTTTCTAATTTTCATTCCTTAAAAGACTTTTAATTTTTCTTGAACGCTCTTTTTACAATAGTTTTGACTGATTTTTTTTTGTTGAAATTCCAATTTTTTGTCAACTGTTTTTCTCTGAGCAAAACTGAATCATCATCTCTCATCTGTTATCTGTCAGCAGTCATCCGTCATCTGCCATCTGTTAAATCATCTGTCATTTGTGGTTATAACTGTGTTTTTTTTTTAATGTGAACTATTTTTAGAAAATTTTCCAAACAACTATTCAGAAAATACCAGTGTTTAAAATGTCAACTGTTTTTTTTTTTTTCGTATCAAAACTAAATTAACTATCATCTGTCAACTGTGTTTTTTTAAGTGTTAATTATTTATCTATCGTCTGTCATCTGTTACCTATCATCTGTAATCTGTCATTTGTGCTTTTAAATTGTTTTTGTTTTTAAATGTCAAATAATTTTTAAGAAATTTTCCGATTCTTAAAATATCTAAAAAAAATTAAACATCACTTTTACAATTGTTTTGTTAATCAAATTTTCAATTTAACCTTTTCTTATTAAAAATCCAATTTTCAAGTTGTTAACTGTTATTTTTTGTAAAGAATTGACTAAAAAACTAAACTAAATTATCTGAAATCTATCACGCGCTATCTGTCATCTGTCATATGTCTTCTATCTTCTATCTTCTGTCTTCTGTCTTCTGCCTTCTGTCTTCTGTCTTCTGCCTTCTGTCTTCTGCCTTCTGTCTTCTGTCTTCTATCTTCTGTCTTCTGTCTTCTGTCTTCTGTCTTCTGTCTTCTGTCTTCTGCCTTCTGTCTTCTGTCTTCTGCCTTCTGTCTTCTGTCTTTTATCTTCTGTCTTCTATCTTCTGTCTTCTGTCTTCTTTCTTCTGTCTTCTGTCTTCTGTCTTCTGTCTTCTGTCTTCTGTCTTCTGTCTTCTGTCATCTGTCGTCTATCGTCTATCATCTATCTAAATGTCAACTATTTAAATAAATGCACATTTTCGTTTCTTAAAATACTTAAAATTTTTCCTTTTACAATAGTTTTGTTAATAAAATGTTTAATTGAATTTTTTTTTTTGTTGAAATTCCAATTTTTAAAATGTATTTTTTGTCTTATCAAAACTAAATTATTTGTCATCTGCCATCTTTTATCTGCCACCTGTCATCTGACATCTGTTATTTGTCATTTGTGGTTTCAATTGTGTCTTTTTTTCTAAATGTTAACTTTTTTTTTTGTAACAAAAAATAAATTGAAATTTTTAGGTTGTCAACTCTATGTTTATTAGCAAAACTATATTATCTGTCATCTATCATCTGTCATTTGGAGTTTCAATTGTATTTGTTTCTAAATGTCGACGAATTTTTAAGAAATTTTCCAAATTTTTGATTCTTAAATACTTTAATTCACTCTTTTTTTACAATAGTTTTGTTAATAAACTTTTCAATTGATTTTTTTGTTCAAATTTCAATTTTAAAGATGTCAACTGTTTTATTTTTTCTTAGCAAAACTAAATTGTCTGTCATCTGTCATTCATCATCTGTCATATGTCAACTGTGTTTTTCTAAATGTTAATTATTTTTCATCTGTCTTCTGTCATCTGTGATCTTTCATCTATTACCTGTCATCTGAAATCTATCATTTGTGGTTTCAATTTTTTTTTTCATTCTAAATGTCGACGAATTTTTAGAAATTTTTCCTCGATTCAATAAAATTTTTAATTGATTTTTTTCGTTGAAATTCCAAGTTTTAAACTGTCAACTGTTTTTCTCTTGGCAAAACTAAATCATCTCTCATCTGTCAAGTCATTTGTCATTTGTGGTTTTACCAGTGTTTTTTGCTAAATGTTACCTATTTTTTAGAAAATTTTCCAAATGAAATTCCAATTTTTAAGATGTCGTTTATTCTCTGATATGTCACCTGTCATCTGTAATCTGTCATTGGTGGTTTTATTTGTTTTTGTCTCTAAATGTAAAAAAAAAATAGGAATTTTTCCACATTTTCGATTCTTCAAATACCTAAAAAAATTAAACTATCTGTTTGTAATAGTTTTGTTAATCAAATTTTCCATTGAATCTATTTTGTTAAAATTCTAATGTTCAAGTTGTCAACTGTTTTTTTCTTCTAAATTATCTGTCACATTCCATTTGTCATATGTCAACTGTTATCTATCACCTTTGTAAATGTTTTTTTTTAATTGTCGATTTTTTGTTTCTAAAAATTTTAATTTCTTTTAAACTCGGTTTTACAATAATTTTGTTAATCAAATTTTCAATTAATTTTTTTTTGACAAAATTCCAATTCTTAAGTTTGTTTTTTTTTTCCTTTGCAAAACTAAATTATCTGTCATCTGTTATCGGTCATCTGTCATCTATCATCTTTCATCTTTCATCTGTCATCTGTCATCTGTCATCTGTCATCTGTCATCTGTCATCTGTCATCTGTCATCTGTCATCTGTCATCTGTCATCTGTCATCTGTCATCTGTCATCTGTCATCTGTCATCTGTCATCTGTCATCTGTCATCTGTCATCTGTCATCTGTCATCTGTCATCTGTCATCTGTCATCTGTCATCTGTCATCTGTCATCTGTCATCTGTCATCTGTCATCTGTCATCTGTCATCTGTCATCTGTCATCTGTCATCTGTCATCTGTCATCTGTCATCTGTCATCTGTCATCTGTCATCTGTCATCTGTCATCTGTCATCTGTCATCTGTCATCTGTCATCTGTCATCTGTCATCTTTCATATTTAATCGTTCAACTTTCATCTATCATCTGTAATTTGTGGTTTCAACTGTGTTTTTTCTAAATGTTAACTATTTTTTCATCTATTATCGGTCATCTGTGATAAATCATTTGTCATCTATTATCTATATAAATGTCAACTATTTTTTAAGGAATTTTCCGAATTTTCATTTCTTAAAAGACTTTTAAGTTTTCTTGAACACTCTTTTTACAATAGTTTTGATAATAAAATTTTAAATTGATTCTTTTGTTGAAATTCCAATTTTTAAACTGTCAACTGTTTTTCTCTTAGCAAAACTAAATCATCTCTCATCTGTCATCCATCATCTATCATCTGTCAAAGATAAAGTTTAACTGTGTTTTTTTAATGTTAACTAGTTTTAGAAAATTTTAAAAATTGTCAATAGCTTTTTTGTTAATGAAATTTTCAATTGATTTTTTTTGTTGAAATTCTAATTTTAAAGATGTCAACTGTTTTTTTTTTTTTTTTTTTTTTTCTTAGCAAAACTAAATAATCTGCCACCTGTCATTCGTCATTTGTAATCTGTCAACTGTGTTTTTCTAAATATTAATTATTTTTCATCTGTCGTGTATCATTTGTGATCTCTCATCTGTCATCTGTCATTTCAGGTTTCAATTGTTTTTCATTTTAAAATGTCAACCAATTTTTAGGGAAAAAAATTTTTTTAGGAAAATTTTTACAATAGTTTTGTTAATCATGGCATATGCTATCTGTTATCTATCATCTCTTATCTGTCACCTTTCATCTGTCATCTATTATGTTTCGTCTGTCATCTGTTATCTATCATCTGTCATCAATCTGTCATCTACCATCTACAATTTGTCAATTCTACTTTCATCGTTTCAACTAGTAGTATATTTTTTGTAAATGTTACTATTTAAGAATTTTTTCGAATTATTGTTCTTACAAAACTTTTAATTTTTCTTAAGTTCTTTCTTACAATAGTTTTGTTAATCAAATCTTCAATTGCGTTTTTTTGTTAAAATTCCAATTTTTAAGATGTCAACTGTTTTGTTTTCGTAGCAAAACTAAATAATCTGTCATCTGTCACTTGCTATCTATCATCTGACACTTCTTATTTGTCATCTTTCACCTGTCATTTGTTTCTTCTTTAAGATTAAATTAAGTAATATTAGATTTAAGCTAGTTGACGCAAATTTTATTTTGTACATGTACATGATACTTTGAAATAAGGAGATATTATTATTACAAAATTTTGTGTAGGTTTTTTGTAATTTGTTTTTTGTATGTATTTTTTTAGAAAGAATACCAAAGATGTAATAAATAAATAAATAAATAAGCGTGTATTGTGACAAGTAATAATTCTCCAAAGCCTATATTCAGAGAGAAAAAAATATTGAGATAAGTCCAAAATACACTAATTTTATGCACTAGGTAAGTAGATGATGTATCTGTTCAGATTTTTTATTTAATCTTTAACTCGTTGATTGTTGAGGCACTTATATTTTGTAAATCAACTTTTTATTTTACTCACTACAATTGTTACAATTATATTTATTATATTTCTTCACCTGAAGAAGCTACAGTGTAGCGAAACAATTGTAGTGAGTAAAATAAAAAGTTGAAAATCATCAATAGTTTACTATTATTATTATATTAAGTAATCTTTATCTATCATGCATTACATAAAAAAAATATATACTTATACTAACAATGTAAGCAAATAATACATACAAGGATAAAAAGATCTAGGAGTGGAATGAATTATTATGGTCCACTATTTTATAACAAATTATCTAGAGAGCTAAGATCGATTGATTATCCAGTGCTTAAAAGAATTTTAAAAATGATTTTGAATAAAAAAGCTTATTATAGTATTGACCAATTCCTTAGAGATTTGTTGAAGTTTTAGTAAATACCTTTTTTCATTGGTTTATGTAAGTTTATGTTGTTATTTAGTTTGGACGTGTGTATATTTCTTTATAACCTCCAATAAAGTTATTATTATTATTAAGTAATAACCACTCCAAAAAGACTGATAATAAATTATCGTAGTGAAAATTATGCACACATTTAAAAAACGAATCACAAAAGATAATAATTAAATCGTTTATTAATTACCTTATTGCGGTAGGATAAAAATGCGCTACACTAAATCATGTATTATTGGTGTAATTATCCTCCACTTACATAAATAATGTATGTCTTTAAATTATTACTCTAGACGTATATTGTAGTGGTAATGATTCTTCAAAGCCTATATTATGCTAAAAAAATTATTGAGGTATGTCCAAAATACGCTAATATTAAGCTTCAATTAAATCAACGTCGAGAATGTTTACATAATAAGTTACTTATTAATATTTTTATGATTAATTGATAATTTAGTAAAACCCTCGCGAATGTTTTACTGTTTGGAAGGTGGGATAGAGGCCACCCACCCACCCTACATATACATAATTTATTCATCATCATTTACTGTTTCAATATAAATATTAATACAGAAGTTGTATAATTATGATTAATTTATATTTATAGAAAAACCCTCGCGTATGTTTTACTAATTGGAGGGTTGAATAGAGTCCGCCCACCCACCCTACATATACATACTTCATTTATCAACATTTACTGTTTCAATATGAATTTTAATAATGATTTATTTCTATGATTCATTTTTATTTTATTAAAAGCCTCGCGTATGTTTTACTTATTGGGGGGTGAGATAGTGGCCACCCACCCACCCTACATATACCCATATACTTCATTCATCCTCATTTTCGGTTTCAAAATTAATAATAATAAAAGGGTTGACGTTTTAAAAAAATAATTGAAACAATGCTTGAAGTGATGTAAGGTGTATATGTAGGGTGGGTGGGTGGCCTCTATCCCACCCTCCAATCAGTAAAACATACGCGAGGGTTTTATGAAATAAAAATTAATTGAAACAATCACTGTATGGGCGGCATCCAAGCCACCCTCCAATCCACAAAACATACTACTTTGTATTCGTTCTCATTTTTTGTTCTAAAAATGAAAAACTGACTATTGATGAAGAGAATGGTTGCGACCGTTTAACTGTTGTTAAAAAAATAATAATAATAAATAAAACTACTGTAAATTATATATGTAGGATGAGTGGGCGTACTCAACCCACCCTCCAATTTGTAAAATTACGCGAGGGTTGTATTCCAATTATAATTAATTTTAATATAATTATTTAAAAAAAAGCAATTTAACATTTTTCTTTTTGAAAACAACAAATTTAAAATTATGTAATTAGAAGCAAATTTAACAACAGGGCAGAAAGACCTAAGGTCGATAGCCCAGACAGATACGTACTAACCCCATCTGTTAACATTTATAATTACTATGTATTGTTTAAAAAAAATGTAAGTGTCTGTAATAAAGATGTTGTAGGAAGCAAATTTAAAACATAACCTCAATATGAAAGATTAAAAGCAGACATTGATTTATTAAACAGCGATTAATTTCAACTAATTCAAAACAGTTAGAACTGATCACCCTGTATATAATAAGCATAATTTAAAAAAAAAACATAACATACCGTTTCTTGTTTGTTTTATTTTAATTTAAACAATAACGCTATCCTATTGTTTCTTTTTTTTAATTCACTACAAACAAGTACACTATTTGTCTCGTTCAATCTTTATAAAAAAAAACAAAAATAGCACGCACTAATCAGTCCCCCTAATTAAAATCCAAAATCCGCGCACTGAATATTTTATTGATTCAATTGTCTTTCAGTTACTCGTTTGTTATCTCCGCGCACTGTTATTGTTTTGTTTTTTGTCTTTTCTTTTGCTCAATCAATTGTTTCTGTCTCTTTTGTTTATCTGTTTACGCGCGTTTTAATCGCGGTGTACTTTCCGGCGGAGTCGTCCAGGTGTGCACAGGTGCGTGTTGGTGCGCACATACTGCACTACACCAGGTGAGTCCCAAGTGGGCCGAAACCGGGCGTCGTCACGCCCAGGTCGCGGGCGTGGTCGGACCGGCGGACGGACCGCCCCTTTGGCCCTCGGTCCGCGCTAATCCGATTTCATTAGAGCGGGAACGTCGACGAGCAAATAAACGTCGCGACGGCTGAACGTTTGTTTTTTGTTTTTATTTTTAGGCAAGCGCGGTGATTGAGTACTGCGATACAAAACGAAATTTATGTGATTGAACAAATATTCAATAATATTTTATAAGGGTGAACTTTAACACATCTTGTAAATCTAATTAATAACTTCGAAGATTTTTTAATCAGTTAAAAAATCTATCTGAGTAATTATATCAATAATATTATGATGGAAATTGTATATTTAATTTTTTCTTGAGATGTTTTAAAAAATTCTTCTTAAAAACAGTTGAATTTAAAACAAAACAAAAAATTTTAATTAGTTAAAAAATCTCTGAGAAATTATATCAACAATATTATTATGGAAATTCAATATTTAATATTTCTTGAGATGTTTTAGAAAATTCTTCTTGAAAAAACAGTTGAATTAAAACAAAACAAAATTAGGCACGAATTCTTAAGAATTATGTAACCATCAGGCTAAGAAAAGTTAAAATTAAGTCGAATTTTTTGATTTTTTTGCTTTGGTTAAATTTGATACTGTATTTAACATAGTTGTATTGTTTTCATTGCTTGAATTGGTTGCGGTAGATCACTTATGTATACGATAAATAGTATTGATCCTAATACTGATCCTTGGGGAACACCTCGTTTCAGTCTACCGATTCGAGATTGTTTTTGTTATTTTATTATTGTTTATTTAAATGTATAAAGATACATGTAAATAAATAATGTAAATACAACCGGTTTAACATTTCTTAAGCCTAAGTTCAACTAAGTAGAAAGTAACCAACTTGTTCCCTGTTTATAAAATACGACCGCATCAAATCCAAGCTTATGTTGTTTCAGAAATTTGTTATTATTTTTTTGGTCAAATTTCCATTTAATAATAATAATAATAATAATAATAATAATAATAATAATAAATTTATTCATGTTATAACTAAGGTTTTACTCTCGTCAGGAACATGATACATAAAGTGCTTAAATAATAAATTTACTGGATAAGTAATTAAAAATATAATAATACAAATTATCTATTAGAATAAATCAGGCATTCTACAACTATTCGCGTTAATTTACGTGTGTATACTAATATATAATAATATAAAACAGAAATAGAGATTCCCACAAATGTATTTAAATTGATTCACCGTGTAAAAATTCATCGATATTATAAAAAGCTTGATGTAGTAAAAAATTTTTAACAACAGATCTAAAGCGCTCCGGAGGCAATTCTCTTGTTTGTAGAGATATTTTATTAAATAAATGTATTCCAAAATAATTGGTCCCAGTGTGTGATCTGGTAAGCCTAAGTCTTTCTTGGTTTAAATCATTTTTGTAGCGAGTAGCATAATGGTGATGATTGTGTAGTGGATAGTCAGTTTGATTTTTTTTAATGTGACAAAGACACTCCAGGATATATACACACGGAAGCGTCAGTATGTTTAATGTAGTAAACCAAAATTTGCAATCACTTTTGCAATCATTTGTTCCT